>BSBN01002012.1:0-102882 GCA_027924645.1 Cunninghamia lanceolata | reverse complement strand
AGCAGAGATGTACTTCTATCATTAACATTATGTATAAAGGTGAAATTTGAGGGGAAAGATTAGTACATTTCTAACAATCTTATAGAATACAATTATCTCAGGATATGCACAAAATAGATTGTTAAAAGGGCTTATAAACTTTCAAGAAAATGCAAATGGAAGGTATATAAAGCCAAATTCCACAACTTTGCTAAAGTTCCTGGATATGTATGTTCTTCATTGATGGGTTTTGTACAGGGAGCTTGTGATTGTGGTATATGGGTTGGATATGTTGTTGGCATAAGTTTATTGATGTTGTTGATGCCTAGGAGGTATGGGTGGTTGGATGTATTAGCATATAATGTACCTTTGAAAACAACTTGGAGCCTTTGTTATCACTCGAGTTTGATGCTTGTGTTCTTTGGATTGGTGCATCTTCACCTTGACATGTTCCTTTTTTTCCATAGGTGGCACATTGGAGGATGAGAGGAGTTCTTGCTTGAGATGGTGGTCACTTTGATTTTATTGTAGGTATCTTAATGGAGCACAAAAGCATGTTGGAGATTCACGTGGTTTCATGCATGGCTATGATGATGTATTTCATTGATTGACCCTTTATGCAATGTATACAACAAGTGGGACAATGTTAGGAAAAAGGTGTGTTGTACACCTTGCATAAAAAACAATATATTTTATTTATGTAGAATAAATATTTATTTGCGGTGCATCTTATTTGATGTGTTTAGCCACACTAAATATTTATTTGGGTGCCACTTGTAAAAG
Organism: Cunninghamia lanceolata; assembly: GCA_027924645.1. Taxonomy (NCBI): domain Eukaryota; kingdom Viridiplantae; phylum Streptophyta; class Pinopsida; order Cupressales; family Cupressaceae; genus Cunninghamia; species Cunninghamia lanceolata. The sequence continues at coordinate 102,120 of BSBN01002012.1, read as the reverse complement.
TTGTATGCAACATTGATCAAATATTTTGTGGGAGACATAAGATAGATATTTAATATTTGTGGCAATTATTTGATATTTGGAAAACTTAGTATCATAAAGTGAAAACTTAGTTGCAAATATTAAATGAGGGTTCAATGGTTTTGTGTATCCATGGTTTTGGAACACGTGGTTTTCCTATACTACATCTTGTATTTGTGTGAGTTTGATTCTATAAAAGCAAGCACATGGTTAGTAGTTGGGGTTGGCTAGTTGAGTGAGCTGTCATTATATTGGATTTCTCTTGTAAGTGCATATGTAAAGCATGGCATGTGATGTGTGGTTACATACTTGGACACATGGAGGATGCATTGGAGGAGCTTGATGTTTTGTAAGTATTCATGGAGACTCTATAAGTGTATTGTAATGTTTCATTATTGAATAATACATTGAGTGTGGATGTTTTTGGAGGCTAGGTTTTTCCTTCTTGAGGGTTTTTCAGGGTATATCTTGTGTTATCTCGTGGCTTGTCTATTTGGTTTTTGCATTATGGAATTGTTGTAAGCTTGTATTCATCATATTCTCTCATAAGGTTATGTAGGAATTAGTTTGATCAACTTGTAATTTCCTAACAAGTGGGAGAAGCATTTCGTGATTGTGAAAAAATAGTTTAAAGATAAACTATTTAGAGTTGACATTTATTTTTAAATAAAAAGACCCTAACTTTAAAATAAAGAAAATAAATAGCAAATAAAATAGCTCTATGGTAAAATAAATTAACTCTTAATATTTTAATTAAGGGTAAAAGTGGTCTTTTGAAAGGTCCCAAACCCTTGTACAATCATGAAGTGGTAAACCACCAACCAAACATGAAAAACTCAAACAAGATGGCACAAAGATATGAAGTTGCAACATCACAACAAACTAGTAGCTTCATAGGATAGAGGAGCCAAAGTATTACACTATCTTGGACCCTAACCTAGCAACTCAAAGTAGGGGGACAAGGTCCAGAGGACTATGCCTCTACCACCCCAATATGCAACACTGAACAATGAGGGGATTGAAGACACCTTACTAGAAAGGTAGTGACTCAAATAGACATAGACGATCATTGATCAAAGGTAAAAGGCCTAGACCGAACATGAGTAGGAACCTAGGATACATCTACCATAGGAGTAGCCTAAGAATGACTACAGGGTGGATGCTTAACAAGATTAGGAGGTTTTATAATAGTGTTGGAAGTAGGCATAAACATGAAAGGAGAAACACATCTGGCATAGATTTAGCATCATTAGGATGAATAGTAAGGTGGTGGGGAAGAACATTCTACCACCAAGAAGTTGATGCCAAACCCTTACAAATAGAGTGGGGGAAATCCATAGCCAATTGCCGCATTGAAAAGCATCAAAGACATTAGAAATAAAGGTAATCATAATCAAGAAGCTAGACCGAAAGACTAATTCACTAGTTGTAGGACAACATCCATAGGAAGGGCCTTGGAAATATCAACATCCACCAAAATACAAGCCTAATTTGAGTGGGTGAAAAGTGTAGTGGCTGAATCCACTTCAAAAAATGTCATAGAGCATTGCTAATAGCCTCATAATAGGAGACACCAAAAATGGAGAGGAAGGTTAGACATGTGAATCCATACTGGAGAGATTTAATTAGAGGGTTAGAGGAGATAAACTAGGGCTTGAGAATAAGGAAATGCTTGCCCCATAACTACAATTATACATCCATCATCCATCCCTATCAAAGGCCTAGTTGAAGAACACAATAAAGAATCCTTTGGCACATAGGTAAATCTCATGTTTCCCCTCAATAAGAGGTTTCTAGTTCTGTAAAATCTAATGGTACATATCAAGGAGGCATGACTATACTCTATTAAATCTACAAATTAGATCCTTTTTAGCAAAATATGCCTCATTTTTAGCCACATCCAACCTAAAAATACAACAGGGGAAGACTAAGCACAAAAGAGTAGTGCCATCATCCCATGAGTTTTTAGGGTGAGAAGCAATCATAGGGATGGGCCCTCCACTCATGGTAGTCATGAATGAACAAGGGTCATTATTGTCTAGCAGACTTGAACTAGGAGAAGAATCCCCAATGACTTTGAAGGGCATATAGGATGTATCACCAACACTAAAACCCCTCACAAAGAATGCATTGCAGTTAGACACACGAGTAAATCTGAAGAAAATGCCACATCCTCAAGCATGGTAGAACTTACAACCACACTGTCATGTGTAGTAGGAGAAGGAAGAGGAGGGAATATTGCCTATGATTGCAAGGCTAGGGCACAGGGAGTAGGAGCGACAACAAGCAAGAGAGAAACTATAAAAAAGTTAATTATCAATAGAAATTAACTCTTAATTTAAAATGGTTCTATGGTAAAATAAATTAACTGTAAAGTAAAATAAAAATAACTATTCGAATAAAAATAAAGTAAACAATATAAACAAAATAACATAATTCTTAAATAGTTCTGAAGTAAAATAAAAAAACTCCTAAATACATAAAATAAATCATAACTAAATAAAATAACTCAAGACTTCTCTTGACATTTTTTTCATAGATGTATTTAAGATATCTATAATAGTTACTCATTAAAGAAAAATACATTTCTCAAACACTACAAATATACTCTTTATTGTATACTTAATGTATCTACTTATATCTCCCACATATTTTAAGTTCACTTTTAAGCTCACTTCACCAATTTCCCTTTTTAATAATGTAATGAGCCCCTTTTTCAAAAATTTTTAATAAAGGACTTCAGCAAAGCTTTAACATAACCACCTTTCTTTGTTTAATTTTTTTTTGAACTTTTAGAGCTTCACTTTGTCAAATTTACACACCATTGAATATGTAAAAATTGAAAACAATGCTCTTAGTAAAATCTATATTTGACTATTATGAAACATGATTTTTTAAATTTCCTATCAGCGATTATTGGCTTGAAGAATCTTTCTAGGTGAAACTGTATTGAGATAAAATTTAATTGACATTTCAGATCATACTATATGATCCTTCTTCAAGATAAGCAAAACAACTTGAGAAGATCATATTTGAAAATTGCAAGATGAATGATAAAAGTGGCAATGAAATCACAATGTTTTTCATGAGATTATAAATCTTTACAAACAAGAAATTAATGATTCATTTCCTCCTTTGAAGATTATTACATCATTATTCAACCAAAAACTTTTTCAATGCATAAACCTACAACTTCCCTTCAATGTGAACCAGCCTTGGACCTTTTTCTATTATTCATCTTTTCCTTGGTTTTATGTGTTTTAATGGTTTTGTAGTTTCCTTTGGTTCTTAGAGGTGGTGGGATTGTAGCACACCTTTTTAGATTTTTATTCTATAGGCTCTAGTGATAGGTGTTTGAAAATCCTTTTATAATTTTTTTTCTGGTTTCTAAGTTAATATATTTTTACTTTTTGCCCAATACATACATACATACATATATATAAGAAACACACAAAAATATAATATAAAGATTTAAATTCACATAGTCAAATATAAACTTATAAAATTATTTGTTTTCAACCAGTCAAATAAGTATCCAATACCCATCAATAACTAAAAACTACCCAAACAATTGAGGAAACAATTACACAACATTAATACATAACCATAGATTAACACTTTGAACTATAAATTGAACACTAAATACAAAATTACTAAAATGAAGTTAAAGATGAACTATAATCCGAAGACATGCCAGGCCAGTTTTTCTGCAGCGAAGTTGTTGACGTGATGCTTATGGACTCGGAAGATTCTGTGATTTCTTGCAGCATCTCCTTGATTTCTAGTGAGACGAGCAACAACTTCTTTCATGGTTGGTCTGAAGTCCCTTTCTATTGCAAGGCATTGAAAGGCCAATTCGGCAACTGCAGCAACCGTGACCTTCACCTCATGATTTCTTTCAATCTTCAAATTTGGATCGACCAATTCATCCAAAAGACCTCTTTTGATCTTGTTTGTGGCCATATTAGCAAGGCTGATTTCATTTGTATTTCGCGTAATATCCACTGCTACTTTGGCAGAGATGATCTCCACCAAAACAACTCCGAAGCTGTACACATCAGACTTCTCAGTGAGCTGGAAGCATTGATGGTACTCTGGGTCAACATACCCAGGCGTACCTTGCGGAGCAGTCGTCACGTGTGAGACATTCACAGGCACCAATCTGGAAAGCCCAAAATCTGCGACTTTTGCTTGGAAATTTTCATCAAGAAGAATGTTACTGGATTTAACATCTCTGTGAAATATGGGCGGATCGATGCTGTGGAGATACGCCAAGGCCTGAGCAGCTTCTATGGCGATGCTTAAGCGAATCGCCCAAGGCAAGCCTCTGGGGGTTTTTCGGCTCCCATGAAGGTGATCAAATAAGGTCCCGTTTGGCACAAACTCGTAAACAAGCAGTAGCACTGGACTCTGCGGGCCTGTACAACCAGAGAGACGAACAAGGTTTGGATGACACAGGGATGACAATATTTGTACCTCGTTGATAAATTGTTGAATTGTTCTGGGGCTGTCCTGATAAAGCTTCTTCACTGCTACCGCTTGTCCATCCTCAAGTTTACCCAGGTATACCATGCCAAACCCTCCATCTCCAACTTCATTCTTCTTGTTGAAGAAATTTGTCGCCTGCTGTAGTTCTTGATAGGGAAATATGGACAAATTACCTATCATATACTTTGGATGACCTTCTTCCATGTCGCTTCTCTGATAATTACTGAAATCACCACAATGAGGCCATTTTCTTCTCTTCACATACAAAATATAAAGCACTACTAGTGCTATCAGTGCCAAGCCTCCAAAGGAGCTCCCTGTATTACAACATTTTATTTAAATATTACATTTTTCAATGGCTTTAATTTTATATGTGACATTAAAGGAGGAGGGATGCTTACCTAGAGCAATAGCAGTCTTATTGGCACCTGCATGGTCTCAATTATAAATAATGGCAGAGATAGTTGTTAGTATTATGCTTAGGAAATATGCAAGAAAAAACATAAAATAAAATACTTTTTTTAGACATGAAAGTTTGTTCGAAGAAGAAAGGATAACAAATACTGTAATTTATTTGACTAAGATTCACAGCAGAGGATGGAGGATTGTGAAAGAAAAAGAGGGCAACAAGAAGGCGCTGTTTGGGTAGCAGACCCGTATGGAGCTTTCATGATTGGCAGCGTTGTTGGTATCTGTAGATCCCATAGACTGTTTGGCCTTGCGGACGTTATTAAAATCATTCATTCATTCATTCATCCATCTATCAATGAAGTAGAGAAGGAGATAGGACTCTTACCAGGGCTCAACAATTCGCAACTCAATTGCGTCAGATTTTTGATGTCATAAGTACAAATCTCTTTCCTTGGATCGCAATGCTCACAGCCTTTGCTGAAATTCCATTTTATTTTGAACCATTTCCCTTCTCTTGGATCCAACGGTCGAGTAATTGAGTAGGATTTTCTGACGGGTCGCTGCACTGATGATTTACAATACTTACCCAATTTGAAGTCTGAAGAGGAAGAATAGTACCAATTCTTATTACAGTCTAAAGTATTCACCTTAGTGGACAAGTACTCTTTGATCTCTTCTCGGCACTCTCCCCATAGACTAACATTCATGTATTCACCAGAAATGCGAAACTGAGGGTTAGACCAGAGTTCCATTGTAGGGTTTCTGGTCGAAGGGTTGCATGTATCTCCCCACATATTTTTATCAACTATTCTCATGTGATGGAGGGGATCCTCTTTCGGGTGCTCAGAAGGTTCCAGTAGGTAGTATTCATAGCCACTGATATTGAGTAGAGGCATCCCCACTTCAAGATCACAGTCAAGTTGAAGAGCAGGGTCACCACACCCGCTGTTCTTTGCTCCGAAGGGATATCCTAACGAATAATTCCCACAATGGAAGGTTTTTCGACAAGCTCGAGATGGAGGAGCCATGCATATTGTGATGATAAGAAAGAGGAAGCGCCTAAGGTATAGACTGAATTGGTGAGAATGGCATAGATGAAGAGGTAGTCCTTCCATTTTCATGGTAGTTACTACACTCAGAAGAAAACAAATAGAAATGAGGTAGGGAACATGAATGACAGTTTAGTAGCAAAGAAAGAAAGGTGGGAGACTTTACCCAAGTCATTACCCAATTTGACTTGACTTTGGTTACCACCGTGACAAGTAGAAGTCAATACCAGGGTGAGTTTTTTTTTCAAAATATAAACACTAGGGGAGAGGACTAGTAGCCGCCCACCCTAACTTCGCGCACGTCAAGCTCATAGTTAGACATGAGGATACAAAAGTGGGAACATTAGAGAAACATAAATCTAACAAAGCATAACCCAGATCAAAGTGACAAAATTTTACAAGTCAATAACGGAACATAACTACCCTTAATGGCTATTCTTAAATATCATCCACTTAAACAATCAAAGGTCAATTTTAGCCAATAAAAATAGGACAAATATTTACCCCTTTTTGTTGTGAATGAGGTGTAAATTTGCTATTGAGAGTTTGACCATTGAACAATCAAAGGTCAATTTTAGCCAACAAAAATAGGACAAATATTTACCACTTTTTGTTGTGAATGAGGTGTAAATTTGCTATTGAGAGTTTGACCATTGAACAATCAAAGGTCAATTTTAGCCAACAAAAATAGGACAAATATTTACCACTTTTTGTTGCGAATGAGATGTAAAATTGCTATTGAGAGTTTGACCATTGAAGTGGATGATATTTAAGCAGAGTGACTGCTAATAGCCACCAATAAGTCAAAATTACATATAAGGACAGAACCACCACTGGAGACATAAGCAACAAATTGTTGAGCTGTTGCTCATATGGACCAGCTAGGACTCAAACCTAGAACCTTCCATTTGTTGCTGGAGTGCTCTACCAATTGAGCTATTGGCCCCTTGTGGCTAGTCCATCGTCGGTCCGATTGTCTCTAACCCAAGATGTTCCACCTCAAGATCTCCAAGAAGAAACTGCCTCTAATAATGACCATCATCCTGTAGATGAGTCTGGGATTTCAGAACCATTAGACATTGATGGAGCTTCTAGTCAAGAAATGGAAGCACCTTTGGTCCAACTAAAATCTTCACAAAAATGGGCAAAATAAGTCCAACAAATTAAAAAATCAATAGGTCACAGGATTACTCAGCAACAAGTATATTTTGCTTTGTCCATTGATGTTTGTGAACAATTGGCTTTGGTAGAGGCAATTGATATAAACAATATGGAGAGATGCTACGAGGAGTGAATTTGAGTCCATCATGAAAAACAACTTAAAAGGTTGATAAAATGTTGAAGAAATGGGTTTAAAGTGAGTAATTGGAACTTTGCACTATTATTTGGGCATTGAGAAGCTTAAATTGTTGTCATTTCCAGTGGTTATGCTCAGCGTCACTCCAATGGTGGTTTCTTTTATTGCTCGGTGTTCTTGGTGCAATTATGGCATTTTGAGGTGAGTTTGATTTGGCTTTGCCTTGGTTTAAAGCTATCATTTACAACTAGTGGATTTGTTATGGGGTTGTGTAGCTAGACAAGGGTTGGTTCTATGTGCCTTGTCCTGCCCAATCCTTTCAGTTGGTTTATTATGTTGGGTGCTTTCTTGGAGTGTTTCCTTCAATAAGCAATGCACGTTGTGGTTTATGTTCTCTTTAGATCTGCACTTCTCTCCTCCTTTTAGGTGATGGTGTTGATTGGTTGTGTAGTTGGACAAGGTTGGTTTTGTGTGCCATATATGTTCAGTTCCTTCATATGTGTTACTACTTCTTTCAATAAGCATTGTGTGTTTAGTTATGATTAAAGCCCTGAACAAAGGAGCCTTAATGGACAAGCTAGGACTCAAACCTAGGACCTTCCACTATTGCTGGAGTGCTCTACCAACTAAGCTATTGGCCCCTTGTGGCCAGTCCATCGTCGGTTTGGGTGTGGCTTATTTCCAAAACCCCCCTCAATCTGAAGGGGTTAACCAAGCATTCCTCAGAATTTCTCAAACTTCTCTCATCCAAGCGCTTTGGTAAGAATATCCATCAGTTGATTTGCAGTGGGACAATATTTGAGTTGTACACTGCCATCTTTCACATGGTGTCGAATCAAATGGAAATTGTCAAATTTTAAAGCCGTAAAACCTATGACTTTCTGCTATTAATAGTTATATATTAATCTCCCTATCACATCAAGCACATGAATAAATAGTATTAAAAATGAGATCTAAAACCTTCATCCTAGATGCTAAGAATTCGCAGCCAACTACCATCATAGTATCACTAGTTCGAACTCTACAATAGTAAATAGTAAATAAAAAATGTTTAAAGATAAGAGCCCTGGCGAAGCATTCAAGCTGGATTTTCTATAATTGCCCTTAGTAGTGGAACTCACATGTGCTAGAGTAAAGATCTGCCAAGTCTTATTTGGAGAAGCGATAAAAGGGCAAGCCTTTCGATGTATAAGATTTGATAAAAGAAACTTTTCGATGTATAAGATTTGATAAAAGAAACTTCCAATGCTTTTTATAATTAAAAAATATATATATGTGAGCTATGTTTTGTTTTATGTACATGGTAACATGAGAGTCCTTTATGTAACTGTATAATGCCTCTTGGCATAATGGTGTAGTGACTAGTGTATAAGTGGTGTGTTTTTATATAAAAAGTTGGCATAATCTCTAAACCTAACTTAATTTCATCTATACACATTCTTAGAGACCAGTTATTATCCTTAGTTTATCCATTTCCCTACCTAGTTTGATTTTGTGACACAAAATTAACCTAGTTTGAATTCCTCATAAAATTGATCCCTTGACTTTTAAAATTCAAATTTCTAATTGGGCCCAAGCCAACCACTTCATACTAATCATTATGTGTCAATTTGAAGCTAAAACATTTAAAATAGTATTGCTAGAGTGTTGTATTTAAGGACAAACCCTCATTCACTTTTAGACCTCTAGAAGCTCTGAATCTAATTCACATAAACATTAAATAAGGAGAATCATAGCACTTCATTCCATTATCAACTTATATTAGGATTTGAAAGTAGTAACAAATTGACATCTTGCATGGTTGCTTGTTGTCTTTGATCTTTGTTTCAAAATTATTGGATCAACCTTCAATAAAAAATTAAAAAATAAAAAATAAAAATTTATTGGATCAAATCCTAAGGGTTTTGATGTAGAATTATCTTAGGGGTCATGTAACCTTGCATCACCCATTTTGTTTTGACTAACAAGTCATTTGATTACATGCATGTTGTATTTGTTTTCTGTGTGTTTGTGTTTTGTGTATAGGGTTTTTGATATAGGAGCATCCTAGGGTGTAAGAGCAATCGTGCATCAACCATTTTTTTACTTGTTTATTTTGTATACAAGTTTTCATTTGCATTCCCATCATAGGATGTTACCACAAATCTTGTCACTTTTCATGATGTTGTATTGCAATTTCTTTCAAATCTTGTAATTTGTCCATTGTAAAAAAGGTTGAGGCCTAGTATGTTAGAAGGCCATTGCGACATATTGTAATTCTATTATGACTATGAATGAATAGATAACTTATTATTTATTGTTCCATTGAGTTTGTTCCAAGACTATTCATTTGGTTGCATGAATGGATAATCCTTCATTGGACCCTCCAACCATGACTACATTAGACGATATCAGAGCATAGGTTTGGAATCCTAAGGAGGGAGAGCTGGTTAGATTATTCTTTTAGATTGAATTTGGTATTCATGAATTATGATACAAGTTTGGTAATTTAAGAAGCATAGGTGCATTGTGTTTTTGTACTTTGCAAGAATTAAATAAGGGTATCTTCTAGCAAGAAATTGTTGGGTAGAAGATCCTTGTGAGCTTACTAGTTGTAAACAAGCTACCAAACTAAGGTAGTCCATAGGAAAATTGTAAACAAAGTATTGAATGTGAGGTAGCTTGTAGGAGTGATTAGGAATAGACTCCTAACCTGAGGTAGTTTACACCAAATCCAAAATGTTGCCATGGAGAGAAAATGGTATTGTTAATGTCAATGGAAGGATGGAGGAGATGCTTAAAATGGTGAAATCCATGAAGATCTGGATGGACGCTTTCATAGATGACCATAGAAGAAACCCTAACCCTAGAAATGATGAAACAAATGAAGAACAAGAAGCAAGCCCTATTGAGTAGAGTGAAAGTGAAGAGGAAGACACAGAAGAAAGAATGTTGAAAGCTATATCAAGTATTAGTAAGAAAACTAGAGTAGATGTTCCCAATTATTCTAGTAGTTTAAATCCTAAAGAATTGATAGATTGGCTGAGCAGAGTGAAAGTGAAGAGGAACATAAGGAAGAAAGATTGTTGAAAACTATATCAAGTATTGGCAAGAAAACTAGAGTAGATGTTCCCAATTATTCTAATAGTTTAAATCATGAAGAATTGATAGATTAGATAATTAATTTAGAATATTTTGAGTATGGAGATATTGATGGATAGGATGGAGTAAAATTTGTTAAGACTAAGTTGAAGGGCCATGTCATCATTTGGTAGAAGAAGTTCAACTAGATATACTAAATAATGTTAGAGACTAACAATTCATTTAGAACACCATAATGAGGGAGTGAGGAAAGTCACTAGATAAATGAATGGTTTAAGAGAATCAATACATGAAGAGTTGAGTATGTTGAATATATAGACAATAGAGGAAGCATATTAGATGGCCTTAACCACATAAAATAAATTGAGCAAAAGATTTGGAGAATGACAAAACTGATGGAGAGGTAGAGAGGGAAGGTTTTAGGAAGATAGACCCCATCACAGTGATAGGAGGCCATATGTAGAGGATCCTTAGGGTAGTATCCCATACTACAAGGAAGGAGGAGATAGTAACCCCCATTGCAACAATGAGGAAGGAAGTAATCCATACTACAAGGATAGAGATGACATAAATTTCTATTGTAACAATAGAACTAATGGATATCAAGGAGGCAGGGGAATATATGGAGGAGGTGATGGGATTTCCCTTAGAGGAACATGTTTTAGATGTGGTGAAGAAGGACTTCGAACCCTTGAATTCCATCAAAGTCAAGGAAGAGAAATGCGATTCACTTGCTACAAGAAGAGCTCTATTGAAACATGATTATGAAGAAGAATTAAATAGAGGAAATATTTTCTTAGAATAATATGTAAATCAAAAGGTAAGTTTCATAAATTTGTTATAGATAGTGGTAGTATGGATAATTTGGTGTCTAAGGAAATGGATAAAAATATAAAGTTAGAAAGGATAGAACATCCTAAACCATATAGGATCGCTTGATTATAGAAATAACATAGATTGTTAGTAAAGGAGCAATGTTGGCTCAAACTCAAGATAGGTACATACCATGATGAAGTTTTGTGTTATATAATGCCAATCGATGTGTTTCACTTTCTATTGGGAAGACTATAGGAATTTGATATTAGTGTACGAGTGCATGATGGAAGGGTGAATACTTATATTCTAACAATGAATGGTAAAAAGGCACTAGTTGATCCCACTGAAGGAAAGAGAAGGACAAGTTTGTAGAAGTGCCAAAATTTGCTTAGTGGATGGAAGGAACTACTTAGATGGCTTGAAACATGAAAATACTTGTTTTTCATTTTTTCCTAAAGTATGTGGCACCATAGACACAACATGTACCAACATAGATAAACAAGAGATACTATAGGAGGAAGTTTCAAGACTATTGAAAGAATACAAGGACATCATATCAGATAATATGCTAGATAGATTATCACTAGTAAGATGTATTGGTCACCATATGAAATTAATTCTAGGTGTGTATATATTGACTGAGTTCAAGGTTGCATATGTTGAAGCATGGATGAAGAACACCAAGTTCTATATGTGGTGGTTACCATTCCCACAAGCATACTTTGGCCACAAGAACTTGCTTCATATCTTCAAAAGGAGGTTCTGTACCTTCAACTGTTGTAGATGTTTTTTGCAATGGAGGGAGATGATCAACCAGAGATAATGCATATCAATTAGTTCACCATGAACTTCTCATGGCATGATCGTGTCTACCCACCTAAATCGTGGCTCTTCGAGAAGGTGTTGCAGGAGAAGAAAGACTATGTGCTGCCAAGACAAATTTCCTAGCTCAGGAGGAGAGGTTCTTATTTTTCTGAACTTGTTGATGGTTTTGTGTAACAGTTTTCATTTTCCTTGTCCTCACTCGAAAAAAGAGTGTTTTGTGTGTCAAATTGTTTTGTATTGTGTTTCCCCCTTTCTGTAATGTATTCGTTATGTAGTATTGTTTTTCCCAGTTATGTATCATTTTTTTGTCATGTCTCGTTAGGTAGACCAGAGTTCCACATTAGGTGATTTAGGAAAGTATGTTGACTCTATTGCCCAACTGACAAGACACTAATCTATAGGAAAAACCATAGATTTTGAGGTCCTCCTATGCCGCAAGTATACACCATGGTCCCCAGATAGAGCCAATTGTTGTACCCATACAAATTTTTTTCGTCTATGTATACAAACACCCCAAAGTGATATCAAATCCCCTCTCAAGCACTGTGTCACCTTGTCATTATTTTCTAACCCTGTAGGTTCAAGATATATCAAAGAAGATCAAAGGAAGGATAGAACAAAGTGAAGTTTCAAGAGGCTAAAATGGCTATAGGCTATGAAAGATTGTCAAGAGGTGGGGATCCAGATCATCAAGTTGGAGATCGAAAGATCGTAAAGCCATGACAAAAGACGAGAACCAAAGGCAAACAGAGATCAAGGGTTCAAAGAAAAATACAACTAAGGCATCTTTTTGGTGTGCCTAGGCTTAGGCGCGCCTAAGGAAAGAGGCCAAAAACACACTTCGAAAGGATAAGTGCGTCATACCACAAGGGAGTGCTTCAAATTTTTTCACAAGTATAAATTGAAAGCACACTTTTTCCAAAGCGCACATGCCAATGTCAAAGTGTGCCAAGAGGAGAAAGATGTTAAAAAAGGTGTTCAAAGTTCACAAAGATGTCACAGAGAGCATCCTCAAGGTGGCGCGCGCTCCTACACCAAAACACTCCAAGGTCAAGGAGAAATTTCTAAGGCATGAAAGAGTGATTTAAATCTAAGAAAAATGTCAAAGATGAATTAAAGGTGAAGCGCCTAAGGAAGTGGCACACTCCTCCCAAGGCACACGTGCCAAGGGAGAAATGCTCCTCCCAAAGGTGCCAACTCAAGGAAGTGGCGCCAAAACAAAAGGAAAACCTCCTATTTTTAAATGTAGATCAATGCTTTAGGATTTAACTGTGTGCATGTTTTTTCCTCAATGTTTCAGATCATACTCCATGATCCATCATCAGGAGAATAAAGAGCAAGAGAAGAGAAAAGTGAGGTAATTTACAGAACAAGGATGCTAAATAGTGGAGGAGGTAGCGCAGGAACCAAAGGATTCCAAGTAGGATAATTCAAAAAAGTAAACACCTACCCAAAAGAGTAGACACCTAGCACAAACTCACTACAACTAAAAACACAAAGTAAAAGGCAAAAGAGAAAGAACCAAGGCAACCAAGAACAAACTAAGAAAGGGAAATAATAAATGAAATGTAAAACTAAGTGAGACAACAAAGTAAAGAAAAGAGAAACCACAAGGAGAAAACCAGGGAAATAAACGAAACAAAAATAAATGAAAGGACTATTTTACAAGGGCAACAAAAGACCTCAAAATCCTACAGGCAACGATCAAATAAGAATAAAAGAATATATAAAAGCATCAATTATATATACATACATAGAAAAAAAATATGTGCATACGAATAAATAAGTATATTAGAATGTAAATAAATATATATGATAGAGTATAAATATGATACAATAATTAAATGTGTAAAAAATATGAAAAATATATCTAAATAAAAATAGATTAAAAAGTATGTTTGAAATTATATAAATAAATATATATCTAACTGTATAAATAAATAAATATATTAAAATATTTCAATATAAAACCTATCTAAGCAAATCTAAATATATCTAAAAAAATATATAAATATTGTCTAGATATATGAATAAATATATTAAAAAAATCAATAAATATATGAGTTTAAAATAAATAAATATATATCTAAATAAATAAAATTTATATATGATATCTAAAAGTAAATACATATCTAAATATATCTAAAATTAAAATATAAAAATATGAACAATAGCATTTAAACTAAAGAATTGTTTAGGGGAAAATTGGATTTGTTAATGTTCTAGATTTTAGATGTTTAAATCCTCCTTTCCACCTTACATTCAAGGATCTAGGGTCGAGTGATAAGCACTATCATACCCTAGGTCACTTGCAGATGTAGGGAAACTTGGATTAGGGAATTTAATTATTAATTTTCCTTCTCTTATGCACAATTAACCATTAAAACCCTAATTATGTAAATATGACAACAAATTGACGAATGACAGAAAAATCTCTTGCAAATAGGAGTAAAATACCAAATTATAGAATATCTATTTTCAGGTTCCGAAGCGGAACAGTCGGGGACACTGGAGCGGGTGCCCAAGTCCAAGGTACCAGTTTCTTTGCGGGATCCAGAACTCCTTCCGACACTGATCAGCGCTGTAACTTCTGTTTTCTGAAACTTGGATGTAGAGGACACTAGAGTGAGCGCCCAAGTCCTGGAAGTGCTCTTGTGTCCTTTTCTTTAGATCTCGAATCCTTGATGCCCACCAATCCTTCTTGCAACTCCACTTTTCCCAAATGTGACACCTGTAACCTGCAATCACAAGACTTGGTTTGGGGGTTGTGGTGTTTAGAGGCTTGCCTCAGTCAAGCCCCGAAGGACACTTAAGTCTCCAAACACTGTTGTCAGATGAAGAGTGCGTGCCCTTGTGAGGCAGAGGCAAAAACCAAAGGAATCAATGATGAAAACACAATATTATGTCACCTTGTAGTGAAGCTCTCATGGGAGGAAGATGCTCTTCATGCCATGAGGAAATTGATACTCAAATCTACAGATATCAACACACAAAACACACAAGTCTGCTCTTGCAACACAATAGAAAGCCTTGAATCACCTTGAGAATGCCTAAAGTTCACAATGATCATCTAGTTTCTAAATGAATGCCTAAGCATGCTTATATATGCAACTACAAGCACTCCTGCCAAGATTTTAAAAATCAAAACTTATCGTGTCAGCAAAAGGACCAAATAATGGTCATAAACCAACACCCAAAAATTAGGGCTGCCCCAAAATAGGGCAGGACTAGGGCACAGGCGCCCAAGTCCTACCCCCTATTTTGGGCAGGGTACAACTCAAGGGGTCCACCTAGGTCCAATTTTCCATGGAACCTAGGTCTCATTCCATCGGGATGCCAAAATATGAACTAAGATGTCCTAAATACATATTAAAGACCCGAGAGCTAAACCTTATGAGGGAAAAGCCCCCAAGGGGACATTTTCTGACGTTACATTTAGCCCCCATTTTAATGTATGTATAAACACAAGGCCAATACATGCATTAAAGTATGGTCACAAACACAACAAACACGCCAAGCATGGAGAAGACACACCAATCACACAGAAGACAGTAACAGGCACACAAAACATGAAAAAAATAGTTACAGTCACATAGAACATGGAGAAGACAGTCAATGCATAGAAGACACATTCATGAATGGAAGATAGAAATGATATCTTTTCTTTTCTTTTTCTCATATATATGAAATGCAAATGCAAGTACTGGAAAGTAAACAAACCTCCCATAATACAGGATGTACTCATCGAGCAAGTCTTTAGACTGTATATGTGGGACAACAAACACACAAGACACGCAAAACCTCCCAAAATGTAGGATGCACTCATCGAGTAAGTCTTTAGACTGCATATGGGGCAACAAAAATGCCACACAAAACAAGCACGACAAAACACACACACTTGAAGACACGGAGAAAACATGATAGACAAGTGATGGAGTGTACCTATTTCTAGGTCCATCACCATCTCAGGCACATTACAGGCACATAGCGATGATTAGGCTTCGCCACAACAATTGCCAAAGACATGCTTAAGGGTTGAGTTAGTCACAGAACCACTCCCCGCCTCCGCAGAGGACTTTTGAAAATGACAGGATGCTGCAATCTGCTATGAGAAATACACCATCCTTGCCTCTGCAGAGGGCTTAGGATAAAAAGGATATATGTGATATCTTGCCTCTGCAGAGGGCTTACATGATTGATTGATTGATTGCAAACAAACTCAGGATGCATGATGCATTCATCGAGCAAGTCTTTAGACTGCACCTAAGGACAAGCACATAGCTAACATCTATAACAGACAGCTTACCTTATATATGCCCCCACCTTAAGGTGGTTGATATCAGTTATCGATATCAAGCACGTTAAGGTAGGAAGAAAATACACAAGGGAACACTGACTTCCACAAAGCCCATGCCTCCCGGAGGTGACATGTACTTTACAATCGCCAAATGTTCCCACAAACACATCCCTGCAAGAAACATGTTAGTCTCTACAAAATCATGATAAACAACAACATCAATGCATATGATTAGCCACACAAAGAGCCAAGGTTATACAACGAATCTGGAGTTCAAGGATAACCATAGGGCTATATCACGAAGCTCTCTGAATCGACTACCACCAAGGCCAGATTCAAAGACAAACAAAGGTGCATAGAGCAGCAATATTGTTAAGGTTTGTAAATGCTATAGAAACATCATAAAATTCACTGTGGAAAGCACGAGTGCTTCCACTACCCAAGCATCGGATAAGATATACAACCCTAACATCATATTAGGAACTAAGTCCATTTTTTGATTGCTCTCGAAAGGGACACTAGGTCCGCATCAGTACAAATGTTTGTCGTCATTCGCCCGCTAGATGGAATCACTAGAGGAAGGGAAACAATAAATAAGAGAGGAGAAACAAGTGTCTTAGGGACAGTCATGTAGGAGGGTGCCCCCAGGTCACCAACCACGACGCTATGTTCGTAAGACACAACACTCAACAATGAAATCAGAGAGAAAGCAATTTAGAAGAATGATGATACAAATAGAAGGTCACAACAGAGGCGGTCTCCTAGTATCCTAAACCTTACGAGAGCATCTGAGGTCATCCCAGGAGGCCTAAACAACACATAACACATCACGGGGGAAGCACATCACAATAGAGGTAAAGGGTTAGAGATACTTACCTGTAGGGAGGTCCATGCTAGAAGTCATCAACAATTAAATCATTCTCTTTCCAATAGCAAACATAAGGTACCATTGCTAAGTCTTTGTAATTATTCTTTTGGTCATTCTTAAATGCTTCTTGGTTTTACTCAATGTTAGGTGGAATGTGTTCTTGTTGAGGTTCATTAGTATAGATATGCTCTATCCTCTTAGGTGGTGGGAGAAACAAATTATTTTGAGTGATCTCAACATCCATCCTTGAGGGATTTAATGTGAGAAACTCCTCCTCATCCACTAGGACTACATCCTTAGTGATGTCCAAATAACTTGAATATTCAAACAAAGGAGGCACATTAAAGGTCTTCTCTTCCTTAGTGAAATCCAAGGTGTGTGAACAATCAACTTGTTGGTACCCATTTATGTTTAGGGTTTTGAGATTGAACGTTTGTAGGTTTTCTCATTCGAACCCTAAAATTTCTGAGTCATAGGGCCTTGCATTGTTTTTTCTATCTTAATGGTGACCTTCTGTAATGGGTTCCCAGTTATTGAGTTTCATCGTCATGCCATTGTGCTCATTGGTTGACCAGCCCCCATGCAATGTTTTACCGTTTTTTCCATCGCACTTCATGAAAATGCTAAGTTTTTGTATGTGCAAGTGCAAATGTGTGTTGGTGGGCTCAAAAATGCATATCGGCTTTCAAAATGGTGAAGAAATGAATTATATGCATTTTGTATGCATATCGGGTTATACATTGCAGGTATATTCCATTGAAGATTCTCAGTTGTATATAGGGGTTTGTATGTTGTTGTTGTATATTTGGATATACAATGGGTTTATACAAGCGGCGGATGTCAAAAAAGATTCAGATCGGGCTAAGTTGTGGTTGGGTCCGCAGGTATGTGCAAAGGATTGCATGTATGTTTTGATTTTTATGTTCGAATATACATTGGCAATATGCAACGTCAATATACAATGGAAAACATGCAAGGAAAAGATACATTTGGTGGGGCCCGTGGACATACAAGGTAGATTGTATGTTGGTAAGATGCATCGACAGTGATATACAAGAAGGCACATACAAGACAGGTTATGAAGCTGGGGCCCACTTCTTGTATATTGGTGATTGTATGTTCAAATATGCATTCCTAATATACAAGCCGGAATCTGGAGTGAACATGCAATCCAATTGATAAAGGATAAAGTCCACTGCTTGTATGTATATTTTTTACTTGTATGTTGGTGCTGTACATGCCGATATACATTCAAAAGATGCAAGAGTTAAGTGCAAGCCGGATTTGAGAATTGTTTCAATTTGATTGATAAGGTGGCTAGTGTCGGTGACATGCATGTATATGGCATTGTATATGCCGATATACAAACAAAAGGAGATACAAGGCCTGGATTTGAAAGTTTTTCAAATCTAATGGATAAATGGCTGGGGTCCATTGTATGTATGTCACATTTGTGTGACGCGATATGCAAGGAGATGTACAAGTAAGGAGATGCTAGCCGGACCCGATTTGAATTTCAAGGCACCTCATAGTCATTTGAGGTCCACAGAATGTATATTAGATTTGTATGTGTAGCATGCAACCCGATATACAAAGGAAAGACATACAGCCTGGATGCGGAGGAGGAATCAAATGCAGTGAATGAAATTTGAGGTCCATGGATTGTATAAAGTGCTTGCATGTTCGCGATATGTAAGGGGCCGATATACAAATGGTGGGCCTCGACGACTCAAAGAAGCTGTTGTATGTATATGCATCCTGCATATACAAAGATTTGAAAAGTGATTGTATATGCATTTGAGCATGCATATACAAGGGCGAAAATGACAAAATAGAGAGGGGAAAAGTCAGCGATAGAGGAGCAAGGTGCCTACATGGCATGATGTCATTGGTTGGCGACTTTTCAACATATTTTGACACCATTGATCTCAAGCGATGGGAGGAAGATCAACGGCTGGTTTTGATTTCCCAGGCAACGATGGTTTTGTTTGCATCAATAGTCATGTTTTGAGCGGGGAAACTCCATGGATGCACTGTTGCATTTTCTAAGAGGAGCTGCGGGTAGCTAGGCCATTAATGGCAACATATAGAGGCATGGGCCGATGGTTGACTGGCCACCTACTGGTTTTATGAGGAAAATCCCCAAACGGCGGTGCAGGGCTCGAGTCCAACTTCTCCTCGCCACTCCTTCTGCCTGCTGCATTAATGTTTTGGGTGCCATTTTTGTGGTGCACTGTATCTAGCAGACTTTTGATTTTTTGCCTTGTAATTAATGCTGAGTACACAGTCTTGCTATAAAATGCAAATTGTGTTACTCATTTGTTGTTGTTGAAAACTGGACAAATTTTGGTGCTGTAATGAAATACAACTTTGTTGGTGGCTCTATTCTTGGTAGTTTGTGCGTTTATGAGTTGTATGTTGTATGTTTTATGCATAGAATTCATCATTTTCATGTTATTTTAAATGAGTAATGCTTCATTGCATGTATTTTGTTATTTGTCTCCAAATTGAATGTGTCCTTCTTCTGAATCTAAACAACTAAGGGGTGTGAGAGATTCTAGGATATGGGTTTCCTATGTTGAATGCTTAGTCTTTTACTTCTGCTCAAGGAGTAGATTAAATGTTTTGGGTTAAGTATTGAGAAGAATACATTGCAGTAAGGATGTTTGTAAGCAGAAATAATTGAATACTTTGTCTTGGGTATTGTCTGTAAGGTAGACATTGCAAAATCCCCTTGAAATCTGATTATTGTCTTATGTTTGTGATAAACACTCACATATATATATATATATATATATATATATATATATATATATATATATATATATATATATATCTATTGACTCCGAGCCCTGGATAGGCACCAATCTGGTTTTGTGTTGAGGTTACAATCAAGGTCCTAGTTTTGCATCCAAATACTAAAAATCAATGTTAAACTTCAAATACAAACCTTTTTGGACATTAGTAGTTTAGGACCGAAATCCTCCATCTCACAACTGAACATAGGCCCAAAGCTAGCCCCTTTGCACTTATCTCACAGTTTTGGTCTACATAAGAGAGGATTTATCTGCTTTGTGTCAACATCCCAGCTAACTTGTAGATGCATTTCATAGATGTTGAATAGGGAATACCCCCTTGGTTCTGCAAAGCCTAAAGAAGAAGAGGAGATATTTATAGAGTCTATCTCCTGTACTGTTGGCCCTTGGCCTGGGAATCCTGTTGATCAATGATGGCTACTTTGTAGGGATAACTAGGAACAAGCATCCAGTCTAGGAAAAACACCAACAGATTTGGCAACTTTGTTGGGGACTGCTTTGTGAAGGAACCCTAATTTTAAAAGAAAATAATTCCTAGTTATAGGTGGTGACTCCGAACTAATCTCCCAACCAGTAAAGTAAAAAATTGTATGCAAGGGAGAAGATCCCTGCGTAATCCTCTATTTGAAGAGTTATCCATAAAAATGATGTACAGGAGAAAAGGGACTGTTCAAGCTAGTCGAGAAGGTTCTCCCAGAAGTAATGATAATATTTAGGACAATCCAAGATCTTCAGCACAGATAATACCTTATTTTTCAAACACTGAGGCTGAAATCTAGAATGTATATGAAAGATAGTAGGGTGGTGGATTGAGAATGAGATCAGAGGTGTTTCAAGAACGCCCTTTCCTTGATTCCCCTAATAGATTTGAGGAAGCTGAATCCCCAAGGGATGATAATGATGATCAGAATATAATGAAACCATCCTCTTCTATGCCTAGAGATGAGGAATTAGCTGAAGAAATCAAAAGTCTGAGGGCAAAATTAGAATATTTGCAGGCAGTGAAAATCATAGATGACATGAGATAGAAAGTGCAAGCTCTGAGAATTGCTCAGAATGATTCAGTTCCCACCCTTGACAATATAAATGTGCTAAGAAACCAGCATAGAAATGAAGTTCAGGATCAGCATAATGATCAAAGACAGAATGTAAATAATGTTAGAATACCATTAAATAATGTAAGAAATCAGAATGCAAATAGAAATGCCAATGTTATTCAACCTAGTAGATAGCCTATGCAGCTGGATAGATTCATGCAACTGATTTTTGATGGCATTCCTAGTTACCCCAATCCTATTGACAAACATGTGAGGCCGCAAGTGCCAAAGTTTTCAGGGAACAATACTGTGTCAGGGGAAGATCATTTAAAGGTTTTTTAGAATGTCATGGACAATTTTAAGGTTGAGCATGAAGATGTATTTATGAAATTGTTAATGCAATCCTTAGTTGATGAGGCTAGAGAATGGTACAAGGGTCTGCCTGACAGGAGTATTTCATCGTGGGAGGACTTCAGAAGAATTTTCAAAGAACAATATGGTGACAAAACTGATCCAAGTTTCTTCATTAATGAATTCACTAGCATTACCAAAGGATCAAATGAACAGGTTGCTGATTTCAATGCTAGATTCACTAAGGTATTGAACAAATTGCCACATCACCTGAGGCCTAATGAGCCTATGTGCATAGTGTTATACATAAATGCTTTTGATGCCAAAACAACTTATGGGTTAAGGGATAAAGGTCTTGCTAGCCTCAAAGATGCTTTCAAAATTGCAACAAATATTGAAAATAATAGAAAAGCGTTTGGTAAGACAAACAGAGGAGATGATGTAAAAATTCTGCAAAATCCAAATACTAAATCTCAAATTGTTCAAGGCAATGCATCTACTTCTGAGGATAAATTAGATAAATTGACAACTATTGTCAAGGATCTGAGTTATAGAATGGCTAAAAATGAAAAGGGGATAGGTCCTAATAGGCAGGTTTACCAAAGGCAAGAAAGAAGACCATCATTACATGATATGCCATATAATACCAATTGGCATAATGGTAAACCCATTCTCCCAAACAGCAACCCAAATCCAAGGAATCAAAGTGTTAAGGAAACACCTGACCCTTTGAAGAAGGCTGTTAATAGTGTTAATGACACCCCATGGTGCATAATATGTCAGATGCCTCACTCACAGTCACAATGTATGATTGCTCAATCTCTATATAATAATACTGTTGCCTGTGATGAATGTAATGAATCGCATTGCATGGAAGATGACAATGTCAATATGCTGTCTACAAGCAGGGAGTATCCTTCTCATGATGTTGATGCAACCACAAATAATGAGGTTTAGGTCTGCCAGCAGTTTCCCTATGATGAAGATGATGAGAATAATTATGCTTATGCTCAGGACTCACACATCTTCTTGAATAACTTGAGGAGACCTTCTGATGAAGAGATTAGAGCCCTCACAACTACAGCAGTGGCTCAAGTCAAAAGCAATTACAATCTCAGGGGTAAAGCCCAGGTAAGTAACTCATACCAACCAGAGAATACTTTTGTGAACCAACCAGTTGTTAATATCAAGCCACAGTATGGCATGTTGTTGTCAAGAAGATGGGCAGATTTGATTGGTGGGAGTATGCAATTGGACTTGTCATATGCTATGATCCCTATGAATGGCAAGGATGTCAAATTGATTAGAGAAGAAAGGTCACTAGACACAGTTGAGGATCACGAGTCAGAGGAGCATGTATGTTTTGTGGACATTGATTGTGATAATTTCAGAGTTTTCTCAGATGATCAAGTTGGTAAAGGGAGAGATGTTTGCATTCAGGAGCTTGACCAACAAGGTCTCTAGACCATGTATTTTGATGGAGCTTGTTCGAAGGAAGGATCTAGTGCTGGAATTGTATTTCTGTCTCCAGCTGGTAAGCTTCTAAAATCATCTTTCTTGTTGAAGTTTGCCTGTACAAATAATATTTCTGAGTATGAAGCTCTGTTATTAGGATTGGATGTTGCTTTGAAGCATGGGATCAAGATGCTCAAAGTATTTGGGGATTTAGAGTTAGTTGTTTCCCAAGTCAGAGATAAGTATGCATCAAAGAATAAGAGATTAAAACAGTATAAGCATGCTGTTTGGGATACAATTGAATTGATTGATGCTTTTTCAATAAACTGGATTGAGAGATCAAAAAATGTCAGGGCAGCTTTTCTAGCTAATGTAGCCATAAGGCCAGATGACATCACTCTGTTAGATGTTACAAATGTTGAAGTCAAACTTAGACCTGCAGTACCAGATAATGTATGCAACTGGTAGGTATTTGATGATGACAAAGATTTACTGAGATTTCTACACTGCATTGATGAATATGAGAACTAGGAAGTGGATTTTCAGAACTTTGTAGAAATTATGGATGGGAAAGAAACTCTCTTAGGGAAGGAGGTAATTCAACTCAAGACAAATAAAATCCCTAGAGGGTTGGTTTCATTAGAAAGAGTGTTTGACAATAGGGACCAATTTGTTACAAAGGCATCTCCAACAAATAAGAATGATTTGGAGGAGATAAAGTTGGGGACATCTCATGCCCCCAAAAGGGTATATATTGGCAAACAACTCAAGACACACATCAGAACTATACTGATTGCACTACTAAAAAAATATAAGCATGTCTTTGCCTGGTCATATGAGGACCTGAAAGCTTATAGAGAGGATTTATTTCAGCATGAAATCCCTTTGAAGCCTGGAGCTAAACCATTTAGACAAAAACAAAGACCTATCAACCCAACTTTAGCTCCAAAAATGCAAGAAGAGCTTATGAAGCTTAGGGAGGCTACAATAATTATGCCCATTAGACACTCAACTTGGGTGTCAAACCTTGTTCCAGTTAGAAAGAAAAATGGTGACATAAGACTTTGTGTGGATTTTAGAAATTTGAATATATCTGCTTTGAAGGATAATTATCCATTGCCTAACATGGAGGCTATGTTGCAGAAGGTAACCGGTTGTGAACTTTTATCCATGATGGATGGATTTTTAGGATACAATCAGGTGAAGGTAAAAGAAGATGAACAATTTAAGACTGCCTTCACCACTCCATGGGGGACCTATGTATATGTGAGAATGCCATTTGGACTGAAAAATGCAAGTGCTACATTTTAGAGGGTTATGGACGTTGCTTTTGTAGGACTGATTAATTCAATCTTGGTTGTATATCAGGATGATTTAACTACCTATTCAAAAAAGGAGCAACACTGTATGCACTTAGAGCAGATTTTTATTAGAGCATTAGAATATGGCATCTCACTCAACCCAAAGAAATGTGCTTTTGGGGTAGTGGAAGGAAAATTGCTTGGACACATTGTTTCCAAGGATGGAGTCAGGATTGATCCTGAAAGGGTGGCTGCAATCGACAAAATTCAGATCCCTAGAACAGTGAAAGGTATTCAGTCCTTCTTTGGGTAAGTTAATTTTGTTAGAAAATTTGTTCCTAACTTTGCAGAGACCATAAAAGATATCTCTAAAATGTTGAAGAAATGTGCAATTGTCAAATGGGAAGATGAAGCAACTAAGTCATTTCAGAACATCAAAGAGGCTATAAAGATGGCTCTTGTGCTAAAGTCTCCTAATTTTTCTAAGCCATTTTAGTTGTTCTCATTTGCTTCTTTCCATACTATTGCTGCGTGCTTATTATAGAAGAATGAAGAAGGGTTTGAACAACCTATTGCTTTCTTTAGCAGGTCATTGTAGGCTGCTGAATTAAAGTATGACATCATGGAGAAGCAGGCATATGCACTGGTTAGAGCAATCAAAAGATTCAGGCCATATTTGGTAGGCTCTTAGATAATTGCATATGTACTCATGCAGTAGTTAAAGATATCTTTACTTAGCAGGAGGTAACTGGAAGAAGATGCAGATGGATAAACAAATTGCAAGAGTTCAACATTGAAATGCAGATCACAAAATTGGTAAGAGGACAAGGTTTGGCGAAATTGATGATAGTCAAATCTGGAGGCATGCCAAGTGAATGTAGTGTATAATGAAGTTATAAATATGTTAGAATCTAAATGGTATAAGGACATAGTACATTATTTGTAGAATTTGAACTGTCCTTCCCATTTCAGTGATAATCAGAAGAGGACCTTGAAGCTACATGCTGTTAAATATATCATTATTCAAGGAGAGTTGTATTGGAAAAATCCTGATTACTCAAGTGTGTGGATGAGAATTAGGCCAGGGATATTCTAAGTGACATGCACAATGGATTGTGTGGTGGACACTATACTGCCCAGACAACAACCCACAAAATTCTCAGAGCAAGCTACTGGTGGCCAACTCTCTTCTCAGATGCACAAAGAATGGTAAGAAAATGTGATCCTTGCCAAAGGTTCTTAGGAAGGCTAAAATATGAGGGTGCATTACCCCTTAGAACTATAACTGTAGAAGCTCCATTTCAGCAATGGGGGATCAATTTTATAGGGGAAATCTTAGAAAAATCAAGCGGAGGGCATAGCTGGATTTTGGTTGCTACTGACTATTTCACCAAATAGATTGAAGCCATTGCAACTAAAAAAGCTACAAGCAAAGTGGTGATGGATTTCATTCTAGAAAATATTGTTATTAGATTTGGAGTACCCGCCAAAGTGGTCACAGGTAATGCTATGTGCTTCAGGTCTGGTGAATTTATTGATTTTTGCAATAATTATGGAATTGATTTGTCTCATACATCACCATACCATCCACAAGGAAATGGTCAAGCAGAATCAAGCAACAAAAGTCTTATGAAAATCATCAAAAGGCTGATAGATAAAAACAAAAGGGCTTGGGATTCAAAGCTGAAAATGGCGTTGTGGGCTAACAGAGTGACAGTGAAGAAAGTAATTGGAAGGTCACCTTTTGAATTAGTATATGGTGCAACAGCTAAATTGCCTGTGAACAACCTCCTACCAGTTTATAAATTCATCCAAGAAAATGAGAAGGAGATTGGGGACTCAATGACTAAAAGAATAAATTAGCTGGTTGCACTAGATGAAATCAGAAGGGAAGCACAGAAAACAAACATCAAGAAACAACAAAAAGTGAAGTATCTGTTTGATAAAAGGGCTACAGAGAGAAGGTTCCAAATAGGTGACTTGGTCCTTATGTGGAATGCAAGGAGCCACGATAAGGGCAAGCATGGTAAATTTGAGCCCTTATGGATTGGCCCATATCAAATCGGCAATACCCATGAAGATGATTCCTACTTTCTCCAGGCCCTCAGTGGTGATCTACTAGAATTTCCTATGCACGGTAAATTCCTTAAAGCTTTTTTCTCATAAATGAATATCTTATGTGCACATTGTAAATTAGATGTAAGTATTTTGTACATGCCTTGTATAGTCGGTCGTGTTTTGAGTTTTGCATTTTGTGTGGTCTACCCCGGAGTAGTCTGGTCCTCGCTGCAGTCTTGCACCTGCACATCCCCAATTGGAGCCTGTGTCGGTACCCATTTATGTTTAGGGTTATGAGCTTGAATGTTTACAAGTTTTCTCATTCAAACCCTGAAATTTCTGAGTCATAGGGCCTTGCATTATTTTTTCTATCTTAATGGTGACCTTCTATAATGGGTTTCCGATTATTGAATTTCATCTTCATGCCATTGTGCCCATTGGTTGACCAGCCCCCATGCAATGTTTTACCATTTTTTCCATCGCACTTCATGAAAATGCTAGTTTTGAGCTTGAGCATTTATAGGTTTTCTCATTCGAACCCTAAAATTTCTGAGTCATAGGGCCTTGCATTGTTTTTTCTATCTTAATGGTGACCTTTTGTAATGGGTTCCCAGTTATTGAGTTTCATCTTCATGCCGTTGTGCTCATTGGTTGACCGGCCCCCATGCAATGTTTTACCGTTTTTTCCATCGCACTTCATGAAAATGCTAAGTTTTTGTATGTGCAAGTGCAAATGTGTGTTGGCGGGCTCAAAAATGCATATCGGCTTTCAAAATGGTGAAGAAATGAATTATATGCATTTTGTATGCATATCGGGTTAAACATTGCAGGTATATTCCATCAAAGATTCCCGGTTGTATATAGGGGTTTGTATGTTGTTGTATATTTGGATATACAATGGGTTTATACAAGCGACGGATGTCAAAAAAGATTCAGATCAGGCTAAGTTGTGGTTGGCTCCGCAGGTATGTGCAAAGGATTGCATGTATGTTTTGTTTGTATGTTCGAATATACATTGGCAATATGCAATGTCAATATACAATGGAAAACATGCAAGGAAAAGATACATTTGGTGGGGCCCGCGGACATACAAGGCAGATTGTATGTTGGTAAGATGCATTGGCGGCGATATACAAGAAGGCACATACAAGACAGGTTACGAAGCTGGGGCCCACTTCTTGTATATTGGTGATTGTATGTTCAAATATGCATTCCTAATATACAAGCTGAAATCTGGAGTGAACATGCAATCTGATTGATAAAGGATAAAGTCCGCTGCTTGTATGTATATTTTTTACTTGTATGTTGGTGCTGTACATGCCGATATACATTCAAAAGATGCAAGAGTTAAGTGCAAGCCAGATTTGAGAATTGTTTCAATTTGATTGATAAGGTGGCTAGCGTCGGTGACATGCATGTATATGGCATTGCATATGCCGATATACAAACAAAAGGAGATACAAGGCCCAGATTTGAAAGTTTTTCAAATCCGATGGATAAATGGCTAGGGTCTGTTGTATGTATGTCTCATTTGTATGATGCGATATGCAAGGAGATGTACAAGTAAGGAGATGCTAGCCAGACCCGATTTGAATTTCAAGGCACCTCATAGTCATTTGAGGTCTGTAGAATGTATATTAGATTTGTATGTGCAACATACAACCTGATATACAAAGGAAAGACATACAGCTTGGATGCGGATGAGGAATCAAATGCGGTGAATGAAATTTGAGGTCCATGGATTGTATAAAGTGCTTGCATGTTCGCGATATGTAAGGGGCCGATATACAAATGGTGGGCCCCGACGACTCAAAGAAGCTGTTGTATGTATATGCATCCTGCATATACAAAGATTTGAAAAGTGATTGTATATGCATTTGAACATGCATATACAAGGGTGAAAAGGGCAAAATAGAGAGGGGAAAAGTCAGCGATAGAGGAGCAAGGTGCCTACATGGCATGATGTCATTGGTTGGCGACTTTTCAACATATTTTGACACCATTGATCTCAAGCGATGGGAGGAAGATCAATGGCCGGTTTTGATTTCCTGGGCAACGATGGTTTTCTTCGCATCAGCAGTCATGTTTTGAGCGGGAAAACTCCATGGACGCATTGTTGCATTTTCTAAGAGGAGCTGCGGGTAGCTGGGCCATTAATGGCAACATACAGAGGCATGGGCTGATGGTTGACTAGCCACCTACCAGTTTTGTGAGGAAAGTCCCCAAAAGGCGGCGCAGGGCTCAAGTCCAACTTCTCCTCGCCACTCCTTCTGCATGCTGCATTAATGTTTTGGGCGCCATTTTTGTGGTGCACTATATCTAGCAGACTTTTGATTTTTTGCCTTGTAATTAATGCTGAGTACACAGTCTTGCTATAAAATGCAAACTGTGTTACTCATTCATTGTTGTTGAAAACTAGACAAATTTTGGTGCTGTAATGAAATACAACTTCGTTGGTGGCTCTGTTCTAGGTATTTTGTGAGTTTATGAGTTGTATGTTGTATGTTTTATGCATAGAATTCATCAGTTTCATGTTAATTTAAATGAGTAATGCTTCATTGCATGTATTTTGTTATTTGTCTCCAAATTGAATGTGTCCTTCTGAATCTAAACAGCTAAGGGGTGTGAGAGATTCTAGGATATGGGTTTCCTATGTTGAATGCTTAGTCTTTTACTTCTGCTCAAGGAGTAGATTAAATGTTTTGGGTTAAGTATTAAGAAGAATACATTGTAGTAAGGATGTTTGTAAGCAGAAATAACTAAATACTTTGTCTTGGGTATTGTCTGTAAGGCAGACATTGCAAAATCCCCTTGAAATCTGATTATTGTCTTAAGTCTGTGATAAACACTCACATATATGTATCTATTGACTCTGAGCCCTGGATAGGCACCAATCTGGTTTCGTGTTGAGGTTACAATCAATGTCCTAGTTTTGCATCCAAATAGTAAAAATCAATCTTAAACTTCAAATACAAACCTTTTAGGACATTAGGACTAGTTTAGGACTGAAATCCTCCATCTCACAACTAAACATAGGCCCAAAGCTAGCCCCTTTGCACTTATCTCACAGTTTTGGTCTGCATAAGAGAGGATTTATTTGCTTTGTGTCAACATCCTAGCTAACTTGTAGATGCATTTCATAGATGTTGAATAGGGAATACCCCCCTTGGTTCTGTAGAGCCTAAAGAAGAAGAGATATTTATAAAGTCTATCTCCTATACTGTTGGCTTCTGACCCGAGAATCCTGTTGATCAATGATGGCTACTTTGTAGGGATAATTGGGAACAAGCATCCAGTCTAGGAAAAACACCAACATAACTAAAGGAACAAGGTTGGTAGGATGATCCATAGTGGTTTTATGCATTATGATAGAGTTTTTATTGATGTTAGATGAAAGCTCCTCGTCTACCCATGGAATACTCTTTGTTGAAGGGAGTTCTTCATTCACTAATCCTTCCTCTTGGCCAAGGAGAGCATTGGAATTGCAAACTGGTGATGGCTCTTCATTTGCTAACGCTTCATCTTGGTGAGAGTGAGCATTAGAATGAAGACTTGATGATGTGATGTTAATAGATGTGTCAATGAAATCATGCTCTTGCATCAAAGTGTCATCATGAGGGGTAATAACTTTTGGAGAGGGATCATAAGGTAAACCAGAGTTATCATCACATGTTTTATCAATAGGTGCCATAGTAGAATTTCCCATAAAATCATCCAAGGCTTCATCTAACATTTTAAGATCATCACTAGTATATGTATTATTGATCATGAATTTAGTGAGATCATCC
Organism: Cunninghamia lanceolata; assembly: GCA_027924645.1. Lineage (NCBI taxonomy): Eukaryota > Viridiplantae > Streptophyta > Pinopsida > Cupressales > Cupressaceae > Cunninghamia > Cunninghamia lanceolata. Next base: position 72,164 of record BSBN01002012.1, on the reverse strand, counting down.
AATATCGAAGGGTATATTCCCATGAGAGTTGTGAAGCTATAAAAGTCACCTATATGGCAACGAATTTCATATGTGGAGCACATAGAGAGATCAACATCATGAATGTGTGCTATTTGTTCCAGAACTTGAGGATATTTATCAATGAATTTAGAGAAATGATCCATGTATATGATGTATGAAAATAATTCTTCCAAAGAAGTAGCCATGATATATGTCTCCAAATGAATGTAAAATCAGATTTTGACAGTTTTCCCAAAAGTATGCAAAAGACAATTGCAAAACTATATGCAAGAAGTGACCTAGATGCTTTATTTTTTGTACTTTTTTCAATGCAAATGAATGAAACAAAGGGTGTTGTAAGGATTTAAGTCAAGGGAACCAATTTATCTGTCTGATATTAGTCCAAAATAGCAATAGTATCCTTCTCAACACACTCTTGATGTGATTTTAAGTTAATGCCAAGTTAAAATATAGTGAAAATATGTCAAAATAGGTAATTTTCCCACCAAAATTCAATGCAAGAGAGCATAACAAAGGGTGTTGTGAGGAAAATGATGATGGAAAGAAAATAATATAAGTAATAACAACCACTTGGTGCCAAAATACCCAACACAACACCCTTTTAGTGCCACTTAAGGTAAGACCCTAGTTAAAATATAGCAAATTATGCAATTTTTCACAGTTTTTCAATTCCAAGACCTAGCAAAGGAGGTGTTGTAATGAATTTCAAGAGGTGCAGAAAATAATATCAATAATATCAGTCACCTCAATCCATAAAATTGATCACAACATGCTTGGAGTGCAAACTAGGTCAAACCCTAGGGCAAAAATAGCCAAAATGTGAAGTTTTTCACCAAATTTTCACTACAAGAGCCCATTAAAAGGGTGTTGTGAAGATTTTTATGAGGGGAAAAAAATGATTACCCTGATAACAAAAAATTAATGCAAAAATACCTTTCACAGCACACCTATGGTGCAAGTTTGGAGAGTCAATAAGGCCAAATTTAGTGAAAATCGTTGTTTTTGAAGCCCTAGGTTTGAGATCTTGGGACAAAATGCTATGCGAATGTTTTGAAGTCTGATTTATGGTGAAATTGACTTACTTTTAGATCTAAAAATAATTTTCAAGATTGAACATGCAAAATGCCCATGCAAATTTAATGAAAATGCATCAAAATTGCTAGTTTTTGTTGAAATTTTCTATGCAAAAATGCAAATATTTTAAATCTAAATGCAAATTTACACTAAAATGCAGGACTACAGAAAAATGTTAATTTGAATGAGCCTCTAAAATCAGTAGAAAAATCTGAGAAAAATATTTTGCCTACTAACCCTAGATTTTGGAATTACTAGGTTATAAAATTTTCAAAATTTCCACAAAACCCTAGCAATTAAATGATGAAAATGCAATGCAAATTTCTGAATTTTTAGATTTTTCAGTAGTTTATATCAGATCTGATGCAAAAATCATGAATTAGGAAAATTCAAAAAGAATTGATGCAATTTAGTATGCCAAACAATGCAAATTTTTTGTATTTTCCAAATTTTTTGATTTTTTTAAATTTTTCTCAATGCAATAAAATGAATGACTATATGAATGAATAAAATCAATCCAAATCTAAAGACACAGACTCAACAAGTTGCAATTTAAGTCCAAAAACACAGGTTCACCAAACTATTTAGGGGAAAATTGGATTTATCAATGTTTTAGATTTTAGATGTTTAAATCCGCCTCTCCACTATACATTCAAGGATCTAGGGTTGAGTGACGAGCACTATAATACCCTAGGTCACTTATAGATATAGGAAAACTTGGATTAGGGAATTTAATTATTAATTTTCCTTCTCTTATGCCCAATTAACCATTAAAACCCTAATTATGCAAATACGACAACAAATTGACGAATGATGGAAAAAGCTCTTGCAGACAGGAGTAAAATACCAAATTACAGAATACCTATTTTCAGGGTTCCGAAGCGGAACAATCAAGGACACTAGAGTGAGTGCCCAAGTCCAAGGTACCAATTTCTTCACGGATCTGGAACTCCTTCCGACACTGATCAGCCCTGTAACTTTTTTTTTTCTGAAACTCGGATGCAGAGGACACTAGAGCAAGCACCCAAGTCTTGGAAGTTCTCCTATGTCCTTCTTTTCTTTAGATGCTGAATCCTTGATCCCTGCCAATCCTTCTTGCAACTCCACTTTTCCCTTATGCGACACCTGTAATCTGCAATCACAAGACTTGGTTTGGGGGTTGTGGTGTTTAGAGGCTTGCCTTAGTCAAGCCTTGGAGGACACTTAAGTCTCCAAACACCGTTGTTAGATGAAGAGTGCGTGCCCTTGTGAGGCAGAGGCAAAAACTAAAGGAATCAATGATGAAAACACAATATTATGTCACCTTGTAGTGAAGCTCTCATGGGAGGAAGATGCTCTTCATGCCATGAGGAAATTGATGCTCAAATCTATAGATATTAACACACAAAACACACAAGTCTGCTCTTGCAACACAATAGAAAGCCTTGAATCACCTTGAGAATGCCTAAAGTTCACAATGATCATCTAGTTTCTAAATGAATGCCTAAGCATGCTTATATATACAACTACAAGCACTCCCACCAAGATTTTAAAAATCAAAACTTACTGTGTCGGCAAAATGACCAAATAACGATCATAAACTGACACCCAGAAATTAGGGCTGCCCTAAAATAGGGCAGGACTAGGGCGCGAGCGCCCAAGTCCTCCCCCCTATTTTGGGTAGGGTACAACTCAAGGGGTCCACCTAGGTCCAATTTGCCATGGAACCTAGGTCTCATTCCATTGGGATGCCAAAATATGAACTAAGATGTCCTAAATGCATACTAAAGACCTGGGAGCTAAACCTTATGAGGGAAAAGCCCCCAAGGGGACATTTTCTGACATTACAAGAATAAATGAATAAAAGTAAGAAATTAACTAAATAAATAAATATATCAATTTTCCAAGAAAATCTGGGAGAAAACCCTCCAAAAACTTGAGCTTAATTGGGTTTTTCTAAAAAACTTTATGGACTTTGCCCTAAGTTGGGTCTCCCCCTTTTCTCACCCTAGGATAAGGGAACTTTGGAGACAGATACCTCCCCACCTTGGGTGGAGTGTCTAGAAGGAAAGAAATAATCATATTTTTTGGGATAAAACTCGAGCTGCTAACAAAGTGTTTTTCTCCTTTTGTAGAGCTGTTGCTGAGAACAAGTCCTCCTGCATGTTGCAGGTAGCTGAGAATCCTCCTACCCTGGTGGAAACTTAGATTGCCAAGAACTAGTGGTTGAAAGCTGACATGAACAAGGTCGATAATTCTAAAAAGATGTCAAGACTTCAAACTCGTTGGAAGCCCCCCCAGGGGGTGTTCCAAGCTCAAATTCAATGGGGTGGAAAAAAAGAATACGGGTTTGGCTAGTGGTGGCGGGATCTTTAGAGATAGTGATGGTGCCTGCTTGGCTACCTATGTGGGTGTGATCGAGATCTAGTCTAATAATGTTGATGAGGATTTAGCTCTGCTAAAAGGTCTACAAATAGTGCATGCTATGGGTATGGATAAGCTTCAAGTCGAAGGTGACTCTAAAATTATCATTGATGTAGCTCAAGGGAGGTCTTCCAGTGGGTGGAAAATGAAAAAGCATAACGGAAGATATCATCTGCCTTCTATCCGGGTTCACTCACAAGGGGGTTGGACATGTGTACAGGGAGGGAAATAAAGCAGCTGATGCGCTGGCCAACTTGGGTCAGAGTTTGGATACTTGGCGTTGCTAGAGAAACGCGAAAAACCTTCCGCAGCAAACTCAAAATCTTATTGACAAAGACTTTAGTCCTACCCCTAGTTACCCATGGACTTAAACCCTCACCGTACTAAGGTTAACTTGAGTATTCAGCAAAGAGCTAAACCTTGCCAGCTGGATATTATTAGTAATACTACAAAGGCTCTGATGTGTCTTCTCATTTGTACTTGCTATCATCTTTAGATCGAAGATTGCACTAAAGTCATGCTGAGTTAGAGGCCCAAGGAGACGTTCCACCTATCTGGGCATGTGAAGCCTCGAGAATTCTCGACACCGCGCAGCACGAACAATAATGATGACCATTTATTGATCCTTGATTATGAGAAGAAAGGTTTTGATAGCCTGCTCAAGATGAATTATAGCAAGTACGCCACCTCAGCCAACGACAAGGCTGTGAAAATCATTACTACCATTTTTTATGGCATTATTGAGAATGGGAATCACAGAGGCTTAATTGCTAAGTTTTTTTCTCATTTCCTGCTCTGCTAAGTCTGTTGTCTCCATTATTTTTCGGCTTAAGTTTGCCTACTGTGAGATGGGGGGATAGAACACGCACAAAGCCGGAGTCATGTGAAGAGTTTAAATAGAATGAGACTATCTAGCATTTATGTCAAGAAGGGGGTGTTGCTTCTTATCTGGAGTGCCTTCAAGGTTACGACGAGAACCTTTCAGTTTAGTTTCTGTGTTTGTATGATAATAGAAAGGCTAAGGTGGGCAACGTGACTATCAACATTTCTTAGGAGGGGATTGGTATGTCCACTGGCATGCCCATTGATGGTATCAAGCACCCAAGGAAAAGAAAAGTCTCTGATAATGAGGGTATGAAGACTTTCCTTAAGAAGGATGAGGTCCTATACAGCCTTCAAGGGGGTTTTGATAGGCAGAAGCTTCCTTGGCCTTGGGATGAGGTATGTTTCATGATCATGAAATACTTTACTCTAGAGGGAAGGTTTAGAAGTTTTTTCACTATCATTTCGCGCTCTTAAATCATTTCAGATGCAGTAAGATTATTAGCTTTCTGTTTTACCTCCTCTCATCACTAGAGTTATCCATAACCACTGCTAAGGAAAAACACGCTCTGGACCCTAGTAAGCCTGAACTTCTGCTTCACCAAGGGCTCATTATGAGGATGTATAAATTCAACCTTGCTCTCTGTCCTCCCAAAGCCCTCACCCTTACCAGACTGGAGCTACCCCCATCGCCCATGGCCGCCAAAGAAATTTACAATCCAGTGATCATTATTGAAATTACCCGAGAGTCCTATGTCAAAATTGGTAAAAAGAAACCCTCAGTGATTACTAGCCCTGATCCTTCCATTGATGACCTTACCCCTAAGTCCCTAGTGGCTACCCTTGCTAAGAGGAAAACTCTGCATGCTACTCCTGCTCAGGTTACCCCCCTTAAGAAGTTTTGTAGTGGCTTTGTTGATGTTAGGGGCATTAGTAGTGGTACTAGGGTTTCTAAGCCCATGATGGTGGAGGAAGTTAGTTCGGAGGAGGAAAGTGAGAATACTGACAGTGTGGATGAAGACTACAGCATTACAGACAACAAACCTAGGGTCTCGTCGACTAGAAGATCCTCCAGGCTTGCTGCTAAGCCGGCCCCCACGGCCCAGCAGTTGTTGGCTTTGAAAAAGGATACCACTACTAAGGAGCCGAGTGTAGAGGAGATGACTAAGGATATGCAAAAGGTTGAGTATGATGAGCTGCAGGGGGAAGAAAGGACTGAGGAAGTGAATAAATAAAACTCAGAGGTTCAGTAGGGCGAGGAAGATTCGAAGGAGAAGAACCAAAGGATGTCGATTGAGCAGTAGGACACTGGTTCTGAAGGTAATAAAAAGGTTGACATTGAGGTGGTGGATACTGAATTCTTGGGTGATGAATTTTCTGTGAACAAAGAAGTTAAAAGTGATAAGATTGTGGTGGAAGATGAGGGACCCAACAACTTCCCAGAACTTAACGTTCATGGTTTGGACTTTGTTAGTTCTGAGAAGGGGAAGAAAGGTAAAGGTAACCAGAAAAAAGGTGCCAAAATAAGTAAAAACAAAGAAATTGAAGACTTGACAGCGAGGATTAGCAATCTGGAATAGAAATTCAGTGCTCTGGCCAAATTCTCTGCTAAGGTGATGCACATATCTACTACGACCTTAGCTGTTCTTCAGGAGACGGAGCTGGATGACAAAGGCAACAAAGACAAGAAGTTGAAGGACTACCAGGATGTGTTCCAGTTCCTGGTTGATGACTGTGACAAAATGTTTAATTAGCCGCTCGTGGCTTGTTTGTGTCTCTTGTTGGTCTGCTGTCAAACTGCTCGTTCTATAGTTTCTGTTTGTTTTGTTCTATGTTTTTGCTTAAACTCTAATGTTTTTTCTTAAACTATTATAGTTTTTGGTGCACCTTTTTAACTTTACTGTTATGAGATCAGCACCCTCTTTTACCACTTATCTAATAAAAAACAATAGATAAATAAAAAAATGAATAAATAAATAAAAGATAATAAAAATATATAAATAAGAATGAATAAGTAAAAATAGAAAAATATAAATAATTATATGTAAATAAGTAAAAATAAAAATGAACAAGAGCATTTAAACAAGTGAATAAATGAATATAAATAAGAAAATATCTAAATATATAAATAAAATATATCAATAGATGAATAAAATTATATAAAACTATATAAAAATAGATCATGAAAAATATATAACTAAAAATAAATAAATAAAAATAGTAAAATATAATTAATTATATCTAAATAAGAAAAAATAATGTTTAAATATATATAAATAAATAAACATCTAACTGTATAACTAGATGAATATAGTTAAATATCTCAATATAACTATATAACTAAATGCATTTAAATATATATATATGTATATGTATATGTATATATATGTTGATTAGAATATGAATAAATATGATAAAATAAGAATAAATAAATATATAATTTTAAAAATAGATAAATAAAAATAAATCTCTTTCTCTCTATAGGGTAAGTGCAAGAAGATGGGGGGCCAAAAAGGGGTCTTAAGTGGCCACTTTTTTTTTCTTCCTAAAATCAGGAAATACTGGCCTTGGATGAGAAATTGAGCATAGTTACACTCAAAATTTGGATATGCAACCAAAACAATGTTCATAGTGCTCTGAGTCTACTTTCTAAACTACTATTTTTTTTTGAAAATGACATAGATTAAGGGGTTCAAAAGAGGGAGCCACATAAATTGGTGTTGTTTCTGTCAAAAAAACATAACATAGCATGTTTTGTGGCTCCCTCAAAAGGTCAACTTATTTTTGGTATTTTTAAAATTGCTTTAGTGAGAAATTAGCTAATAGCATGTAGTTTATGCCTGATTTTTCTGATAATTTTTTGATGAATATTTGATTTTTTACTAATTTTCAAAGTGGACACATCCTAAAAAATAGAATTTTGGCCGTGCTACCCCTATGAATTTTGAAAACTAATTGAAAATTATTTTTTTCTTTTTTTAATATTTGTAGAATGGAGTCTAGTTTCTAAATATGTAATTTTTTTGAAATTTCAATGAATAGTTAATTTACAATGAAAAAAAGACCAAACAGTGGTTTTTGCCCAAAAACGGACACACAAACAAAAGAAATTAAAGATGAAAGGCTTAACATTGTTAAAATGTGAAAAAAATCACATTGTCAAATAGCTAAGAGAAATTCTAACATTACCCAGGTGTTTGATTTGTTTGACCTTAAAACACATGCAAATCTGAGGATTAGCACGAATGAAATTATGTGAAATCTTGAAGAATATGGAAAAACACGTCTGTGACTGTTCAAAAGGCACTCCAAGCCTTTGGGTTGGAAATCCAAAGCAAATCCCAAGCCCAAGGCTTGGGATTCCCAAAGCAAGACATAACCCGAGTGTGTTATGTTTTTCTTTGCATTTTCCTTTTCCACAAGTCTGTTATTTGTCATGTTTGACATAACGCGAGCACATTATAACGGGCTCGCGTTATGTTCCCCTTAAATTTTTTTCTATTGAAGTCTATTAATCATGTATGTATGTATGTATGCCTATATGTATGTATGTATGTATGTATCTATGTATGCCTATATTTATGTATGTATAGTGTCGAGGGCAGAGGAGGGTAGAGATGGGAGTGAGCCAGATAGGGGAGGATAAGGATTGAGTGATTAAAGTTTAAGGTTGAGGGTTGAGCGTTTAGGAATAGGATTTAGAGTTTAGGGATAAGCGATTAGAGTTTAGGACCTTGAGGGATTAGGGTTTAGGGTTGAGGCTTTAGGGATAGGGATAGCGTTTAGGGTTAAGGGTCGAGGGATTAGGTTTAAGGTAGATTGTTGAGGGTAGAGGGATTAGGGATAGGGTTTAGGGTTGAAAGTTTAGGGTTTAAGGTATAGTTTAGTAGTTCTTGTGGATAGAGCCAGTAAACAATGGGAGATTATTTGCCTGTTTCATAACAATATACCTTCCCTAAGTGCAGGGTGGACAGCAAGAAACATAGATGTACACCAATGCAAATCTTTTCTCATAATGATCATCTTTCTGATTTCAACTGTTAATTACTCACTGTGGATGTACCATACCCAAAGCTTTTCCCATAGGGTTTAAGGTATAGTGTCGAGGGTTGAGGGTTTATTGATAGTGTTTAGGGTTGAGGGATTAGGTTTTAGGGTTGATGGATTAGGGTTTAAGGTATAGTGTTGAGGGTTGAGGGTTTAGGGATAGGGTTTAGTGCTGACGGATTAGCATTTAATGTCAAGGTTAGGGTTAGAGTGTCGAGGGTAGAGGGATTAGGTATAGGGTTTAGGGTTGAAGGTTTAAGGATTGAGGGTTGAGGCTTTAGGGATGAGGGTTTAAGGCTTAAGATATAATGTCAAGTGTTGAGGGAGTAGGGATAGGGTTTAAGTTTTAAGGGTTAAGGGTTGAGGGATAGGGATTAGGGTTTAAGGTATAGTGTTGAGGTTTGATGGTTTAGGGATAGGGTTTAGGTTTGAGGGATTAGGGTTTAGGGTTGATGAATTAGAGTTTAATGTTGAGAGTTGAGGGTTGAGGGTTGAGGGTTGAGGTTGAGGTTGAGGGATAGGGTTAATGGTCAAGGGATTAGGGTTAAATAAGAGTGTCGAGGGTAGAGGGATTAGGGATAGGTTTTAGGGTTGAAGGTTTAATGATTTAGGGTTGAGGCTTTAGGGATGAGGGTTAAGGGATTAGGGTTTAAGATATAGTGTCAAGTGTCGAGCATGTAGGGATAGGTTTTAGGGTTCAAGTTTTAAGGGTTAAGGGTCGAGGGATCAGAGTTAAGGGTTGAGGGATTAGGGTTTGACATTGAGGGTTGAGTACATTGAGGTTCGAGGGTTAATGGTTTTTGGATAGGGTTGAGGGTAAAGGGATAGGGTTGGAGGGTTTAGGGATAAGGGATTAGGGTTTAAGGTATAGTATCAAGCCCATTGAGGGTCTCAGAATAGGAATAGCGTTTAGGGTTTAGGAATAGGGATAGCATTTAGGGTTTAGGGATGAGGGATTAGAGTTGAGGGATGACAGATTAGGGTTGAGGCTTAAAGGATTAGGGTTAAGGGATAAGGTTTAGGGTTGAGGGTTGAGGGATTAGAGTTTAAGGTATAGTGTTGAGGGTTTAGGGATAGGGTTTAGGGTTGAGGGATTAGAGTGAAGGGTTGAGGGATTAGGATTTGACATTGAGGGTTGAGGCTTTAGGGATAGGGTTGAGGGTCAAGGGATTAGAGTTAAGGGTTGAGGGTTGAGGTTCGAGGGTTTAGGGATAGGGTTGAGGGTCGAGGGATTAGGGTTAAAGTAGAGTGTGGAGGGTATAAGGATTAGGGATAGGGTTGGAGGGTTTAGGGATAAGGGATTAGGGTTTAAGGTATAGTATCAAGTTGGTTGAGGGTTTAGGAATAGGGATAGCATTTAGGGTTTAGGGATGAGGGATTAGAGTTGAGGGATGACGGATTAGGGTTGAGGGTTGAGGGATTAGGGTTTAGGGATAAGGTTTAGGGTTGAGGGTTGAGGGATTAGGGTTTAAGGTATAGTGTTGAGGGTTTAGGGATAGGGTTTAGGGTTGAGGGATTAGAGTGAAGGGTTGAGAGATTAGGATTTGACGTTGAGGGTTGAGGCTTTAGGGTTGAGGCTTTAGGGATAGGTTTGAGGGTCAAGGGATTAGAGTTAAGGGTTGAGGGATTAGGGGTTGACGTTGAGGGTTGAGGGTTGAGATTTGAGGGTTTAGGGATAGGGTTGAGGGTCGAGGGATTAGGGTTAAAGTAGAGTGTGGAGGGTATAAGGATTAGGGATAGGGTTGGAGGGTTTAGGGATAAGGGATTAGGGTTTAAGGTGTAGTATTAAGTCAGTTGAGGGTTTAGGAATAGGGATAGCATTTAGGGTTTAGGGATGAGGGATTAGAGTTGAGGGATGACGGATTAGGGTTGAGGGTTGAGGGATTAGGGTTTAAGGTATAGTGTTGAGGGTTTAGGGTTGAGGGATTAGACTGAAGGGTTGAGGGATTAGGATTTGATGTTGAGGGTTGAGGCTTTAGGGATAGAGTTGAGGGTCGAGGGATTAGAGTTAAGGGTTGAGGGATTAGGGGTTGACGTTGAGGGTTGAGGGTTGAGGTTCGATGGTTTAGGGATAGGGTTGAGGGTCGAGGGATTAAGGTTAAAGTAGAGTGTGGAGGGTATAAGGATTAGGGATAGGGTTGGAGGGTTTAGGGATAAGGGATTAGGGTTTAAGGTATAGTATCGAGTCGATTGAGGGTTTAGGAATAGGGATAGCATTTAGGTTTTAGGGATGAGGGATTAGAGTTGAGGGATGACAGATTAGGGTTGAGGGTTGAGGGATTAGGGTTTAGGGTTGAGGGTTGAGGGATTAGGGTTTAAGGTATAGTGTTGAGGGTTTAGGGTTGAGGGATTATAGTGAAGGGTTGAGGGATTAGGATTTGACGTTGAGGGTTGAGGCTTTAGGGTTGAGGCTTTAGGGATAGGGTTGAGGGTCAAGGGATTAGAGTTAAGGGTTGAGGGATTAGGGGTTGATGTTGGTTGAGGTTTGAGGGTTTAGGGATAGGGTTGAGGGATTAGGGTTAAAGTAGAGTGTGGAGGGTATAAGGATTAAGGATAGGGTTGGAGGGTTTAGGGAAAAGGAATTAGGGTTCAAGGTATAGTATCGAGTCGGTTGAGGGTTTAGGAATAGGGATAGCATTTAGGGTTTAGGGATGAGGGATTAGAGTTGAGGGATGACAGATTAGGGTTGAGGGTTGAGGGATTAGGGTTTAGGGATAATGTTTAGGGTTGAGGGTTGAGGGATTAGGGATTAAGGTATAGTGTTGAGGGTTTAGGGTTGAGGGATTAGAGTGAAGGGTTGAGGGATTGGGATTTGACGTTGAGGGTTGAGGCTTTAGGGATAGGGTTGAGGGTCGAGGGATTAGAGTTAAGGGTTGAGGGATTAGGGGTTGACATTGAGGGTTGAGGGTTGAGGTTCAAGGGTTTACGGATAGGGTTGAGGGTCGAGGGATTAGGGTTAAAGTAGAGTGTGGAGGGTATAAGGATTAGGGATAGGGTTGGAGGGTTTAGGGATAAGGGATTAGGGTTTAAGGTATAGTATCGAGTCAGTTGAGGGTTTAGGAATAGGGATAGCATTTAGGGTTTAGGGATGAGGGATTAGAGTTGAGGGATGACAGATTAGGGTTGAGGGTTGAGGGATTAGGGTTTAAGGTATAGTGTTGAGGGTTTAGGGATAGGGTTTAGGGTTGAGGGATTAGAGTGAAGGGTTGAGGGATTAGGATTTGACGTTGAGGGTTGAGGTTTTAGGGATAGGGTTGAGGGTCGAGGGATTAGAGTTAAGGGTTGAGGGATTAGGGGTTGACGTTGAGGGTTGAGGGTTGAGGTTCGAGGGTTTAGAGATAGGGTTGAGGGTCGAGGGATTAGGGTTAAAGTAGAGTGTGGAGGGTATAAGGATTAGGGATAGGGTTGGAGGGTTTAGGGAAAATAGATTAGGGTTTAAGGTATAATATCGAGTCGGTTGAGGGTTTAGGAATAGGGATAGAATTTAGGGTTTAGGGATGAGGGATTAGAGTTGAGGGATGATGGATTAGGGTTGAGGGTTGAGGGATTAGGGTTTAGGGATAAGGTTTAGGGTTGAGGATTGAGGGATTAGGGTTTAAGGTATAGTGTTGAGGGTTTAGGGTTGTGGGATTAGAGTGAAGGGTTGAGGGATTAGGATTTGACGTTGAGTGTTGAGGCTTTAGGGATAGGGTTGAGGGTCGAGGGATTAGAGTTAAGGGTTGAGGGTTGAGGTTCGAGGGTTTAGGGATAGGGTTGAGGGTCGAGGGATTAGGGTTAAAGTAGAGTGTGGAGGGTATAAGGATTAGGGATAGGGTTGGAGGATTTAGGGAAAAGGGATTAGGGTTTAAGGTATAGTATCGAGTCTGTTGAGGGTTTAGGAATAGGGATAGCATTTAGGGTTTAGGGATGAGGGATTAGAGTTGAGGGATGACGTATTCGGGTTGAGGGTTAAGGGATTAGGGTTGAGGGATAAGGTTTAGGGTTGAGGGTTGAGGGATTAGGGTTTAAGGTATAGTGTTGAGGGTTTAGGGATAGGGTTTAGGGTTGAGGGATTAGATTGAAGGGTTGAGGGATTAGGATTTGACGTTAAGGGTTGAGGCTTTAGGGATAGGGTTGAGGGTTGGGGTTCGAGGGTTTAGGGATAGGTTTGAGGGTCGAGGGATTAGGATTAAAGTAGAGTGTGGAGGGTATAAGGATTAGGGATAGGGTTGGAGGGTTTAGGGATAAGGGATTAGGGTTTAAGGTATAGTATCGAGTCGGTTGAGGGTTTAGGAATAGGGATAGCATTTAGGGTTTAGGGATGAGGGATTAGAGTTGAGGGATGACAGATTAGGGTTGAGGGTTGAGGGATTAGGGTTTAGGGTTGAGGGTTGAGGGATTAGGGTTTAAGGTATAGTGTTGAGGGTTTAGGGATAGGGTTTAGGGTTGAGGGATTAGAGTGAAGGGTTGAGGGATTAGGATTTGACGTTAAGGGTTAAGGCTTTAGGGATAGGGTTGAGGGTCGAGGGATTAGAGTTAAGGGTTGAGGGATTAGGGGTTGACGTTGAGGGTTGAGGGTTGAGGTTCGAGGGTTTAGGGATAGGGTTGAGGGTTGAGGGATTAGGGTTAAAGTAGGGTGTGGAGGGTATAAGGATTAGGGATAGGGTTGGAGGGTTTAGGGATAAGGGATTAGGGTTTAAGGTATAGTATCGAGTCAGTTGAGGGTTTAGAAATATGGATAGCATTTAGGGTTTAGGGATGAGGGATTAGAGTTGAGGGATGACGGATTAGGGTTGAGGGTTGAGGGATTAGGGTTTAGGGATAAGGTTTAGGGTTGAGGGTTGAGGGATTAGGGTTTAAGGTATAGTGTTGAGGGTTTAGGGATAGGGTTTAGGGTTGATGGATTAGAGTGAAGGGTTGAGGGATTAGGATTTGATGTTGAGGGTTGAGGCTTAAGGGTTGAAGCTTTAGGGTTTAGGGTTTAGGGTTTAGGGATAGGGTTGAGGGTCGAGGGATCAGAGTTGAGGGTTGAGGGATTAGGGTTTGACGTTAAGGGTTGAGTGTTGAGGTTCGAGGGTCAAGGGTTTAGGGATAGGGTTGAGGGTTGAGGGATTAGGGTTTAGGGATAAGGTTTTAGGGATAAGGTTTAGGGTTGAGGGATTAGGGTTTAGGGATAAGGTTTAGGGTTGAGGGTTGAGGGATTAGGGTTTAAGGTATAGTGTTGAGGGTTTAGGGATATGGTTTAGGGTTGAGGGATTAGAGTGAAGGGTTGAGGGATTAGGATTTGACGTTGAGGGTTGAGGGTTTCTATCGTCAAATGTAGATTTATGGGTTTGATTATATTGATTACCTCTCTAGTTTTGGGGTGTGGATGTTTTGGAATCAATCAGGAAGTCTTCAAAAGACTTTGTGGAAGTGGATTGACAATCGCTTGATAGAACCCCTACTATTTATGCTTGGATAATGGTTTGTCACAAACTATAACTTTTGCTTCCAAAGAAGATCTATCTTTCTTCCTCGATGGGCATTTTCTATCAAGAACTTGATTATGAGGGCTTGCCCCTTCATTGTTATGCCTATCATATGGTGGAGCATTTGGAAAGATCTTGCAGGAAACAGGAAAAGTTCTCCCTCAAAAACCTTGTGGTCATTCAAGTCTGAAGGGGAAAGTTTGGAAAGAGAAATGCACAAGATGTGATCAATCTATAGCAGGACAAAACGCGAGCGCGTTATAACGCGCTTGCATTTTGTCTTGCTAGAGAAATGGTAAAAAAGTGTTGACCCCCGTGATCCAGGCCCACATGCTCTATTTTCATATTGATTCTGCGCGTGCTTTGACAAAAAAGAAGTGCTTTCATGTTGTTGGGAAGTTCACATGCACATTTAACACATTGTACCACCTTTGCATGATCTTTCCACCACCTTTTCTGCGTTGCCAACTTGAGAAGGAGGAAATAACATAGTTTTCACACCAAGTTTGATATATATCTATTCAAGTTTCACTTTTTGTAGTGTTGCAATGTTAATTGTGATTCAATTTTAGGAATTTAACATTATAGATTGGTTAATAGTATTGTTGTTAGTAATTATATTTGAGTGTTATTCAATTTAACATTGAAAAGGAAACAAGTGGTGAAAAACCCAAATTGTTGAGGAGTTTGATGCACGAAGAAAAAACACTACATAATTGGCTACTCTCTCCATTTGAATCTTCATTTTTTAGGTATGTGAAGTCTTTACATGCATGTTGTTTACATTTTCCTTAATTCAGATTGAATTACTTTATCATGCTTTATCATACATGTTTAAAATAGACACATTCCCAATCAAGAAAGCAGCCTACAATCTCACATGATGCCATGTATATTTTCTACACTTGGGCTCTTTAATAATTATGTGTAATAAACAGACCTTAACATACCATGATGTCAAACTATACAAGAATAAATCCTTACAACATAATAAAAATACAATCCCACTATTATCTTGTATTCATTTCTTAGGAAGTAATATTGGTCTCTTTATCATGCTATAGACAAATTCTTCGTCATGCCAAGGAAACGATCAAGAATTAAACCAACACAGGAAGAGATAGAAGCTAAGAATGCAAAGAAAGCAGTGGCTATGAGGGAAATTCATGAGAAGAGAAAATTGGACACGATAAATGAAGACATACCAATTGAAGAAGAACCACAACCATCACAAAGAGAATGAATGCAAAAACTTCGTGCTACGAGAGATTTGAATACCATAGTTGGAGAGACGTCCTCTACCGCAATTCAACATGTATGGACACCATCTACCACATCTCAAGTTGAGAGTACATCATCACTCACATGTGATGAAGGAGGTACGCCATCGTTCCCACCTCAACCTCAAGGTATGTCATCTATTCCATCTTCGATCGAAGGTATGCCATCTAGCCCATCTCATTTAAATATTGATGAAATTCCTAATGTTGAGATGAATTTACCTAACTTAACACCACCTAGAATTTTGCATAGAAAGCCAAAGTATTTGATTGAAATTGATGAGAATATTTTGTAGCCAATGGAAGGTAAGATTCCAAAACGCACTTGTAGAAGATATGCTCATAAGATTTGGAGATTGTTCTTTGAAAAGTTAAATGAGACTGCAAGATGTCAACTATTCATTGAAATGATGTGAAGTATAAAGTATAGGTCCATCATGAAGATTCTTGGGTTGAGAACATCAGAGGTTTCAAGTGAAAAATCTATTGTCAAGAATCTAATGAGTGCGTATGAGAGAGTGGGTAACACCTCATGCACAAAAGATAGTAATGCAACACGACATGTGATTACATCGACTATAGTAAGTAGTCAAACGAGGAAAGCTCATCTCATTAGAAAGACGAGTCAAGAATTGAGAATTAATAGGAAAACTTTATCAAGAGCCGTTGGAAGACGCCAAAGAATTGAGGACACTAATGCAAATGAATTATGGGCGTTCTCGGGGAGACTACCACGAAAAGATAAACCAATTGTTGAAGCATTGAGATCACTAATTGAAGACTTTTGGAAGAATTACACAAGGGTATCTCTAAATCAAAGGGATGTGGTAAGAAGGAGAATCGGTAGTCAGAACCATGAGCCACATCCAAAGAATTTTTTGGATGAGACTCAAACACAGTTTTATGGTAAATTTCTAGAGAAGTATCCTCAAATTAAAATTTGTCAAAGATATTTTGAAATGCTAAAACCTTTCTATGTAAAGATAAATCACATAGGCACTACTTGTTGTTGTAGATTACATATTGAATTTTCTAACCATTTTGATGCTTATAGGTCTATATGTTTAGATATGCATACTAACAATGTTTTGCAGGGTTTTGCCATATGTGCCCCACCAACATCTTCAAGAGACTTCATATTAAGAATTTTATGTGAAAGAGAGGAAGGTCAAATATTCTACAAGAAATTATGCTTGGATGGCACATGTCATCGTTGCGGTGCCTTGCAACATTTGCCAATATGTGAACATATGGAAAGAACACACACGGTTGGAAATGAACTAGTAGAGTTTGGCAAGTATAAAATAGTGGCATACAATACAAAAGATGGTAAGGAAGCAAAGAGGTGTGAATTGGTTATTGAAAAGATTCCAGTGTATCAGTTTATGCCTATATTTCGTGACAGCATAGTGTATGAGTATGCAAGACATGCCCATAGAGCTTGATGGTTGGACTTGCAATTCAAGTTATGCAAGGACACATTTCTAGTTGGTAGCATTGTTTTAGTCGTCAACTTTGCAGAGAACTACAGTCTACAGCCACAGCGTGAGGTGCAATCACAATATTACAACTCCACACAGGTTTCTATATTTGTGCACATCGCATTCATTCATGCAAATGATAGTACAAAGGATGACAGAAAGATCATAAGGGAGTATAATTTCTATATTAGTGATGATCACACGCATTCTACAGAGTTCGTGCAAGGTTGCTTTTAGGTGTTCTACGATGATTTGGCTAGAAGGGGCACATCATTCAGTCAGCATATCATATGGTCGGATAACTGTGCATCACAATTCAAGAATTCGTAGAATTTCTATTGGCTGAGTAGGAGGCATAATTTTACAGGTATTCAGCATATGTGGAACTTTTGTGAGGCCGAGCATGCAAAGGGGGAGCATGATGGTGCAGGAGCATGTATCAAAAGAGCCATAGCACGAGAAGAGTTAAAGTATAAAGAAAATGCAAAGTTGACAGATGCAAAATTGATTGTCGAGTGGTGTAATGCTTCCATGGGTCCAGGTAATGAAGGTAAGTCTTCAGTTCGTAGATTGTTTTGGTTGATAGATGATACTAACATTGCACCATATGAGGACTATTGTACACTGACAGGATCAAATGAGATGCACTCTTTAAGAAGCTCGATTGCAGGTTCATGGAGTATCCATATGCGAAAGATGTCATGCTTTTGTTCTTCCTGTACAATTCAAGTCTAGGATGACTGCAAGTCAAAGGAGTGGGTTGACGAATGGCAGTTAAGTTATCTTAGCCCACTTGACACGTATCGACCCCCGACGGTACTGGAACTAACACAGATGAAATCATCAGTTGACTTTGACCACATATCAAATTTAGTTCAACCAGGTAATATAGGGCACGTATATGCATCTAATTTCATCCAGTTCAACTAGGTAATGTCATCTTACTTTGTAGTGTTTTTGTAATGTCGACTAATTTCATCTAATTTGCTACACATATCAATGTAGGGCATGTATATGCAGTTATTGCAGATGAAGATAATGAAGAGGGAATAGATTATTACTTATGTCATTGTGTTAAGGCCAAAAAGAAATTGGAGTCCCCTATTATAGATGGAGAAAACATTGAATACCCTACAGGCTCAGTGGTTATTACTGGAACATGGCTTAGAAGGTACCCACATAAGAGTGTTAATTTTTGGCTATTTCAGGACTTTGACATGCATCGAAAGATTCTTCATTACTTGAACCTTGTCATGGCATCCAATGTTCATTTGCTAAAGTATCAGGGTAGACCTTTGAACAAAATCTTGTGGAAGGTGCATGAGTCTGACCATGAAGCAATACTTGACACAGTAAAGAGTAGAGCAGACCCAGATAGTTCATTGGATTAATTTGTAAGTATTCACATTGATTTTGTAAAGTCATGTTATATTGAGTTGTAAGTATGCACACTAACAATTAAGGTTTGTCTTTTTTTATTTCCTCCTGCATTTTTACACATATACACATTTTTACATCATCATGTTATACATTTTTGGTGTCCTGCTCCTAATGTAACCAAACTGACTATTCCAACGCATCGAGATGGGTACATTTACGCTAGGCATGGTCCTGTTTTTCACCCAAACATGTCGAAACAGTTCGAGCTACATTGTACCGACGATATCCCCGAAGAGTCCAAAGTGCAAAAAGGCAGCAATCTTTGACGAGATGTTACTCGAAAACCGTGTCACTTATAAATATTTCATCTAAAGCAACGTGATCATGTACAGTGCCTCTACAATAACCTCTCTCAATTTTTTATATCTCTAACGCATTTGCCCGTGGTGAAAGGTTTTCTGCTGCCCCAAAAATCATCAGAAGGAGGCAGTGTAAAGTTGCAAAGGGGTGTAACTTTCATCCTGCTCCTGATGTGACCAAACTGATTGTTCCAACGCATCCAGATGGGTACATTTACGCTAGGCATGGTCCTTTTTTCCACCCAAACATGTCGAAACAGTCCGAGCTACATTGTACCGACGATATCCCTGAAGAGTCCAAAGTGCAAAAAGGCAGCAATCTTTGACGAGATGTTACTCGAAAACCATGTCACTTAGAAACATTCCGTCTAAGGAAACATGATCACGTAGAGTGCTTCTACAATAACCTCTCTCCATTTTTTATATTTCTGAGGTATTTGCCAGTGGTGAAAGGTTTTCTGCTGCCCCAAAAATCGTCAAAAGGAGGCAGTGTAAAGTTGCAAAGGGGTGTAACTTTCATCCTGCTCCTGATGTGACCAAACTGACTATTCCAACGTGTCCAGATGGGTACATTTACATAGGCATGGTCTTGTTTTTCACCCAAACATGTCGAAACAGTTCGAGCTACATTGTACCGACGATATCCCTGAAGAGTCCAAAGTGCAAAAATGCAGCAATCTTTGATGAGATGTTACTCAAAAACCATGTCACTTAGAAACATTCTGTCTAAGGAAATGTGATCACATAGAGTGCTTCTACAATAACCTCTCTCAGTTTTTTATATTTCTGAGGCATTTGCCCGTGGTGAAAGGTTTTTTGCTGCCCCAAAAATCATCAGGAGGCAGTGTAAAGTTGCAAAGAGGTGTAACTTTCATCCTGCTCCTGATGTGACCAAAATACTGTTCCAACACATCTGGATGGGTACATTTATGCTAGGCATGGTCTTATTTTTCACCCAAACATGTCGAAACAGTCCGAGCTACATTGTACTGACGATATCCCTGAAGAGTCCAAAGTGCAAAAAGGCAACAATATTTGACAGATGTTACTCAAAAACCATGTCACTTAGAAACATTTTGTCTAAGGCAACACGATCACGTAGAGTGCCTCTACAATAACCTCTCTCAATTTTTTATATCTCTGAGACATTTGCTCGTGGTGAAAGGTTTTCTGGTACCCCAAAAATTGTCAGAAGGAGGTAGTGTAAAGTTGCAACTTCTTCTTAGGCACAAATGTAAGGGTACACAAGGGGAAAATGGTGCCTAGATGACTTAGTACATTTCTATGAATTTATTCAGATGTTTAAATGTTTGAGAAACTCTCCTTTACTAAGCACTTGTCCTCATGTCAACGTTAAGCTTTATACCTCCTAGGTGCTCAATTAGGTGATGTCATTAGATACAACTTACCCTGTCATGTCCCCATCTTCAGCTTGATCATCAAGTGAATAATAGATTAGCCTATTGCTCATTCCTCGAGGCTAATTCAGAATGATGAGGGAATGAATTGGTTTTTGACTAACTCAATCTCATTATTTTGTAGGAACAAAGTCAGAAACTCAAAATTTGGCTAAGTCTAGAAAGCAGAAAGTTGACTCTTGGAGTCTAGGCGCCAATTTCACATCAAATTGTCCAAATGAGTGCCCAAGGATGTGGAGTCTTTAATCAAGGCACTCTAGCAGGAAAAGTTGTTTGGCCTTCAAGATGAGGTTGCCTTAGTGAATTAAGTCAGGATGAAAGCCTATTCACTCTAGGTGCCAATCTCAAGTTGCACAATCATGAATGGGTGCCTAGAGAAATAAGGCGCTACATCATGGTTCCAGGAGCTTGAAATGGCGCCTAAGCATGTAGGAGGAATTTTCAAGGAGCCAAATTTTTTTTGAAACTCTAAGGAACTAGTCCAAAGACTCTATGGTGCCATCTTGATACCATTGAGTCAACTTTCAAACTCAAACATATTGAAACAAGGTCTAGGAAGCTAGGCGCCATCTCTTGCTAGTTCAACCTCTGAGATGCGCCAACATTGGAAAGACTCTTAATGAGCACCTAAGTTTGAATTGATCTTGTGATTGAAAGTTTGGTGATGTATTGGTTGAAGATGATCTTCAGTTGAAGCAATCTAAGTTCTAGGAAGGGTTTAGAAATTATCAACCTCTTCACTAAGTTAGGTGCACTTTACAAGCTTTCTTACCCAAGAGTTGCACCTCATTAAGACAAGGCAATCTTAACCTCTGGGACTTTTCATTAAGACTCTAAGCAAGAAGGCGCATTTCCATGGAGTAGCATACTCTAGATAGCGCCTAATGCCATCAAGGCACAATTCCACCCTCACTTTGGTAGCCTATCATCAAGAAGGGGCATTGGGCATTCCTTGAACAGTTCTGAGCGTTTGAATTTCGTCAAATCACCAAGGAATGTTGGGCGCCATGTGTATCCTCAACAAGCTTGAGTTTGTGCCTAGACAAGTTGGCGCTTATTCATGTTTTAACTTCCCTCTTGAAGCGCCTAACTTGGGAAAAAGTTATCTTGTTGTTAGTCAAGTGTTTGCTGTGTTTTGAAGACTCCAAAAGACTTCCTCTTGCTAGGTGCTCTTCTTGGAAACTACAACCTTCAATTGGCACCTAGATCCTGAAGAAAAACACTTGCAAGTGTGGACGCACTTTCCTTGTGATGGAGCATCAAACTGGCACCTAGAAATCATAATGCATGAAGTGAGCGCCTAAGATCCTATTGGTCCAATAGGTGGTTTTGGGATCTGTGTCAAGTCATTGGAGATAGATATTTTGGCTCATTTGATGATGGTCTCAAGTCTCTCTACCAAGGCGCATTTTGATGATGTTCTTATTTAAACTCTTATGAAGACTATCTCATCCCTAAGAACTCATCCTTTTCACAAGGGGTATGTCAGTTATCCCATATATCATTACATTATGATTATTTTTCGATATCCTGATGGTGGAAGGATTGTTTTCATTATTATCTCTAGCTTGGGAAGTCATCAACAATCCAACTCTTGACGTCGATACAAGGTTCTTTTGAAGGCAAAGGGCACCTAGGCTTATGGGGCTCAATTTGATGTATTTATTGAAAGCTCAAGATGAATTGATGCTTATTGAAAATGCCACTTAGTCCTTCATTTGCATTCTAGGCGCCATTTCCTATTGACTTATATACTCCTCATGCTAGGGTGCCATAATGAAGTGGTTTAGACAATAGGTGCACTTCACTTACTAGAGGCTTGTTCTCCTTCCACCTTAGGTGCACTTTTATGGTGGAACAGGTGTCAATGGGCGCCTTGTCTTAAATGAATGCTCTCTCTAAGTTGGGCACCCTTTTGAGGCTTTATGAGTTGCAAATTTTGCCTTAACCCTTCATGCTTGTTGCTCAATGTTTGAATGTTTAAGAAAGTCTCCTTTAGGCGCTCATCTTAATGACTTTTTCTCAAGGCGCAATCATCCTAATGACTTGGATATTCATCCTAGTGTTTCAGGATATCAGGCTACCAGACTTAGTCATTTTTAGGATCTCAAACATAAAGAATAACATGATGATTCATTTTTTTGTATTGCATATAGTTGACATTCTATGCTACTCATAAGGAATATTAATATTTTCTGTTCAACATGATGATTTATTTTTTTTAAATACAACTTTTATCTTTTAGTTCCAAAATGAGGTTTAGGTGATACTTGAATAACAATAGCTAGCTTATTGGATCAACAAACATCATATGTAATACAATTGGACTTTAAATATTTGAAGTAGCCATCTAAAAATATCCATTCAAATGTGGATTTATAATGCAAGTATGGATGCCATCAATAAAAAAGATTTGTATTAACCAAATATCCATATGAGCATACATCAATATATGTTGATATAAGTATAACATATATACAAAATAGCCATATAGGCTTATAAGAATGCCATATAGGCATACAATGTCAACTATGTACAATACAAAATATATGTCCACAAATGCCATATAGGCATACAACAAAGGAACACAATAAAAAGTCATTCCCCTTTGGCTGGTGAAGAGAATAAATCACGGACAACCTTTGATCTTCTAGGGGATGGAGACATGCATGTGGGTGGTCTACTACAAACCCGAGGGCTACTCCTCCTATTTAGTTCTTCCTGCATCTTTACCTGTTACAATAAAAAGTATAGACATTAATATATAGAAATTACATGTTATAAAAAATGAAACATTTAACAAAATAATCACTTACCGCTAACATATAATCTGTCTCCTCGCTTGCCTCAGTAGCAGGAATAGGCCCTGGTGATGTCAAGTCCTATAGAAACCATCCAAATAGAAATTAAACTTCAAATCAATAATCTTTTGATTTTTCAAAAATAGACAACTATAACAATGAATGTAAATTGAAATTTACTAATCTGCCTCATACCCCTATCAATGCCATGGAGCTATGAATTGCAGAGCCCACACCATGCTCCATTGCCCTCTGAACATGGGGAGGTGTCTCCGCAGCCTGCATCATCTGCAAATAAAACAATATTATTCAATTACGAAAACTATAATAGTGATGCAAATCATGGCTCCTAACATATACACACGTTCATCTAAACATGGAAGTACACACAATAAAGCACACAAGTCACATACAAAAATCTACTAAGTACAATTCATTCATTAAACTATTTATTTTATTACCTCCGTAAAACTTTGAAGTCCACCACCACTGGCAGGTGTTGCCGTGAAATATACAATATTAACCTATTCAACATCCAAAATCAAATATTAGAATACCATTCATATAACGATGCTATTCACATGTAATATTTATAATTGTTTACTAGTTACATACCCCGCCAGTAGATGATCTAGTGTAAAATGCAGGTGGCGAACCACTGAAAACAGCATCGACGCTATGACCTTGAAATTTCATTAAAATCATCAATTTAAATTAGTTAATCTTGCATTTCAAAAATAAAATTTAATAAATTAAATTCAGTAAACTTGCTAATGTTTACCTGAGTATCAAGGCCGAAAGTCTCACTCAGGAGGGTATCTGTCATCACCATCTGCTCAACTGCAAATGTAGCCTGTGCACCTATGTCCTGACTATCCATGGGGTCATAACCATAGGCTGACCCACAAGTATGACAAGTATGGGGTGGGACCCTACTCCTCACACTATCTCCCAACCCACTCTATGCTACAAGTCTGGCATGTGCTATGATGCTCTGGGTCAAGGCACTAATGGACTGAAGTGTATCAACCTCAACACTCTCCTTCACAATGGAAGGGATAGAAACATGCTCGTGGGCTGGTCTGCTGATTACTCATCTCACTACCTGCTGTGGGTTAAGACATGCCCCTGGTCTATCTTGTGCTGACCTCCCACCTCTACCCTGGAAGTCTCGCATATCAAAATAGTTTGGCACTTTATTGAGGACAAACTCGCAGTAGAGTTTCCTCAAAAAGTATTGCGGGACCTTATTATTATTGCATGGAGGATGGTCAAAAACCATCCACCACCTCTGCCCAAAATTGTCCCTTATCACTTAGTTGTTGCACCAATGGATAGGGAACATCTTGCATGTAATGGGTGGAGGTTGATTTGTTTGTGGGTTTGTGAAAATTGAACACAAGTCTAATTTTGTAATTTGTAATTTTTTCACATCTTGGTATGACAACTTGTCTGCATAATATTCTCTAAACTCTCTCCTCTTATCCATCCAACTAGTTATTTGCTTGCTAATTGAATCTACATTTGATAACATAGATTCAAGAGATTCAGCAAGTGTGGACCTATGCAAGGTTGAAGTGGAAGGATCTTTCAACCTTGCAATTATATCTTCAATTTCTTTTTTGTTGTTTTCAATTTGCCTCATTATATTTTCTTGTGTTCTAGGGGCATGTCGAGGAATGGATGGAGAAGGTTGTTGTTCTGCGGGTATTTCCTCCTCAGGATTTTGTGGATTTTGAGGAGGAGGAGGTGCATTAACATTTCTTGACAATTAACAAAATATACATCAAAAAACAACTCAAACCTACCTATTTAGAAGCAAATTCAAACAAGAAAACAAATAAAACTCACTCCTTTGGTGTGCTCGACGTCGTGGCGGCATTTTGGCGACAAATCAACGAGATTTTGTTGTTGAATTGACTTTTCTAAAATGCGAGCGCGCTTTGTAGGGTTTGCAAGCCACGGGGAGAGAGGAGAAAAATAGAAATGAAATGAAATGACAGCCCTTTTTAATTTATAGTGGTTCATAACCCGCTCACGTTATCTATTATTTTTTTTTTAAAATCATTTGGCCACTTTTTGGCCCCCCATCTTTTTGCACTTACCCTATATATATATATAAGAAGAAAAAGACTACATCAAAACAACCAGATAAAGCACTCGATAACCCAGAAGGGTAAGAAAACAAGTACCAAGTGAGTTTGTGCTAGGTGTCTACTCTTTTGGGTAGGTGTTTACTTTTTTGAATTATCCTACTTGGAATCCTTTGGTTCCCGCACTACCTCCTCCACTATTTAGCATCCTTGTTCTACAAATTACCTCACTTTTCTCTTCTCTTGCTCTTTATTCTCCTAATGATGGATCATGGAGTATGATCCGAAACGTTGAGGAAAAGGCATGCACACAGTTAAATCCTGAAGCATTGATCTACATTTCATTATGGATTGTGGAAATCTGATGTCTCCTCTTTTTAGCTAACCCTCTTAGAGATGAGCACACCTCTTCATGGTGACTCACCAAAAAGATATATAAAGCATTCAAACTCCAAGTCTCACTGTTGGCAAGAGACACTATATGGATTCATGGTTGTTGTCATTGATGGCAACAAAGGTCATCCCACATATCCGCAAGTCATGATGTGTCTCTACCGGAAGTCAGAATAAAGAATGTTGTGGTCCGGTGAAGAAGAACAGAGCATGTGGCAAGGTCCGACAGATTGGTCCGGATCTCTCAGAGGAAGTGTCTTGGTGCAGTGCGGATTTGGGGAAGTCAAGAGGACTAACCTTGAATGGTATATTCCAAGGATTTAGCCTCCGGTGATGGACAAGGAAAAAGATATGAATGGTTGAGTACCGGATTCCTAAGAGACAGTGAAAACAGAGGAAGAACTGACTGGCAGAGTATCAGACTGCTTTCCGGATGTGTTACTGTTGATGACAGAGGTTGTGAAGGCATGAATCATGTTTGGCCGACATGATTAATGATATCTACAAGTATATGCTTGATCCACATTGCTTGGTGAGGAAGGATTCAGCCGACAGAACAAAAGTTTGTAAGAAACTAGACTGTTCCGGATGCCGACTAGAAAGGTGATGAAATTACTTGTGCGGATATATATAGAGGATGGATTTAGTTGTGAAGTGAGTGATGGTGTGGAGATACAAGCGAATAAGTCCAGATAAGAGCAGAGGTAGCAAAAAGGATCCAGTATGTGAAAGATAGCAGAAAAAAGAACAGAGGAAAGATGAAGTGCAGCAGATCAGTGTACTGAGCCTAACCGGAACTGAACTCCAGCATATGCAGATGCTTCCAATCAGTTCAAGACTGTGATTCTCATCACTTTGTAGACAGTGTGTCTTCTTGTAGGCAGTGGGCCTCTTGTGAGCAGTGTGCTCGGGCAGTGAGCCCTAATTGGCAAGTGCCATTTTTGTAATTTCCTATTCTTCTAACAGAGAATAATTTTGGGTTAATCACCCCGTGGTTTTCTCCCTTAACAGGGTTTCCATGTCAAAAATACTGTGTCATGTGTTTCTTATTTCATGATTAATGTTTTGTGTTTGATTCTATGCTGCATCAATAAAAATGAAAGTTCAACAAGGGAAATAATTAGGATAACTGATTCACCCCCCCTCTCAGTTATCAACAATTGGTATCAGAGCTAAGTTCCTCCTAATAGAGCCTAACAGCTTGAGGAAGATCTGGGATTTCAAATGGATGCATATGGTTTAAGGGAGCAACTCAAGACTGCTCTTGAGGATCTTGAACAGTCAAATTCTGAAGTCAGTGAATTAAAGGAAAGACTCAAATAGGCTGATGAATTCATGAGAGAATTAAAAGACAAATTAAGTCTCTCTATGAAAAAGAGAAAGGAGCTGCTTCAACAATTGGCAAGACAAAGTGAAGAAAGCAATACAAATGAAGAATTGACTGAGCAAACCAAGTTATGTGAAAAGTTATCAAAAGAAGTCATTATGTTAAGACATGAAATGGAATCAGGAACTATAAAGTTTACTCAAGAGATTGAAGAAAAAAGAAAGGCTGAAGACAATCTAAGACAATCTCTTAAAGAAAAATCAGAAGAATGCCACCAGATGGACAGGATTATCAGACATCTTGAATCTGATCTTGAAGATGCCAAAGATAATGAAGGAAAACTTGAGGATCAAATTGCCTCTCTCAAAAGAGACCTTCAAACAGCAAATGAATATAAAGAGAAATTCAAGATAAGTTCTGCTCAACTTGAAGTTCTTCTTGGAAGTCAAAAGAGGACAGATGACAAGTATGGTTTGGGATATGAGAAAGGAGAAAGCTCCGGATCCGGTCAGAAGAATCTTGGATCAGAAAATCCAAGGAGCAGGCCTAGAAGACCTCCGATAAGACAGCCAAATGCTCAAAGATATCCATCCTTCAATGGATACTGCCACAGCTGCAACCACTTTGGTCACAAAGCTAATCAGTGCAGAATGAGAATGAATCAGGTTAATTCATCCTTCTCCGGACAGTGTTTCAACTGCAAAAGGTATGGACACAAATCCCATGAATGCAGAATTATGCAAGTAAACAAATCATTCAAAGGTAGATGCTTCACATGCAATAGAGTAGGTCATATGGCTAATCAATGCAGATCAAGAGGATATCAGTCAAATATGCAAAGAAATGTTATTTGCCAAATCTGCAATAGGTCCGGTCATAATGCTAAAGTCTGCAGAAACAAGAATCAGGACAAAAGAGGTCCGGTGTATAATCAGAATCAAGACAAGGGTAAACAAAAGATGAATGCGGATGAGGTTAGGAATCAGATGAGCAAGATTTGGGTGAAGAAAAGTTCAGAGAATGTAGAGGTTGGATCCGCACCAGACTCTGGTGCTGATATTTCTTCTGAAAATTAAAAAGTGAGCTCAGGCTCAGGGGGAGACTCAAAGAAAATCTTGTTCCCCCAGCCAAACAAGTGGTGCCGGATGTGGCACAAGATGTGGATCAAAGGGTTTGTAGACATGAGTCTTGAGATACTTCAGTCAAGTTTTCAGAGGTCCGCATGGAGTTATGAAGAAGCTGTGATCGATCAAATAAGACCTGTTTAGGGAGATGCTCCGGTATGATAAAGGATTACAAAAAGGTCCGGAAAGATCCGGAAATGCACTATCTTGTTCTGCGGATTGGATAGAGTGTTTGGGATGTTCTTGTAATATGTTACCTCGATTTATTCATGATTGAAAGATCCGGATGATATCCACAGATCAGGACTAATCCGAGATACTCCAAGCTATCCAGACAAGGCAAACCAGAATGATGTAGGTGAAGCATTTATTGCAGACAGATATTAGGGTTCGCGGAGCAATTTAAGGGATTTCTCAAAGGTCATTTGCCCATTCTACACTCGAGAAGAAGCGAAAAGTGGAGCTCTGCAACAAGGTTCATCAAGCACACCAAGGATCTCCTGCCGAAGTTATTGCATAAAGAAATCAATCCAACCACTCTGTGCAAACCGAAGGCGCATAAGGTATTCTCTGTTTTTCATTACCTCACTGCAAATCTTTGAAGAATGGCTACTCCAAACATAGTTAAGATCTCTGATAGACCTCGCCCCTCATTCAAGAAACATCCCTACAAATCATTGGAGGTAGATCCACTAGGAGCCTTCTCTAGTGTTCCTCACGGAGTTTTACATACCGAAGACATTAGGGTTTACATACATGCAAGCATTGAGGAATTTGGGGAATTCAAATTAAGAGACCTCTATCACAAGCAACTGATAGACAATGCCTTTGAGCTTAAACCAGAGTATAAGGATATCCAGAAGAAACAATTTGAGCAATTTATTCATTTCCCCTGCTTTGAAGAAGATGAATGGGTCCGGTATGTACTGAGCAGGATGCATGACAACTTTCTATGGCTAGATAGACCCTGCAAGATCACAAAAGAGGCAATTAGAGCAGTAACTGGTCTATACTCTTCCGGAGGGGTACCTATCCTCAAATCTGTCAAGAACAACATTGTAACTGAGGCCACCGGATCAAAATTTGATAAGAGGGCAATGACCATTGAAGATATTTCGGATCCGGATATCAAATATGCATCAATGATAATAGGATACAAGATCTATCACTCCAGCAGGGAGAATTCTGTATCCGGAACTGCAGTATACACTGCCTATGAAATGCTAAGAAAGAATGCAGAATATGATCTCTGTGAACTACTGCTAAGCCAATTAATGGAAAATATACAGAAAATCAAGAAGGATAAGAAGAATTCCTTTAAGTATGGTACTCTTATTGTATGTCTATTCTTCTACTTCATGAATGAGCTACCCGGAACAAGTGGATGGGTATGGCAGAATGACAAACCTGTTGCAGTCCAGATAAGAGACTATTTGCATGGACTTGGGGATGCAAAAGCGAGAAATTCAGCTCTATGGGGATACTTCAAAAACTTTCAGAGCATGATGCAAGCAAGAGAGAGAATTCCCCAGTCTCTTGTTGAAAAATACAAAGACTCAGTGTGCTTTATGGTTGACACTGATCAGTGCCTAATGGAGGCAGTAGAGCCAAGGACTGTCTGGATCATGCCCATGGGGTATGAAGTGGATGAACAGATAGTGGAGCTGCATGTTCAACACATGCTAAGCCAGCCCAAAGATCCTAAGGCAGAAAGGTTTGGAACCTTTGAGGAGCTGAGTGTAAAAATACATGTAGAACTCAGGGAACCTGAGATTAAAAGAAAGGTGAGAAAAGAAGTAGAGCACATTGCTCAAGGCCTAGGCATCTCAAAGGAGGCACTTGATGCCAGCCGGGAAAAGAGGAGGAAGGCTAAGGAAGAAGAGAAAAGTAAAGAAAGTGCTCCGGTTGAAGCTCCCACCCGGACCAGATCATCAAAGAGACCTGCACCTCCCACAACCAAAAGTTCAAAACCGGAAGTCTAGGCATCCGGTAAGAGATCCAAGACAAAAGCCACAAGGGCTTATGGAAGCCAAAAGGATGAAGAGGAAACAGAGTCAGATGAGGGAGTTAAAGAAATAAAGAAACAGAAGAAGAAAGGATCCGGTAAGCCCTCCACAGGCCAAGACAAGGATGAAATGGCAGAAGGATCTGTTGAAAAGCCCACTCTGTCTCTAGAGAGCATAATCAAGTCGGTCACGGTGGATGGAAACCTTCAACCAATGACTGAATCATATGATGACTTCAGTGAGGCCGACCAAAAGACTCTGCAGGAGGCCACAGTAAAATATCTTAACATATATAATAAGGCTTTCATTGAAATAATATCTCTTATTCCTAAAAGCCTAGAAAAGGAATTGGAAGTAAGAAAGAATAATGCTCATGCTAAAGATCTTGAGATCTGGGAGCAGATAGCTATTCAGCTATATCCTCAAATTGATCCCAAGACAATGAACATTATCTTCAAGGACTGCAAAGATGAGTTCAGAAGCAAAGCCAGGATGAATCAACTCATGCTTGGTGAGACTAACAAAGTGGCCCAAGAAACAGAAGAGATCCTCCGGAAGGCCTTCAAAAGGTTCAATCTTCCTGTTGTAGAGGATTTAGGTACAGAAACAGCTGAGGACTTGGGACCCTCTGCTCCAGAAGAAGTGGCCCATGAACAAGCTAGCATCTCTCCTCCGGTTTCCCCTACAGTCTCCGGATCCAAAGAAGAAGAGCAATTACAGGAGAAGGAAGCAGTGGTGAAAGACAAAGAGGTTGACAGTTCTAAGACTGCAGAAGAAAAGAAACATCTGTCTCCGGCAAGAGACACTGCACAAACTGTTCAACAATTTTTGAGCAAAGAAACTTTAGAGATTGATGAACCGGAGCTTCTAAAAGGCCCATTTGATTTTGACTCTCTCTCTCCGGTACAAACAATGAAGATAGCTTCATTTGCAAATGCCAAGGCAAATGAAAAGCTCCTGAAGTCTCATATGGAAGACTGTGAGTTGATAGAGGCTGCTTCCGGAGTACTTGTAAAGATCATGCCATCAATCCAGATAGATCCGACAGCCTCCACTTCCGGTAATCTAAAAACCTTAGTCAGCAGTATTGATACACATTTTGATTCTCTAGAAAAATCAGCTGAAGAAAAGGTCCGGAAGGAATTTTTGGATAAGAGATTTTCAGAAATATTAGAATTAATCTCTAAAGATAGGAAGATTGTAAGCATTGGAATAAAGAGCTTAGAGAATGCTCTTAAGGATGGCGGTGACATCTATAAATTTTGTATATCCTGGTCAAAGGCAACAGCAGCATTTGACAAGAAAATAAAAGAGGAATAGGATAAGCTACAAAGCTTATCTCAAAGTTTTGATCCTCTCTCTTCCTCTATAATAAATCAAGAATGTCAGACTATTGCAGTCTTGAATGAAATAAAGAATCTTGAGAAGGAAAGAAAGAACATCACTAACCAGATGGGAGAACTTAGAAGGATTATAATCCCTAAGTTGGAAACTATGCATGAGGCCATCAGTGATGCTCAGACCACCGCCCAAACAAAAGATCCGACAGATCTCAAGCGGGCAGAAGCTTTTGCATTTTTGTTAAGTGGTCACATTTCAATTTTGGATAGAATGAAGCAAAGTTGGGCTACAGAAATGATCCAATTACAGACATCCTTTGCAGACATTCTTCAGTACATGTGAGTATGAAAATATGCGGCTATATATAGAAAATTTTTGAAAATTTTGGTGTGCGGACCCTACCCTTTTCCATAGATGTCAAAGGGGGAGTGAGGAGCAGTGAAAAATGAGGGATCCAACTAAGGGGGAGTTCCGGAAATTGTATATAAGGACAGAGCATCAGCAAAGGGGGAGCATAGTGAAAACACTTAGTCATTTTTCACTAAGTGTTGCCATCAATGCCAAAGGGGGAGATTGTTGGCAAGAGACACTATATGGATTCATGGTTGTTGTCATTGATGGCAACAAAGGTCATCCCACATATCCGCAAGTCATGATGTGTCTCTACCGGAAGTCAGAATAAAGAATGTTGTGGTCCGGTGAAGAAGAACAGAGCATGTGGCAAGGTCCGACAGATTGGTCCGGATCTCTCAGAGGAAGTGTCTTGGTGCAGTGCAGATTTGGGGAAGTCAAGAGGACTACCCTTGAATGGTATATTCCAAGGATTTAGCCTCCGGTGATGGACAAGGAAAAAGATATGAATGGTTGAGTACCGGATTCCTAAGAGACAGTGAAAATAGAGGAAGAACTGACTGGCAGAGTATCAGACTGCTTTCCGGATGTGTTACTGTTGATGACAGAGGTTGTGAAGGCATGAATCATGTTTGGCCGACATGATTAATGATATCTACAAGTATATGCTTGATCCGCATTGCTTGGTGAGGAAGGATTCAGCCGACAGAACAAAAGTTTGTAAGAAACTAGACTGTTCCGGATGCCGACTAGAAAGGTGATGAAATTACTTGTGCGAATATATATAGAGGATGGATTTAGTTGTGAAGTGAGTGATGGTGTGGAGATACAAGCGAATAAGTCCAGATAAGAGCAGAGGTAGCAAAAAGGATCCGGTATGTGAAAGATAGCAGAAAAAAGAACAGAGGAAAGATGAAGTGCAGCAGATCAGTGTACTGAGCCTAACCGGAACGAACTCCAGCATATGCAGATGCTTCCAATCAGTTCAAGACTGTGATTCTCATCACTTTGTTGACAGTGTGTCTTCTTGTAGGCAGTGGGCCTCTTGTGAGCAGTGTGCTCGGGCAGTGAGCCCTAATTGGCAAGTGCCATTTTTGTAATTTCCTATTCTTCTAACAGAGAATAATTTTGGGTTAATCACCCCGTGGTTTTCTCCCTTAACAGGGTTTCCACGTCAAAAATACTGTGTCATGTGTTTCTTATTTCATGATTAATGTTTTGTGTTTGATTCTATGCTGCATCAATAAAAAGGAAAGTTCAACAAGGGAAATAATTAGGATAACTGATTCACCCCCCCCCCTCTCAGTTATCAACACTCACTTCACTCTTCAATTTTGCATGTCTAGGGAAAATAAAAGCACTCTTATTTTTAGAATAAAAGTAGATTTGAGGGTTTATAAGAGCAATGCTTCATTTGTGAAGGTATTATTTCCATAGAGGCTTATATTTTTGAAGATTGGAGCTGGTTTTGCTTTTCTACAATGAAGAAGAAGACATTTTTGTTCATTCCCAACCATATAGAGGTGGATTTTGAAGATATTTCAAGGAAGAGATTCCATTTTTGTGTAGGTCCTGCTTAAAAGAAGGCAATTTTTATTGTTTTAGAGTATCAAGAGGTCAAATTTCAAGAGATTTTTGAAGGAAATTTGTCTCAAATCCAAAGGGTAGCATTGAAAAGGTCAAAAATCAGACTTTTCCACCAACTTTTTCTTCATTTTTGAGCAGTTCCAGCCACCTTCTAGGGCAAGATTTTGACCTAAAAGTGTCATTTTTAGTGTTTTTGTGCTTTCCCAACACCTAAAATCACTTCAAATTGACATTTGCATCCATTTCTAGGGGCCAAATCGAAGAGAAAACTCAGAAATTTTAGTTTCCAGAGGCAAATTATACACTTTTTTCAAGAAATTCTAAGTTGGACAACAAAGAAAAAGGTCTAATTTTTCAAGACAACAGAGCAGAGATCCATTGTCTTTTCATGGACACATCAGTACTCCTTTTTGATTCATATCTCAAAGTACATAGCTTCGAAGTGGGCTAAATGGAAGGAGAAACTTCTCAATGTTGAGAAGTATGTGATTGACTTCATTCAGCACATCCCTTGCAGGTACTTCTCCGACGAAGGTATAAATTGCCTTATACATGACTTGTAGAATGAGTTTATACGGTTGATCCGTGAGAGGTTTTGTGGAGATCTTCATGTAGCAAAGATGTACCTTTTGGCTGAAATCACAGTAAAATTTGATAAGGCTGAAAAGGAGTATATGGACCTATTGAAGAAAATTTAAGATGCAAGTGTCATCTCATAGATGAAGACTGTTCACCTTGACTCCATTATTTTTCCAGATGAGGCTAAAGTTGATGAATTGGAGAAAAATCTCAATTCCCAGACTTAGCCATTTTTCAGTGTTTATAGGAAAATCTATTTTGAGCAGCTAGAGGGATTTCCAAAGCAATTTCTATTTTGAGAACTGACTTTTCTTTTCAAAGATAAATTTATTTTTAGATCTATTTTGGAAGTCATGCAAATTATCTATTTGTGGAACTCCTTTTTCTAATAACATGCAAGTTCAATTAACTAAATTGCGTGAGACATATTTTATATTTTTAAATGCTAATAAGCTCGCATGCTCGCGTGCAACATTAGGCTTAGGTTGGAGAGTATTAGTTTAACTCTTCTTTTCTATTTCATGCACCTTTTGTTTATCGCTTTGAAGATAGATGTATGCTTTAAATTTCTGCAAGCTTTGTGTTGTTGATATTAGAAATGAATGTTTGTGATTTTATGCATAAATATTCATCTTTTGATCTTTTCATCTTTTGATCTTCCTTTGTTCTTTGTGTTTCCTTTAAAATCAGCTCACCTATGTTCTTGTGCCTTCTTCAATCTCTAGATTTAATTGAAGAAAACATAAGTGTGTGTCTTAGATTAAGATATTCTTTTGCAATATTTGAAAAACTTCTCATAGCATTACATAAGAGCTTGATTTGCCTTGTGCTGATGCCTTTGAGAAAATAGAAAGATAGGTTACTCATATTGTCTTTTAAATTTCTTATTTGAGGGAGCTTCCCCTCCTAATTCAAAGAACAATTCTACTGTACACATTGTTCTATTTTGAGTTGCACTAAAAGGTACAAATTAAAATGCTAACAGTTTTTGGCACCCACCATGGTGCCCGAGAAAATTACTTCAAGCTAACACTCTTTTTCATATAGATGACCATTTGGCATCTTGTTGCACCTGTTTTGCAACCACATTTGAATTTGGTTCAACAGAAGCAAGAAGATATTGTTGACAACCTAAGGAGATTCATCTTCATTGAAAGGAAAGATTCTACACATTGGAGATCTGCAACTACCATACTTGACAAAGAAGAAAGAAAGGCGGATCTTGTAGTAGGAAGACTAGTGTTGCCTCCTCCTGCATGGGTTTAAGCAGTTCTGGCTTACAAAGTCTACACAAGATCAAGAAGCAGAGCTGGACTTGCTGATCCATTCTTTCAAACACTTGATTCTTCGAACGGTGAAGGCTCATCCTCTACTACTCCTGTCTTACTAGATCTATCAAGAGAAGAAACATTAGAAGCAATGGTTGATAACAATGGTGCAGAAGGCAACAAAAATCATCACAACAATAACAACGGCAACTGAAGGCATGCACCTTCTTTTTTGTGGGAAAATACTATTGGTCCTATAGCCCTCGCCGACAACCATGAACTTCCTGAAGGATCAAGGAAAAATTTTCCTAAGTTTTATGGTGATGGTCAACAACATCCTGATAAGCACATTTCTACCTTCACCACTGCCCGTGGGATTCTCAGCGTTGCACATGAAGATGTTGCAGTTCACTTATTTGTGGAAAGCATACGAGGCACCACAGCTGCTTGGTTTAATCACCTTGCTACTGGTTTGATCACGAGTTGGGAGTCCATGAGAGAAATATCTTGCTCATTTCAAGCCTGCAGAAGACAACCATGTCTTGTTTGCACAACTATCAAACATCAAGAAAGACAAAAGTGAGTCGATGCGAGAGTTCATGGCTAGGTTCAATTGTCTGGTTGGCAAAGTTGCAAAAACCCTGAATCCTTCATCAGAAATTCTGCTAAGTTGCTTCATGAATGTACAATCTTCAGAAGTGTCTTTATATCTCAAGAAAAGACACACTTCAAAACTGCAAGAAGCTCAGGAGTATGTTGTTGAATTAGAATATCATATGATCACTTTAGGAAAGATCAAGAGAGATTCAATCAATCCATCGGTGCCCTTGAACATTGTACCGCTTCAGCAAGTTCCATCTCCTTCAAATATACAAGATTCTTTCATTAACTATGTCAGTGATCAACCCGCTTCACCCGTTTGTCAAGTAGTACATGTGCATCAAGAGGTAGATGTGCCTTCTACAAGACAAATCTATTGCTTGTTGCATACCACAAACCAACATGAGGGAGAAAATTGCCCTGAAATGAGAAGGTTCATGCAAATGTTAAAAACTTCAAGTAAAAATCAAGGATTATCAAATGGTCCTAAAAGTCTTTTTAATGAATCTGATGGTGGCTCTATGATGGGATTTACCTAGTGTAAATCGAATATCCAAAAGAATGATTTTTATAATCATTTTTCAAATGACCACGTGTCTGCATAGTCAAGATCTAGAAATGGAACAAAAAATAGAAGCTGATGTTTTGCCTATTTTGCGCCCATGTTTTGAGGTTGAAGAAGGATTGTTGGTAGAAGAGGAACCTGATGTAATGCAAGTGTTGCATATTTTCTCTAAGGATGAAGAAGTGTGACAAACCTCTCAGGATCAGAGTTGCAAGGTCATAGAGAGCAATGGTGAATCCAATTTGTTCTTATCTTCTTTTGAAGAGTGGTTTGAAGAACCTGTGTTTGATGCAATCAAAGGAGGTGACCAAGATTCTCTTTCTGAAGGCTTTTCAGCTTTCAAGATTAAAGTTTGTATAAGTGCTAATGATCAACAATCTCTATTGATTTTAGGAGAAGAGACCAAGGTCTGGTCATGAGGAGTTGGTGTTTTCACTCAAGACATCAAAGAAGCATTACAGCTAGAGCAAGAGGAAAATTTTCACATTGAAAATGATTCATCATTGGAGGCCCTTGTCAAATCATGAGACCATATGGAAGGATCCTTACCAGATTTGGATAGTTTTCTGCGTCACTTAGAAAAGAATAATGCTAGACCTTTAGAGGTTATCCATGAACCTATGCAAGAAAAACACATCACAGATATGATAAAATCAACACAAGATATAACATGTGAAGAAGCTCACGGAGAAGAAAAGCTCATGGAATTTTTGGTGTTGGTCACTGAAGAGAATCATATGGATCTAAATTAGAAATTCTAGACAAGTGTGTGGTGAGATATGTCATATGTGAGATCAATCAAGCACAACAAGAAGAAACACAAAGTTTAGAAGAATATGTGGTTGATCTTGCATGCACGTTAGAAGAAGAAAGGCGCATGGTTGCTGAAAATAAGATATTGCCAAATAAGGATACATTCATTGAAGGTGATTGCTCTATGGAAGCTGGCAAGACTCAAAAGGATGAATGGTGAAGTGAGATTCTAGGTGAAGATGTTATTCAACAAGTGTACTTTAATGATGATCAGGTACTGGATGACTCAGACCTTGATGATCTATCATATTATGATTTTGAGGATTGGATAGACGAAGACATAGTTGAAGAGGATCATGAAGAAGTACCTGAATGATTAGATAAACTGTTGATGATAGTTGTGGATCCTGTAAGTCAAGAACCAATGATGGAAATTTTATATGAACAACTCCAACCTTTTCCAGAGGATGATATATTGACTGAGTTCAAGGTTGTGTGGTTAAAGACATGGATGAAGAATGTCAAGATCTATATGTGGTGGTTACCATTCCCACAAGCATACTTTGGCCATAGGAACTTGCTTCATATCTTCAAAAGGAGGTTCTGTACCTTCACTTGTTGTAGAGGTTTTTTGCTATGGAAGGAGATGATCAGCCAGAGCTAATGCATATCAATCAGTTAATCATGAACTTCTCATGGCATGATCATGTCTACCCACATGACTCATGGCTCTTCGAGAAGGTGTTGCAGAGGAAGAAAGACTATGTGCTGCTAAGACAAATTTCCCAGCTCAGGAGGAGAGGTTCTTATCTTTCTGAACCTATTGATGGTTTTGTGTAATAGTTTTCATTTTCCTTATCCTCACTCGAAAAAAGAGTGTTTTGTGTGTCAAATTGTTTTGTATTATGTTTCCCCCTTTCTGTAATGTATTCATTATATAGTATTGTTTTTCCCAGTTATGTATCATTTTTTTTTGTCGTGTCCCGTTAGGTAGACTAGAGTTCCACCTTTAGGTGATTTAGGAAAGTATGTTGACTATATTGCCCAACTGATAAGACACTGATCTATATTGAAAACTAAAGATTTTGAGGTCCTCCTATGTCGCAAGTATACATCATGGTCCCCAGACAGAGCCAATTGTTGTACCCATACATAATTTTTTCGTCTATGTATGCAAACACCCCAAAGTGATATCAAATCCCCTCTTAAGCACCATGTCGCCTTGTCATTATTTTCTAACCCCGCAGGTTCAAGATATATCAAAGAAGATTGAAGGAAGGATAGAACAAAGTGAAGTTTCAAGAGGGCAAAGTGGCTATAGGCTATGAAAGATCGTCAAGAGGCGGGGATCCAGATCATCAAGTTGAAGACTAAAATATCGTAAAGCCATGGTGAAAGACGAGAACCAAAGGCAAAGAGAGATCAAGGGTTCGAAGTAAAATACAACTGAGGCACCTTTTTGGTGTGCCTAGCCCATGGAATGCATGCCTAGGCTTAGGCATGCCTAAGGAAAGAGGCCAAAAATGCACTTCTGAGAGGATAATTGTGCCATACCACAAGGGAGTGCTTCAAATTTTTTCACAAGTATAAATTGAAAGAACACTTTTTCCAAAGTGTACGCGCCAGTGTCAAAGTGCACTAAGAGGAGAAAGATGTTAAAAAAGGTGAAGTTCAAAGATCACAAAGATGTCACAGAGAGCATCATCAAGGTGGCGTGTGCTCCGACATCAAAACGCTCCAAGGTCAAGGAGAAATTTTTAAGGAATGAAAGAGTGATTTAAATCTAAGAAAACCGTCAAAGGTAAATTCAAGGTGAAGCACCTAAGGAAGTGGCACACTCCTCCCAAGGCATGCACACCTAGGTGGTGCATGCGCCTAGGGAGAAATGCACCTCCCAAAGGTGCCAACTCAAGGAAATGGCACCAAAACAAAAGGAAAACCCCTATTTTTAGTTGACCCTCTTAGAGATGAGTGCATCTCTTCATGGTGACTCACCAAAAATTTGTATAAAGCATTCAAAGTCCAAGTCTCACTTCACTCTTCAATTTTGCATGTCTAGGGCAAATAAAAGCACTCTTATTTTTAGAATAAAAGTAGATTTGAGGGTTTATAAGAGCAATGCTTCATTTGTGAAGGTATTATTGCCATAGAGGCTTATATTTTTGAAGATTAGAGCTGGTTTTTCTTTACTACAATGAAGAAGAAGACATTTTTGTTCATTCCCAACCATATAGAGGTTGATTTTGAAGAGATTTAAAGGAAGAGCTTCTATTTTTATGCAGATCCAGCTTGAAAGAAGGTAATTTTTATTGTTTTAGAGCATCAAGAGGTCAAACTTCAAGAGATTTTTGAAGGAAAGTTGTCTCAAATTACTAGGGCAACATTGAAAAGGTCAAAATTTAGACTTTTCCAATAACTTTTTCTTCATTTTTGAGCAGTTCCAACCACCTTCTAGGGCAAGATTTTGACCTAAAAGTGTCATTTTTAGTGTTTTTGTGCTTTCCCAACACCTAAAAACACTTCAAATCAACATTTGCATCTGCTTCTAGGGGCCAAATCGAAGAGAAAACTTAGAAATTTTGCTTTCCAAAGGTAAATTATACACTTTTTTCAAGAAATTGTGAGTTGGACAATGAAGAAAAAGGACTGATTTTTTGGGACAACAGAGCAGAGATCCATTTTTTTTATAGAAACATTAGTACTCCTTTTTTATTCATATCTCAAAGGACATAGCTTCAGAGTTGGCTACATGGAAGGAGAAACTTCTCAATGTTGAGAAGTATGTGATTGACTTCATTTAGCGCATCCCTCGTAGGTACTTCTCTAACAAAGGCATAAATTGCCTTGTACATGACTTGAAGAATGAGTTTATATGGTTGATCCGTGAGAGGTTTTGTGGAGATCCGCATGTAGCAAAGATGTACGTTTTGGCTGAAATCATAGTAAAATTTGATAAGGCTAAAAAGGAGTATATGGACCTATTGAAGAAAATTGAAGATGCAAGTGTCATCCTATAGATGAAGACTGTTCACCTTGATTCCATTATTACTCTAGATGAGGCTAAAGTTGATGAATTGGAGAAAAATCTCAATTCCAAGACTTAGCCATTTTCAGTGTTTGTAGGAAAATCTATTTTGAGTAGCTAGAGGGATTTCCAAAGTAGTTTCTATTTTGAGAACTGATTTTGCTTTTCAAAGATAAATTTATTTTTAGATCT
Organism: Cunninghamia lanceolata; assembly: GCA_027924645.1. NCBI lineage: Eukaryota > Viridiplantae > Streptophyta > Pinopsida > Cupressales > Cupressaceae > Cunninghamia > Cunninghamia lanceolata. The sequence goes on along the minus strand of BSBN01002012.1, from coordinate 32,424 downwards.
GTTTTGGAAGTCATGCAAATTATCTATTTGTGGAACTCCTTTTTGTAATAACATGCAAGTTTAGTTAATTGAATTGTATGAGACATTTTATATTTTTAAATGCTAATAATCTCGCATGCAGCATTAGGGTTAGGTTGGAGAGTATTAGTTTAACTTTTCTTTTCTATTTCATGCACCTTTTGTTTTAGGGTATAAATAAGTGTATTCTGCACACTTAAATTCATAATGGTAAATGTTGAAGCTTTTATTGCTCTCATTTTATTGTTCAACTGTGTTATGCAATTTATCGCTTTGAAGATAGATGTATGCTTTAAATTTCTGCAAGTTTTGTGTTGTTGAGATTAGAAATGAATGTTTGTGATTTTATGCATAAACATTCATCTTTTGATCTTCCTTTGTTCTTTGTTTTTACTTTAAAATCATCTCGCCTATGTTCTTCTGCCTTCTTCAATCTCTGGATTTAATTGAAGAAAACGTAAGTGTGTGTCTTAGATTAAGATATTCTTTTGCAATATTTGGAAAACTTCTTATAGTATTGCAGAAGAGATTGAATTGCCTTGTGCTCATGCCTTTGAGAAAATAAAAGATAGGTTACTCATATTGTCTTTTAAAATTTCTTGTTTGAGGGAGCTTCCCCTCCTAATTTGAAGAATAGTTCTATTGTGCACGTTGTTACATTTTGAGTTGCACTAAAAGGTGTGAATTAAAATGCTAACAGAGACGAATAGAAGACAACATTTAAGATGAATGAAGGACTATATGAATGGTTGGTCATTTCTTTTGGGTTAGCAAATGCACCAAGCATATTTATGAGGTTGATGAATGAAGTTTTGAAGCAATTCTTTGATAATCTTGTGATTGTTTATTTAGATGACATTTTGATTTTTAGCAAGACTAAGGAAGAATGTTCATATAGAACACATCATATTAGTATTACAATGGTTGAGGAAAGAAAATATGCTGATCAATGTGAAGAAGTGTTGCTTCATGAAGAAGGAATTTTGTAATCTTAGTTGAAGGTTTGAAAATGGATTTAGAGAATGTTAGGGAAATTATGGAGTGGCTTATGCTAACAAATATTGGAGAAGTGTTACCCTAAATTTGATCAGCCTCATTTTCATTTCCCACACTCTGTGTCATACAACCGTTCCTTTCACTATTATTGTATGTTTCAATATTTAAGTTTCAAGCCTTCTAGGCTGTAAAGTTCAAAGTGATTTCTTAAGTCTTTTTCCTTTTGTCAGAGCTTTAACCCTGCTTGGGAACTTCTTAGAGATTTCACATGCACCAAGAAATTTATTGATGGTTCCTAAAGTATTGGGAACCTTCCTTATCTCCAATCTCAATACTTTATACAAAGATGTTGACACGTTACAAGGTACCGAGAATGTAAATGGTACTAGGAACCAAAGGAACCCCCCAATAAGGTTCCCAATCATTGCCAGGTTCCCAACACCACTTAATACTCCAAAAGTTGTTGTAAAGTTCCCTTCTGCTTCAAGGTTCGTAATGTTTATGCATTCATTGAGGAGGTTCATTGGCTATAAGAGCATTTATATATCATTATTGACATAAATATGAAGAATAAAATGAAGTTTTCATAGAGTTCTTAGGTTCCTAGTGTTGCAAGTATGTGGTAATCGGTGTTGTCATTGATGTCAACATGTTTTTGTTGTCATTGGTGTCAACTATATCTTCTGATGTTGCTATTGTTGGTTGATTGAGTTATTGTGCTAAGGTGATTTGAATGGCTTGTAGTAGTGCTTTTGAGAAAATTTGATAAATACTGAAGACAATGTTGAGAAGAAGTATTCTGGCTTACAGGATACTATCTAAGATTTTGCTCCGCATTTCTACTGTGTTGAAGAACGGAGTGTGAGATTTGGATATGTGTTAGAGAAGTGTTTGAAGATGCTAAATCCAAAATTTGGTGGTCCAGAGTGCTGTTAGCTATAAGTTATGTTCACCAATTTGAAGATTGTAATTGACAGAGTTTCTGTGTTGTGTAGAGCTGTTTGAGAGAAAGTATTTTGCTTCACATAATGGTTTTAGGTATTGCAATTCTGGACATATGTTTATAAGGTCCTTATCTATCTTCATTCCAAATGATTTGTGATTTGATATTCCAGAAAGAAAGTTCTTGTTTAGTAGAGTTTGATAGTGTTTGTTGTGAACAGTATGTGAATTGTCTTCAAGTGAGATTTGTTGTTGCTGGATTTGTTGGCTCTTAGGTGATTTTATGTTGTTAGTGGATCTTTCCAGATTGTGTTAAAGGTTTGTGCTTGGTCCACAAGTTATGGTTGTGTTCTTGGAAGCATGTGCTTAAGTGTTCTTGGTGTTTACACAAGTCTAGCTGACTTGGGTATTAACATTGATTGCGGATGTGATTCGTGGATTGTGGAAGCGTGTGAAGTTGTTTTTAGGTCTGAGCTATGCTATGTGATGGATGACCTTCGTCCCTTTTCTCCACGAGATTGTTTAAGTCCAGACCTAATTTGAATTATGTATGTTTTCTAACCTTGAAGATTGTTTCAAGGGTTGTAGAGTGTGCTGCCGACCTTGGTAAATGCTTCAAGGTTGATTATTGATATAAATAAGCATAAGGGATTTATGAATTGCATGTGTTTGGGGGATATAATGGATGTGATGTAAGTACAGATGCGAAGATGTATTAGTGAGTGCGACATGCATGAAGTTTATTGATCCGATCAGTGCGACAAGGGTTTGAGAAGAAGTTTTATGAAGAGCAGAGCATCGTGATAGAGCACATCATGATGAAGAATTTTGAGCTTTATTGGAGTTGTACGCCATGTATTTGTAGATGCAATTGTAACAGTTCATTCTTGGCAGTGAGCCATCCATTTTATCTTCTTTTGGTAATGAGCCTGTATGTAGTAAGCATCTTTATGGATAGTAAGCCCTGAGACAGTGAGCCTCTTTGTAATTTGGTATTGATACTACATAATATATTGTGAGCTAACACTCACCATGGTTTTTCCCTTTTAGGGTTTTCCACGTAAAAATATGGTGTTCTCTTATGCATGGTGTTGATGTGAGTAAGTTTCTATTATCTATTTTCATGTTTAATATTCAAAATAGAATTAGGGCTCAAGTGAATTGAAGTGAATATGATTATGCTTGTAAAGGTTTGAAGTTTTTGATACAACTGATTCACCCCCCCTCTCAGTTTTCTTGTACCTTCAACACCTAGAACCTAAGGAACCTTTGACAAGGTTCCATATTGTCATCAAGTTCCTGACTTGGCTTAAGTCCCTAAAAGTTCCTAGCTCTTCAAGTTATCATAAAGTTCCAAGTTGTCAGCAAAATTTCAACACTTAGGAACTTGTCAGATATGTGATGGTTCAAAGAAGAGTTTATCATCCTGATACAAAGGCAAAGAATAAAAGGAAGTTGTCAGAGAGTTCATAGGTTCCAAGAACCTAAGGAACCTTTGACAAAGTTCCAAGTTCCTGCTATGAATCTGACACTTAAATAAAAGGCAGAGAATGGCAATAGGGATGTACTCCTAAAATTCCAAGCCATTGGGGAACCTTTGACAAAGAATAAAAGGGGAAAATTTTTGTTATCTAAAGACTTTCACCAAACATTTGAAAGGACACTTGAATTCTTTGTCATGTCCCCTCTGCTGGGAAAAAATAAAATTTTAATTTTAATTTAATATTTTTAGCACAGGAGTTACCTTTTGAGGAATCGTTTGAAGACTGGTCACTGCATTATAACTAAATTAATATTGCCGCTTAAATCTATCAAAAGTAGAGATTAATATAGGGACTTTGGATATGTGTCATCAACTTTCAAAAGTTCCATATCCTTTATAACTATCACCTGTTCTATAATTACTTTCTAAAAGTAATCAAAGGGAGATTACATGCCCCAAGGATTCATTGTGCAATTAGAAGAGATAAAAAGATGATGTTATTAATAAATATAGTCAAACAAAGATTGCAAGACTAACATATGATGTAAATTCAGTCTATAACAATCATGGGGTTAGAAAATGTAATATAACAACATTAAATACACTAATCCATACACATTCAAATATGGACAAGTGCTAGATTAGTTCGCATAGGTCAAGGAGGTCTAGTTGACCACACTATACAAAGGATCTAGATGTAGCCATACATCATAATATATCAGCCACACCAATTGAAGATGGCATATGAAACTAATATGCATAAAGGAATTCACACTATTTGATTAGTGGCACATAAGGGAGAATTAAATAATATTACAAATTATAATTAAAGTTTAGTTTTAGGAAAAGTCAAGGGGCATAATGAAGAGTTGTGTCTTATGAAGAGATGGGGTATATAAAGGAGGTCATTCAAGGAGGTGAATATATCAATCATGAAGACATAATATCTATTTTTCTTGTGGAATACAAGATAAGGATTCAGTCAAAGAGGATGAAACCCCTTAAGGGTTAGAGATTTAAGGATGAAAACCCTTAACTTCTCTTATCAAGATAATGGATGAAAACCCCTAACTTAGGTAGAAATTAAAAGCATTTCAAAGACATTCATACCAAGAGAAATCACTTCAAATTAAAAGAATATAGCAGAGCATAAAGGATAAGTTTTATATTTTAGAGATACATCATAAGCTTTAAATCTAAATATTATAATGAAAATTACAATTTTTGGTAAATTAATATTTATAATTAATTATGCAACTATTATTGTAAGCTATGGTTATTTATTTAAGGAAAAATAAGGAAATTATAGAATGAGACATTACATTTTTGCATGAGAAAGAAGCCCTGCACACTCAACTACAGTGATTCTACAACTACTGTAACCACTTTCCTTCCTTCTTTGAGTTCCTTCAAGCTAAGTTGTGAGGTAAATCATCCTTTTCATACATTGGTATGTTTATTATTTCCATATTATTGAAATCATTGGATTTATAATATCTCAACACATTCAGTTATTCTACCTTAAGCCCTCCAAAGATTGTGCTCTTTTTACCTAAATTTAGCCATTCCAACCCTAATTTGTCTAACTTGATCAAATCCCAACCTACAAAATGAAACATTCTTACCAAGGGTATGAGTGGAAGTCTATTTTGTACAACTCCTTATCTAATGTTAGAGATATTAAATTAGGGGATATTGATTTAGAGGAATTTTGGCAAAGGATGTCCTAAAATCCTAGATCTGACATGGTTGAATCTACCTTTTAAAGTGGATTGGCACATGCAGGAGGTTTCCCAACCTCAGTACAATGTACAGACATGGTACTATCATATATGTAATACATTATAAACCAAAGAACAAAGAAGTTAAATCTATAGATGATAGAACAATAGTGAGATTGGATGGGCCTTCTCTAAGCACCACATTTAGACTTCCAACTGGAGATGAATACATTGATATGAACATAAAGAAAGTTAATCACTACTTCACAGAGAAAAATGATCTATGTCTTAATAACATTGCTAGGCATTGGTTCAAAGTGCCTAGGAAAGGGAAGTTGAAACTGCCTAAGAACTTGATGAGGTCACATTTCAAAGAAGATATATCAGACATTATTACTCCACTACACAAAGTTACAGGGAGTAAAGAAACTAGCATTTTTTAGTATTAGATGTGTCAGATCATTATCATTATCAAATGGAATTATCAGTACGTTGACTAAGGTAAATTTATTAGTGATAACCTTCATGGATAGCTAGTAAACTTTCAAACTACTCAAGAGTTTTACATGACTTCTTATTTATTCTATGCCATTGCAAGCATGCATCCATGGCTAGGACTGCAAGAGGTGGGAGTATTTGATGATACCACTCAGATATATGATGTCTATCCATAATTAGAACAAGGCAATAACAAGTTTTTCTGGAGGGTTAATGATGTTTTTAGAAAGCTCACAGTGAGGGATCTAGATGGGAATGTAGGCTTGAGAATTTCCCTAGAAGAAACCATTTTAATTTTTCAATTTGGTAGTTATTTTATTCAGTTCCCAAAGTCCTCATATATTAGGATTGGTGTCTTTGATGAACATCCTTACAAGTTTCCTAGGCACCCAAGTGATCATTTGGTTCTAATCGAACTGTGTAGACAAATGGAATATGTAAATAAGAAATGTAGGGATATGAAGAAAATAGGGTATCCATTTCCTTTGGGTCTATCTTACTATACATGTCCATCTCTAGTAGAAGCTCAAAATGTAGAAAGATATCTTGTTAAGATTACTATGCATTAAAACAACATGAGATATCCATTCGATAGTAAAAATTATGCAAAAGATAATTTGTATTTGGGGTCGAAATATTTTTATCATCCACATCTTGAAGATTGTTGGGCTAATTGTGAGATTGATTTTGAAGTAAGAAAAAGGGATTGGTCTAGGCTGATTATTTAGAAAATAGAATACTATGAATTAGGATGGGACACAAAAGACATAGAATATGACAGTTCTGAAATGATTGACAAAGTCTATATAGACACCCTTCAATTCCAACCTCTCACACCCATTAACTAGGGAGACAAAGAAGTGACATATATTAGAGAAAGATCTTTCTTTGTGTTGAGTAAATATAAAAAGTGGTTGGATGCCAAAATAGATGAATGTATCATCTTAAGGCCTCAAAACACATCACCTATGAAACAAATATAGGAAGAGAAACAAGATGGGGAATCTACATCTGTAGCAAATACCAATATATATATATATATATATATATTAAGAACTGGGTCAAGTGTAGCTGGTGGTGGAGATGAAGAAGATCCTAAGAATGGGGTAGATCTATAGAGTTCATGTGCTCAAGAAGATTATGGAACAAGATGAAAATTGTAGGTGAAGAGACCTCAAGTTCCTTAAGATACACAAAAAGAAGCTCAGTAAGCAGAAACTGTAGCTACCCTTGTGGTGAACCCTCCTTCATCTCAAGTCCCCACTTCCTCAAAACCTCCACCCTCTCTAAAACTAGAGTTTGCCATCCATATGTCTACCCCGCCATCCCCTAATCAAGATAATACTTCTGAACATACTTTTCTTAAAGATACCCTTCCTTCTATCACCCCTGTCTCTACTTCGAGCCCCTCAAAAATTACCTCTTCTTCTTAATAGTTTAAATAGGTAGTATGCAAAAAGAGGAGATATAAGGACATGGTATCACTCTTAAACCTAAAAAGACTCAAACTGCTTAGACTAGGCTGATGATAGATTCATCTACGATTCAATATGTAGAAGTGGCCAAACCCACTAGTAATAAAAATGAATAGGAGGTAACTGAGGATGATTATCAAATTTATCGAGTTGATCTTGGTCCTACACACGAGGGAGATATCCATAACTTCTAAGTCTTAACTATGAAACTAGTGCAGAGAATAGAAAAAGAGAAAGTGACTAGAAAACAACTAGAAGATCAAATCCCAACTTTAACAACATATATTAAATCTATTGTGGATACATCAACTCAACTAGAAGGTGAAGCATCAACATCAGGTGAAGTGAGTGTAAAAGATGTTGATAAGTAGATATGGAAAAGATAAGTAAGTACCAAGCATATGGAAAAGCTTCAGAAGCATGGGTAGAACAAATTATAATAGATGCCCTATTATGCATTGAAGAATCTATAAAAACATATCTAGAAGATGATAATAAGTTGAAAGAATTAAACAATGAACTATCAACAATTAAGAGAGAAAGCACTATATGGCAACTTGCAGCTCAGGATCTAGAGGAAATGGCAAAATATGATGTAAAAACATTGACTTTTGAGAAAATCATAATGAAGCTAGATGAGTACAATGTAGTAGCATGGTTAAAGGGTATTGAATAGAAAATTATAATTATCAAACATGCCATCTTTGAGCTAAAAAAGATGATAAAACATGTTGAACAAATGAAATATGAAGTTGCTACAAACTGTCTAGCCTTAGAAGTGGATATTCTGAAAAAAGGCAACTCAGACATTGAAGAGGCTCAAATCATCCATAAAAACTTCAAAGATTTGATTTTGAAAGAATTATTCAGTAAATAAATTGTTGATGCCAACACAATGAGAAAATTAGCTTCAATGTCAACTATAACTTCCTGTTGTAGAAACGATTTGTTAGCATTTCCTACAAAATTATGAAAGATAAAGGAAAACTTAATCACTTGGAAGTTGCACCTTCTTAATATTGCTATCCTAGGATTGAAGACAATGGCACTTGTGGTGAAGCAATCAGAATATATATGGGTTTATCTTCATCTTTAGAAAAGTCTAAAGCTACGAAAGAAGGTGTCCCAAAACAACAAAATTGAAGACTTTTCTTTGGTCAACTTGTTAAAAATGTATTTCTCAAATACTGTAAATTAAGTCATTTTATATCACTTAATATAAATTGATTTTATTTATAACTTTTTGATAGAAAATAAATACTTTTTAATTTTATTATTAGAGTTATAATCATATATATATGAGGCTAAGTTGTATTGAAAATGACTTTTTTTGCGCTCACAATTTTAGATTGCAAGGGATTTAGAGTTGTATAGCTTTGCAAAGAAATAGAAAATATCTTGAATCATGGTGTTCTGCTGTTTTCTATGTATTGTTTATTCTTTGTATGTTGAATGGATAATGTTCTTTGTAATCCCTTGGTCTTGTTATGAAATTATTTAGTCTTTGTTTCAGAAATTGTATGAAATGCATAATATTGAAAGAGTTTGTAGTGAGATTACCAAAACTTGTATTTAATACTGTTGTCATACATCCATTTTTAGCATATGTTAAAGATTTGTGAGATTTATCCTTTCTTTATTATTGCACATGTTGAAATATTTTGTAAGATTCAGTGTAAAGATTTTGAGAAGTGCTCTCTTTCTTTTATGGTGAAGTTAGTTATAACTATTTTTTAGTAAACATTTGGAACTTGAGTCAGTATTCATACATTTATTGTTGAGGGTTTCCTAAATTATTTACTTTCTTTTTTTTTTTCATATTGTAAAAACCCCAAATTTTATCATGTAAGGGAGCTTCCCCTCTCAAAAGAAGAGGAAAGTTGTTAGCCTATAACAACTTCTCCAACTATGGGTACATCTACCATTGCCTATTGGGTGAGTTAGGCTTTCTTTTCAAGGCAATAACTATAGCGAAAAATCTATTAACCAACAAGAAGTAAGGTGTTTTCATGGTTTGGTAAGTTCTATAGGAAGTTCATTATAAATTTTAGTTGTATTTGTGTACCGCTAACTAAGACAATGCGGGGAGATAAGGAATTCAAGTGGACATTAGGACAAAATAAGAGTTTTGATTTTCTAAAGATGAACGTGATAGAACAAGTAGTACTAGCATTACCAAATTTTGACAAGGTATTTTAGGTTGATTGTGATGCAAGTGGGAATGCAACTGGAGTAGTATTGAGCCAAGAAGGAAGACTAGTGGTATATTTCAGTGAGAAGTTGAATGGTACAAGGAAGAGATATTAAATTTATGATTAAGTATTTTATACCATAATTCAAGCATTGAAGAAGTGGCAACATTACTTGTTGCCAAGGCAATTCATGTTGTACACAAATCATTAGGTGTTACAATTTTTGAATAGATAAAGTAAGTTGAATCAAAGACACATGAGATGGGTTGAGTTTCTGCAAAGTTACACTTTTTTTTTGAAACTCAAGAGTGTAAAGCCAAAGAGGGTTGTTGATGCATTGAGTAGGAGACAAACTTACAAATAGAAATGAGAATAAAAGTAGTTGGATTTGAAGAGATGAAGCATTTGCATGAAATTGATCTTGATTTTGTAGAAGCACAGAAAGCATGTAAATAATGTATAAGTGTGGATAGAAGTAAATGGTTGGATTACTTGATTCAAAATGAGATGTTGTTTAAGGGTAGACAATTGTGCATTCCAAGAAGTTCCATGAGAAAACTTTGATTGAGGAGAAACATAGCTCTATAGTGGAATAGCAAGACATTTTGGGGTAGATAAGATAGTAGCAATGATGAATGAAAACTTTTTTTGGCCAAAAATACATAAGGATGTAAAAAAAATGTTCAAGGTTGTAGGACTTGCCAAGTTTCAAAAGGAAGCAATCAAAACATTGGTTTGTATCAACCACTTCTAGTTCTGGAGAGACCTTGGGAATATAGAAGTGTGGATTTTGTATTATATATTCCAAGAACACAGTGAGGGTCTGATTCAATATTTGTAGTTGTGGATAGATTTTCTAAGATGACATATTTCATTCGATGTAAGAAAATAATGATGTGGTACATGTAGCTAACTTATTCTTCAAAGAAATTGTGAGATTGCATGGGTTACTAAGGAGTGTAATTTTAGACAAGGATGCTTGTTAGTTATTTTTGAAGAACAATGTGGAAGATGGAAAAGATAGATTTGAAATTTGGTTCAACATACCATCCACAAACTATTTGATAGATAGAAGTGGTAAATAGGAGCTTGGGCAATTTATTGAGATGTTTGGTTGGAGAGAAGCTAGGGAATTGGCATGTGGTTTTAGCATAGGAAGCATTTGCATACAATAATTTAGTAAATAGGAGTACATGGAAAAAACCATTTTTAATAGCTTCTGGTAGTAATCCAATAAACATCAAAATTGAGAAACATTAGTAATAAGGATAAGAGGATTGCATAGGTGGAAGAGTTTACAAAACATATGAGGGAAGTGCATGCAAAAGTCAAAAATCACTTAGAGAAAATGAGTGGTAGATATAAGGAGTTTAGAGATGAAGTGATGGTATATCTTAAGAAGAAGTGATGGTATATCTCAGAAAGAAGAGATTCCCCATTGGAACATATAACAAATTGAAAATGAAGAAGTTTGGTTCTTGCGGAATTGTGCATAGATTAGTTTTAGGAAATGCTTATGAAGTGGAGTTACCAGAAGGTTTAGGCATATTACTAGTGTTCTACATTGCATATCTATATCAGTATTATTCCATTGAGGTAGGAGAGAGTGGCATAGAGGTACAATGGCATAATTAGATACTACAATAGCTAAAAGAAGAGATTGAGGAAATTCTAGACAACAAGATTAGGTAAGCATAAGGAATAGACAATATGAGGAGTATTTGGTGAAGTGGAAGGGAAGGCCTGAAGAAAAATCATCATGGATTTCAAGGTTTGAGGTAGACCAACTTGGTTTCCCTCTAGCCAATAGAAAGTGAGGGACTCACTTTTCAATTAGCCTCAACTGTCTGATGGAATGGCATCCCATGGTTAAGAGAAATCTTGCCTCAACCAAAAACATTTTCTTTTACATGTTTGTTTTGTTTGTAGATTTTCATTTGTATTCTAGTCATAGGCAATTACCATATATCCTACCAATTTTCACCATAATTGTGCATCTCACCTCATAGTTAGGAGAATACATTCTACAATGATCCTTCAAGTCATGTTTCATTTCTAGGAGTTTTTGTTCATCACAAAGGCATAATTTGGTTTCTAACCTGTTACCAGGATTAACTTACATACACTTAGTTTCACTATTCATGGCTTGCAGTAGCTTTCCAAAGTTTGTGGCAACAAAGGAACACATATCAAGGTACATTAGACCTAGAAGTGCTTATGGTGTGAACTACTTGAAGATTTATCAATCCATCGCCTCTGCATTTTAATTGGGAGATTCATCTACACCTTTCATAAGGCATCAAAATTCGTGCCACCTTGCTACCAACAAACATCATTTCTTAGTCTTGAGATTTGTATATAAACATCACTCAACCATTTGAAAGTAGTGAAGAAATTATAAGGAAGCTTGGCATGGCAGTGTATTGTAATATCTTTAGAATCATGTAATTTGCCCATTGTAAACAAATGACTAAGGCCTAACATGTTGAAAGTCCATTACAACATACTGTGATTCAATTTTCACTGTGAATGATAGAGAATTTGTTATTTGTTGTTCCATTGAGTTTGTTGTGTGATTATCCATTTTATTGCATGGTTGGGAAATCCTTCATTGGACCCTCCAACCATGACTGTATTAGTTTTTTGGCCACAATTGTGTTGGTTTAGACTACAAATTTTTTTGTTGAGGATTTATTTTGGTGCATAGTTATATATTGAATGCACAGTGAATTCATAGGTTGTGCATAAGGTTGGAGCTTCTATGTAAATGAGTTTCATCCACACAAATATTATATGGAAGGTGTAGTTGGCTTCTGATCCCACACATATAGTTGGGCTCCATGGAAAGGATATTCACACACACTCACTAACATGTGTAAAAGATTAATACCTTAATCCATTAAATAAGGAGAGAAAATTTATTATGAGATGACAATTGATGATTGGGAAGATGAAGCAACAAATTAGAAGTTGAATTACCTAAGGATTTGTAATAATTAACCTAGGAAGAAGTACCAGGTGATCATAAGGAGTTTTCCAAATTCTATTTATATGCTACTGATAGTATCATAAAGGGGAAAGATAAGAGGTTGGCATAGGAGCAACTTGTTAGATGTGAAGTTGGTATATCCAAGTTAACAAAGAGTGGAAAGAGCAGTCTGATGTTAATGATTGATGGCTAATGAATTCTAATTATGTCAAGGGCTTCAAAAAGTTGAGTAGATTAATCATAACCATATATCAATTTGATTATTCACTAGAGAGTCTTTGTGTAAACTTTTGTAATATTTCTCTGAATGTGTAGAATCATGGTAATTTGAAACCTTTTTGTATGTTACTAAAATATATGTTCAAATATCTCCAAATATCTAGTTTTCTCTTTCATTGTATACTCTACATGTTTGTTAACTAAATTTCCATTCAATTTTTTACTAACATTTTTTAACATTAAGAAACAAATATTAAAACCATAACTAGTTGCAAAGTGGGTCTACCAATCTTAAAAGGAATCCTAGCATAACAATTCCAAAAAATCAAGAAAATCTATATGGACTAAAAATAAACAATCATTACAAGAGGAGGAACCCTCCAAACCCCATAGACAAGGTATAAGCACTTGTTCCCTAGAAGATTATACATGCTATGAGTATCAAAAGTAATGTTTTCCTTTATGTTAAAAAATAGGACAAAAAAGAAAACCAATTTAAAAATTAATAATAAAGTTATCCATAGGCAATTAACTAGAAGAACACCCCAAGAACTTGCACACCAATAAGTACACTATAAAAAATCAAGAATCCAAAGAGGCAGTGTAGTTAGCATTCATGAAATCTCTAAAGACTCTACTCAAATCCTATACAGGCCAATCCTGATTATTTCTCTAGTATCAAAGTTGATGTTGTTCCAATTAAAAGTTGATTTAGCTAAAAAACAACAACTTGATTTATTTCCCTTCTAGTATAGTTCTAGTGAACAAAATTGAAACCATGAATGAGGATGTTGATGTCTCTCTTACATTCATTCATCTATCACTATTGGAAGTGAGAGGAAGACTTATTTTTGAAATGATAAACCAAGATTTTAGAGTCAGATTCTAGAATAATATCAATAAAATGCTTTATCTTAGCTTCTAAAAGAGCTTGGTGAATGGCCATAGCCTCAACAAAGTTATTAGAATCAACACCAAGACTACCAATAAACCAGAACTTAACCCTTCCATTATGGTCACAACAAGCACCTCCCATGCTAGAATTTATAGAATTATCTTTTGAAGCTCCATCAACATTAATTTTAACTAATCTTGGAGGAGAATGAACCACATGAATACCAAGCCTCATCAAAACTCTAAATTCCTAACAAGAATTTTCTTAATAATCTTGAATCTAAAATTGACAAGTTTCTATCAAATTGACCATTATTCTACCCCAAACTTGACTTATTACATTAATTGGTATCATAGAAAGTTTTATGATTCCTAAGAGAGGTGAGTTGTGCTCTACAATCAGAAGTAATTTGTGTGTGCATCACATTGTAGGTGGCCTAAAAGCATAAATTTACCATAGAGATAGAAGGGAAAAAGGAAGAAACTAGATAGAACCATGTGATAATGATCTAGCTAATATGTTGAGTCATTCAAGAATGAGTCTAAACCATTGAGTTCATACAAAGGAAATGAATGGTTGTGGCTACATATGTCAATGCTCATGAGAAAATCAATCATGAAGTATGTGAGGATGTTGCATCGGGTTTAAAGGATGAACTCACTACAAAATAAAGATTTACCTCAACATTAATGAAGGAAAGGAATAAACTAAGATTTGATCTCTTGATCTATTTAAGAATATTAAATACAAAAGATTTGTTGGACTAGATCACTGAGATATAGAAGTATTTTAAGGTCTAATATGTTAGGAAAGGTGTCTCAACCTTACAATTACACAAAGTGTGATTTTTCAGTTATAAAAACATAAAAACTCAATTTCTAGGATATAGGGTTGGTTTTTGGCCAAAATAAAATTTCTAGGTTGTTCAAAACTAGTTCCCTAGTATTGCAACACTATCTAACTGAGCTCTGTAACTTTTCCCACTTCTCGGTCATTTAATTTTGGTACTACACGGGAAAGGAGGGAGACAACTCAGGGGGGGCCCGTGACCTAGCTCCCTCCTCTGACTCCTGGGGATTCTTCTGCTGACACGGGTTGTCGGGAGGATCTTGTGATTTCTCCCTTGAAACAAGGATTGAACAAATGGAAGGAGGCACTTGTTGGTGATGTGCCTAGTGCGGTAGGTAGCTCTAGTAGTATTCTAGTTATATTTGAGACTGATGGGGCTAAGGTGCTTAAGATTCCTGACCAGATTATTTTACGGGTTGTAGGCTCGATGGAGAACACTTTGGTGGGCAAATTCTTTGCCTTCAAACCCAATATTAATTTGGTCCCATGCTAGATTTCGGCCAAATGGGCTCTTTAGGGTAGTGTCACTGCTAGTGCTATGCCAAGTGGTATGTTCTTGTTCAAGTTTACTTCCCAAGAAGACCTCCTATCGATCTTGGCTTGGGCCCCCTAGTTGTATGGAAAGCACTCACTTTCTTTATGCAAATGGAAGCCAGGCTTTGACCGTAAGGAAGACCTCAATCAATCAGCTCCCGTATGGGTGCGGCTGCCAGGCCTCCCCATGGAATACTGGGATGAGGAAATTTTTGCTTGGATTGGCAATAAATTTGGAGATTATGTGACGGTGGACAAAGTCACCAAAGCCAAGGCGAGGCTAGTTTATGCTCGGTTCTATGTCAATCTTGATGTTCTAAAGACCTTGCCCACTTCCATTATCTTGGAATAAAAATATGGGAAGTGTACTCAGTGCATCCTCTATGAGAACTCTAGAGTTTTCTACCAGAACTGTATGAAACGTGGGCACATTTTCACCTAGTGTAGGGTCCCTATATGTCCATCCCAAGCGGTGGAGTGGGGTGTCGCGGGTGGGAACTCGGAGGAGTATCCCTTTAAGGATGACATCCTAAAAATTATGGAATCACCCCCACCTCTCTGGAGAAGAGTGAGAAGGTTCCGTTGGAGGTGCCCCTGTAGGAGGTGGTGGAGACTACATTGCCTATAGAGGTTGTCCAAGGGATAGATGACAATGGTTTGGACCACAAAGGGGCGGAACGGGAGTCATATGATGTCTCTAAAATGGGGGACGTGTCCCATGAGGTTGATGTTAACAATGGGGCACAGGAGGATTTGGAAGAGGGGGAATTTACTTTGGCCTTTGGGGTGCCGAAGGAGGTTTCCCAGCAAAGCATAGTGTAGGAAATGTGTAGCCCTGGTGAAAGGTCGGGTGCCCTTGTGGGTTTCTCCCCATCCCCGGGTGTTGGGACTGGTAAGGGCTTGGGGGACCAGGAGAGCTAGATCACTGTGAAAAATAAAGGGAAAGGAAGTAGTAGAAAGACTGTCGATGTGGGGGGGGATGGTAGCAAGGGTAGACCCACACACATGAAGACTAGACAGAGGGAGATAGATCTAGAGATTGCTAAGGAGATGCAGTCCACCTTGTTCACCTCCTCTAGAAAGACCAAAAAATGAAGATCATCTCATGGAACATTAGAGGGCTCAATAGTCCTCAGAAAGAGTTACTGGTTAGGAATTGCATAGTAGATAATAAAGTTGATAGTCTCCTACTTCAGGAGGTTAAAATGATGGAGGAAAATTTCAAGCTTGCTATTAAAAAGATCTGGCCCAATGCGAGTTATGCTATCAGCGAAACCCTAGGAGCTTTTGGAGGTATTGCTACTATATAGAATCATAATCTGGTGGGGAGTGTGATTTCCTATTCTAGGTATGCCATCAAAGTTTCCATCCAAAATCACCTTGAGAGGTGGATGCTTGTCAATGTTTATGCTCCTAACTCCCGTAGCAGTAGGAAGGAGGTCTGGGGTAGCTTGACCGATAGAATCAAGAGAGATAGAGGAATCAACTAGATGGTCATGGGGGATCTTAATTCTCTCCTTTACCCATCTAAGAAAAGGGGGCGCTCACTAATTTCTTCGATAGCATGTCGGATCTGGCTGAGTTCTTAAGGAATGCAGGTCTCATGGATATAGAGCTGGTGGCACAAACTTTTACCTGGTTGAACAGGAGACAAGGGAACAATCTTATCCAAGTCAAGCTCGATAGATGCTTAGTCTCTTCTTATTGGGCCATCTCACATCTTTTGCATTTGACCGCCCTTCCTCGAGTGGGCTCAGATCATAACCCTCTCTTACTCAGCTGGCACGAGGAGAGTATGAAGGGCTCCTTCCCCTTCAGATTTGAAATGATGTGGGCCCTCCACCATGATTTTAGGGACAACCTCTCTAGTTGGTGGAACATCACTGTTCATGGGCCTACTATGTATAGATTAGCTCAGAAGTTGGCAAATGTGAGGAGTGAGGTTAAAGGATGGAACAAATACACCTTTGGCAATGTCCTGACCAGGAAGAAAAGCATTATGGGGCAACTTACGAAAGTGCAGGATAGAATGGAGAAGGGGGACCCCTCAGAGGAATTGAAACCCTAGATAATACTCTTTCTAAAGAGTGGGTGCAAACTCTCAGAGAAGAAGAGGTTTACTAGAAATAGAATTCAAGAGTTTAATGGCTGAAAGAAGGAGATAGGAACACTTCCTTCTTCCACCAATCCACCCTAAGACATAGGAAGAGGAATTCGATTCAGAAACTTAGAGATGAGCAAGGCTATGAGTTTGTGGATGATGGGGAGATTAGCCCTTAATTATTTTGAGTTCTTTGTTGGCTGCTTAGTAGCCCAGTGCCTCTTTGGATGAAAGTTGTTCCCTCTTGGACTCTATCCTGACCATTCTTTCTAATGAGGACAACTGCCTCCTGACCAAACCCATCATGGAGGATGAAGTCAGAGCAGCAGTCTTCTCTATGGGTGCCTTCAAAGCCCCTGGTCTGGATGGTTTCCCCTCGGCCTTCTTCCAAACCTTCTGGGAGATTGTGGGGAATGATGTCTTCCAAGTGGCTAAGGATTTCTTCCAAACTGGCAGGCTTCTGTAGCAGTTGAATAATACTTTTATTTCCCTAATCCTGAAGAAGACGGAAGCCAATATTATGACTGATTTCAAGCCTATAAGTCTCTGCAACACGGTTTACAAGCTCTTCACTAAGATCCTGGTTTTTAGGCTCTAACCCCTCCTCGACAAACTCATTTCACCTGACCAAAAGGGTTTTGTTCCTGGGCGACAAATTCTCAACGCGGCCATCACTACTCATGAGATTATCCATTCAATCTCCAAGAGCAACTCTTTAGGTATGATCTTTAAATTGGATATCTCCAAAGCTTATGATCATGTTAATTGGGACTTTTTGCTCAAGGTTCTTAGGAAATTTGGCTTTAATGAGAAGGTGACTAACATGATAAAGGACTGTATATCCACAATCTTCTTCTCTGTTCTGGTTAATGGTTCTCCCAGGGGGTTCTTCCCCTCTGGGAGGGGTCTCAGGCAAGGTGACCCTCTTTCTCCCTATCTCTTTATCTTGTTGGCTAAAGTTTTGGGGAGGAATGCTTGCAACCTTTTGCTGCAGGGGACTCTTCGGGGGATCAAGCTTACCTCCTTGACTCAAACCTTGGTCATACAACAATTTGTTGATGATACTATACTATTCAGAATTGCCTCAGTTGTTGAAGCCAATAATTGGAAATCTCTCCTTAAGGCTTATGAAGGAGTCTCCGGTCAGAGTATTAACTTTGAGAAAAGCTACATCTACTTTCTTAATACTCAGGAGGATTTGCAAACAAAAATCACTCGTGTCCTGGGTTGTTTGAGTGTGAGGTTCCCAGCCACTTACTTGGGTCTCCCACTTACTATCACTAAGCTCTCATCTGACTTTTGGAATGGTTTACTTAAAAGTATTCAGAGGAAGTTGGCTGGTTGGAAAGGTGCCCTCTTGAGTCAAGTGGGGAAATTCTAGCTTCTCAAAGCTGCATTGCAAGGTATGCCAAACTACGCCCTAATCCTGTTCAAAATACCTAGGTATGTGGAGGAGAAGATTAAACAGATTCAAAAGAAATTCCTTTGGTCTGGAGTGGAGGAGAAATAGAGAATTGCCCTCGTGGGGTGGGACAAGGGCTGTACCCCTAGATGTCAGTGGGGATTAGGATTGAGAAGAATTCATCTTACGAATCGTGCCTTCTTGTCAAAGGTGGGATGGTACCTTATCCAAGGTAACAAAGATTGGGGAGGTATTATGATGGCCAAGTATCTCAATGGGGATTTGGGTGGTAAGTTTCTCTCTGATGTCGGCTTGCCCAAAGGCTCTGTTATTTGGAATGGTACTCTCAAGACCTGTGGCCTCCTTTGGTAAGGAATCTGGTGGAAGATTAGAGAATGCAGGGATGTTTACTTTTGGGAGGATAGATGGCTGAAGGATAAACCACTTAAGAAGATGGAGTAAGGCATAATTGTGGATAAGGCCTATAGATTCTTCGGTCACAAGGTGGCCAACTATTTTGGAATTCACGGGGGATTCAGGAGATGGAAGGATTTGATAGATTGTGTCCAAAATCATGAGGAGGATAGGATGCTGGCTATTCAACTTCAAAAGGATCTAGAGGATTTTAGACTCCCTCTCTTCCCTAAACAGGATCAGATAATTTGGGACAAGGACTGTAAAGGCTGGTTCTCTGTTAGAAGTGCTTATGGTCTACTGTTAGACCTTGGGGAGGATAAGTTTTGGGGGAAAGTTTGGATTCCTAAACTTCTTCCTAAAATCAATTTCTTTTGGTGAACTCTGATGCACAATAGATTATTAACTATAGATAATATGAAAAGGAGGGGTTTTCAAATGCCCAACAGGTGTGTCCTCTGTGGGACTGAAGAAGAAACAACCAATCATGTTTTCCTTCACTACAGTTTTACCTGGGAGATTTGGGGCTTGATCTTTCAGAAGCTTGATATAAGCTGGACCTTGAATAGTAATCTTGCAGCCTGATCTAGGATTGGAGGCCTGCTTTTAGTCTATTGCTTTCGGTGTCCAATTACCTCCCCATTTGTCATGGAGTCTTTGGAATGAATGCAATAACATAATATTTAGAGAGAAATTCAGAACACCAGTGGAAGTTTTCCAAAGTTGCCTCAAACTGTTAACTGAGAATATCAACTCCTACAACTTCAAATCTGCTAATAGGCCCCCTGGACAGGAAGAACAATGTCTGCTAAAACACTAGAACATTAGTCCTGGTAGTTGCTATATAGATGTTTCTAAAAGGATTGCTAGAGCCAATACCAGGTGGGTTAGGCCTCAGGAAGGATGGGTCAAGCTCAATTTTGATGGAGCTGCTATGGGGAACCCGAGGGTGGCTAGCGGGGGAGGAATCATCATAACTAACATGGGAGCCTTTGTGGCTGCTTACTCTGGATGCATTGGATTTAAGAGTAATAATGAGGTTGAAGCTTTATCCTTACTCTAGGGAATTAAGTTGGCTATCTTCTTGAACATCAGATTTCTTCATGTGGAAGGAGACTCGATGATAATTGTTAATGCTGCCCTGGGCTCGGCTCAGTTTGGATGGAACTTAGTAGACATTATAGGGGATATTAAGTTGTTGCTCAATGGGCTTGAGGAGTTCAATATTTCTCACATCTACAGGGAAGGAAATGTGGTGGCTAACGCTATGGAAAACCTGGGTATTGGTAGTAAGGGATGGTGATCTTGGAGGAGTATGACTTGCTTGCCCCCTAAGATTCACACACTCATTAAGAAGGATGAAGATAGCAATAGGAACTAGTTGGATCAGGGCTGTGACCATCCTCTTTTGGCTGAGTGGTGGCACGGATTATCTGCATCTTGAGACCCCGCTTAACGGGATCGAGATCGATATCATTGATTGGTTTAACATATTTGGTGGGGAGGAATTTTTAAATTTTCAAAATTAGCTGGGTGGGAACAACAGAGTCTGAAAGTGGCAGGTGTTCATTCCTAGGTGGATTAAGTGGTGGGTTGATGGGGGCGAGGATTATAGCTGGCAGGTTAAAAATCTGGTGATGAGAATCGACAGGTGTCAGGTTTATTGCCGGTGGGCTAAAGGTCCGGCGGTTGGCTGGCATGCTGACAAGATGACATGTGGACAGGTCATTAGGCAAAAAATCTTTGATCTTGGTTATGATGAGAGGGACATATCTAGTGGGGCTGAAAAGACACCACTAAGGCTCTTGACAAGAGTACGATATTGGTGTAGGACGGATCTGCCCGCGGGTAATAATATTTGGTTCATCTCTGCGGTGGTTGACATTCATTACCGCACAAGGTGGCGGTTACCACACAAGGTGGCGGTTACCGCACAAGGTGGCAGCTGAGATCTTTTCCCAAGGTGATTTTGTGATGTGGCATAGGGTTGGCATATTGCCACAATAATTATGATGTGATTAATGATTTTACCTCGCAGCCTTTCCATTTTATTGAGTTTCTTGCCAATCACAACAGCACCAACTTTAGTATCTTTAAGCTCTGCAATCAATGTGATATTCAAACTGTGAAGATGGGGGGTGAGATTGTGAAGATTGAATTGACCACTATTGAGGAGTTTAGACAGGATCAGATTGTCTGTCATATTATATAGGAAGGATAAGTGGTTTCTTTTCTTGAGGGTATGATTGGCCATGATGAAAACTTGTCGTGCCAATTTGTAGAGTCGTGGAATGAGGATACTAGAGAAGTCTGCATTGGGGGCATTGGCTTCTAGGTGTCTGAGGAGGTGATTAGCTAGGCCACAGGGCTTCCCACCAAAGGGAAGAAGCACGCCAGACGTAGCAAGGTGCCAGACCCTGAACACATGGGTCTCTTCTTCAGGGAGGCGGAGGCAGTTGTGAAGCTGCACGGTGGTTTTGATAGGGAGAAGCTACTCGAGCCTTGGGGCCAAGTTTGTTTAATGCTTATGAAGTTCTTCACTTTGGAAAGGAGGTTCAAGATATTTTACCATTATCATTATGCCCTTATTAACCATTTTAGAAACAAGATGGAAATTAGCTTTCCTTTTTTTCTTCAGTCCTTTGGAAAACTCGATTAAGTCTACTAGAGAGATTAGGGCCAAAAACCCTGGTCGTCCTCTTGTCCCTATCCATCAAGGCCTTATTCTAAGACTCTATCATTTCCATCTTGCCCTGTTTCCTCCAAAGCAAATTAAAGTTAATTTGATTGAGGACCCTCAGACATGTCTCTCTCCTGGCCCTAAAGGTAAGGTGAAAATGTGTATCGGGACCCCCAAGATCTCTAAAATGGCCAAGGGGGGCCCCTGTAAGCCCCCGCTGGGGACCCCCACCCTTGAATCTAAAATTAAATCCCCTAGAAAGGCTCTTCTGGAAATGGGGAAAGAAAAAATTGGATCGACCAAAAGGGAAAGGATGGTGGTGGTGGAGGAAGGGACTGTGCAGGCCAAGAAAGCCATGATGGGCACTGAGGAAGAAGGGATGGAGACTAGTTATGTGAAAATTGTTGAATTGGACCTTGGGCATGTTAAGATTGGGAGTGGTACTGGTGAGGAGGCTGTTAAACATTCTAGTTTGAGGGTTCGTCGTTCTAACCGTATTGTTGGGAAACCTTCTGCTAACTCAGAGAGAGTTGAGATTTCTAATGACTTAGAATTTGTTGAGGAAACAACAGAGGAGCGAGAGAATGATTCTCTGACTGAATCTGTGCATGAGGAAGAAGGGGCAACCATTCACTTCCATGAACAAATCAAGTTTAGAGGAACCAGGTGTTGCTGCTAAGGAAACTGGTAATTTGGATAACAAGGGGAGTTGTCTGCTGTGTGTCATGACCGCTAAGGATATGGGGAGACTCAAGCTACAGATGGAGAAAATACAAAAGAAATGGAAGACCATGGCCGAATTTGCTGTTAAGGCCTTTCATCGGGTTACACTAGTCTTTGTTGCGGTGAAGGAGCTAGATGACAAAGCTAAACAAGTGGGGATTGACAGCCTTGGGGACTACAAAGATATGGTCAAGTTTTTGGCCAAGTTTGGGACTATTGATAGTTCTTAGTTCTTGTTTTTCCTTTGGCTATTTTTGGTTAGTCATTTTTTGGTCAGCTGTTAGTCTGCTGTTAATGTTCTGTTACTGGCATGTTTAAGGTCTTTTGCCCCGGGGGCTATTTTCTATAGGTTTCTGGACCCTCTTTTCTAGCTGAACTAATAAAAAACCCTAGTTCCCTAGTGTCTGGTGTGTAGATCTCTTAACGAGATTTCTAACACATCAAATGGTTTGTCAATCAACCTCCCAAATCAAAAGTTATGGCCTTCGAAAGTTGGGCCTCCTATATTAGAAAAGGTGAAAATGTGTTTGACACAAAAAGGGCTATAAGGGGGAGTTATATTTGTTGGTGTGTGTTTTGACACATCATAGGGCATCTTTGATTGGAGATAATTTGGGTGCCACTTTTGCGTGGTTTTAACTCATAGATTTGTAATTGCCATTTGACGGTTTCATGTATTGTATCTCCTACATATTAGGTGCTTGAGATGGAGGTTGTGTGTGAGAGTCTTATAGATGGTGAGTTGCCTCTAGATCTATAGTTGGTGATACTCCTGTGAAAGCTTGCTCTGCAAGTATATTGTAATCTTGTTGATTTCTAAATAATATATTGGACAACTTTTAGAGTGTGGGGTTTCTCTCTTGAAAGGGTTTTACCCATGTAAATCACTGTGTTGTGGTATGATTTTTATTTATGTTTATTTTTGTATAATTTATATAACTATTGTAAAGATTTAATTTTTTTGCATAGCCCTTCTCTCAAGATTAGTGTAGGAAGTTGTTTGTTAGAAATGAAGGTGAACAACTATAGAATGGGAAACTGATTTAAACTGTTATAAATTCAGTGCAGAACCAAATGGAGATTATAGGAAATCAAATTAGTGATACAAAGAAATAAAGGAATGGAAAAACTGAACACATAACACAGTGTTTACTCGGAGAAACCTTTTCGGGAAAAAAATCCAGACAAGAAGAGATGCACTAGTCTGTACTAACTTCAATATAGTTAACAATACATCAACAATGACCTCCTCTTCAGTCTTCAATCCAGCAACACCTGTTTTTCCAATCTCAACTCAGTACAATAACATACCTACAATACAATGCCCTCATTAAAAGAGTGTTTCCATCTAGGGAAAAATCCTAAGTTGAACGATCCAGATTGACTATAGAATTACAATATTTTACAAGTTAAATATGTATCTAAAATTTTGCTCTGAGGGTGCTGCCATTGAACCCCCATTGGGGGGATGGTCCCCCAGACCTTGAAGGGGGGGGGAGGGGGGTAAAACTCCCCTTCACTCCCCCTAGAATGAAATGGGCTCCAAATGCAGCTGTAAAAACACCAAAAAATTAGACCTTTAACAAGATCAGACTCCATTACCAACACTTCAGTACTAGGATCCAAATGCAGTTGAAACAAGACCACTGCTTGGTGAATACATCTTCCCTTATAGAAATTTACAAACAACATTAGGAGTAATTAATTATTTAGGATTTACAAGGTTGATGGCACCTTAATCCTAACATTTTTCACTACCTTAGCTTCCTTACAAGTAGTATCAGAGCTTAGGGATTTTATATAGTAGTTTCAGTTATGGATTTTATATTTGCACTTGTTTTCTATAGTTCATTCCAAATCTAGATTTACAAGCCTTCATATAGAAATTGACACTGGGAAAGTAGAAGCTAATGGGGGGCGAAGAGGGGACCTTGAATAGTACTGCAAATATTAAAACTTAGGTATAGTGAATGAAATAAATAAATATAGTTGAAGTTTCCCAAAAAGTATATATTTAGAGCTTGACATTTGTCTTTATAAATCTATTTCATTGCTTGAAAGTTGATTGAGAATAATTAAAGTATGTACTGGGGCAAAGTTGGGGTTGTTCTATGCAAGTTAATTCTACCCTTTAGTTTTAGAAATATAAATAGGTCAAGGAATCCAAGACAAATAGGGAAAGGAATCTGAAACTAAATTCAAGTAAATCCCATGGAAAATTTGGAGGGAAATGAATAATAAAAAGGAATTGGATATCTCCCAAGGACATATTTGTTTATATTCCATTTAGCATACTTGAACCATAAGATCAAAGAGCACATGAAAAGCATAAAATTACACCATGAATGAGAAATATTCAATATAATAACTTCACAAGATAAAATATTTAAATTAGAACTTGGCTTTATAAAATCCTTTCACATTTCAACTACTTGAACTACCTATAACTAACCATCTAACTACATATACCCAGATAACCATAATATTAATAACAAAACTCACTTACAACATAATAATTATAGAACACTTTTAGATCATAAGGATCACAAAAGCCAACAAACCCCCTTGATCCAAAAGGGGAAAATCAATTAATTTGGAGCATCTATAAATATGATTCACCTTGCCACTCTGTTAACTTGGTTTCTTATCTTCTGGTACTAATTAGTTTATGTTGACACATGTATGCATCCTCTCGATGCT
The DNA here is from genome assembly GCA_027924645.1 of Cunninghamia lanceolata. Lineage (NCBI taxonomy): Eukaryota > Viridiplantae > Streptophyta > Pinopsida > Cupressales > Cupressaceae > Cunninghamia > Cunninghamia lanceolata. The sequence continues at coordinate 7,593 of BSBN01002012.1, read as the reverse complement.
TTGACCTTTTTCTCCACATCCCTCTATGAGCAACATCCACCAATCATGTACATCTAATGCCCTATGCCACTACCTCTTATAGTTTGAAGATCCATTGGCTTTTCTTGACACTACCTAACACAATCATGCTAAAATTTATCACATATGCCTCTAGCCATTCGTACACCATAAAATATGAGAAAAATATGTCATTGACTAACTATAGCCATTGCCCTGGTGATTATCTTATAATTGCAACCCTCAAGTGCATCTACAATCGATGCTCAACTAGTTAATCATAGACACACATCAACTGGCCACACTTTACCTTTGCTCGTATAACTACTCACTGATTGATCATGAAGACCTACATTCTATATATAAATCAAGAGGTGGGAAATAAAACAACATCACTCTACCAAATTATTTCCCCCCATCAATGCTAAAAAAAGAAACCAAAACTAAACACCAAACTAAAACAAGAAAAACCATCAACGTCTACCAAAATCACCTCTCAAACAATGCACCCAATCTTCAAGGAAAAATCTAATTGGAGATGGGAATGGTCCTTCATCCTCTTGGTGTGCCCTCTAACCTACTCTTAGACCCCCTTAGATCCTATTCATTAGACACAACATTGAAATCATTAAGAGCTTCAATAGCACAATCATGATGCAAATTGATTCATCTATAATAATCATTATACCCATATGCAAAACTACAGAAAAATGAATTGTTGGTTTCAATCAATAATACACTCATTATAATGAATCCATTGTGAATTCCACTATGGGGCACACATGTACATGAAAAATATAAAGACACCCTTATGCTACCAATTAAAATTTAACACCTTTTTAAAACTTTGACGAATTTGAACTCACTTTAGAAAAAGGTGAGGAAAATGTAATTAATTGGGAGATTCAAATAAATTTAACCATTTAAACTTTATTGGTAACTAAGTACAACAATCGATCAACTTACCTTAATTTCTTTTCATAGGGGAAGATAAAAAATCCTATTCTATTAATTGACGTGGCATCTCTTATTAATCTAAGTTGAATTGTAGGTGTAGTGATTGAAATAGTTTTGTGATGTTGTAACGCCTAGTATTTGTGTTCTTTAAAAATAATCACCCCTCAAATCTCATAAATAAGGTCATGCTTATATTCATAAGGCCTTTGCTTTTATGCTTAACACTTCTTGTCCTAAATAAATCGGCATAATTCATCCTTGTTGGATAAGTGAAAAGATCTAAAAAAATACTCCTATATGAATGTCTCCTCCATTAGAAATAGGCTACATCACATTCTTGTTAAAAAATTGCAATGACCCCTAAATCTTGTGCTTTAAATCCCAAATTTACATTAGAACTCTTCTCCCTCGAAGTGCAACATCCATATTGGGCATTGAAATTGATAACAAAATTTTCTTACAGATGAGAACTCATCGTTCATTAATCATAAATACTAGCTTCCTTTCAAAAAATGTCTTCCCATTTTCCTTTGTTCATTTAGGCTAGCACTTGCACTATGTTTAAGGGAGACTACAACAACACCAAATTTCTTTGTTAAAATCGCAATGTAAAATGATGATGTGCACATGAATTGAATTTGCAATCTATCTTATCCACCTTCCAGGGTTTGATTTTGATATAACTTATAAAATCAAAGAGCACAAATTATAAAATTATACTATAAATGAAAAATATTCAATATATTAATTTTATAGGATAAAAATTTTAAATTACAACTTGGGCTTTATAAAATCCTTTCACATTTTTGTTATGTGGAAAATGAGATCTACACTAATCAATGCCTTAAACTAGGTCAATCTTTCTCCACATAGAATTGGAACACAAGCCTACGAAGACTTGGTGCTTGGCTGCCATCAACAAGGGAGAGCCAACCTATCTGAGGCTCTATTCCTTTGTTGCAAAAAAAGATTGATGATGAATGATTTGATAAAACCTAAATAATACAACACGCTAATCAATTATTTGATAAAACATATAGACGAGTGAACTACAGAGACAAAAATGGAAGCAGAATAGACAAGTACATATCATACAAGAACCTGACATTAAAGTAGGAAAGAATTTGGTAAGACTCGGGCACTGGGTGCCCTAGTCCTAGGGTTTCTATGCATTTTTAACTCTATTTGACAATCTATGTACCTGCTCTTCATATCCTGTTGCTTTGTATCAGATACTTCCAATTACGACTTGCGCACGAGCATAAAGGAGGGAAAAATGGTTGTGGCGATATAGGAGCTTGCCTTAGTCAAACCCCCATTTTGGTATTCCTACCATAGATAGCCAGATCAATAACAACAAATAGTGTGTGCTCTAAATCTTAAATGTGTCTAAGATTGTGGTGAGCAGTGACACACAAAATCAATAAATGAAACCCTACTCAAGTGTGTTAGAGTGGATTCCTATATGCCTCAATCAATGAAATGATAATTAAGCCAAGAGAGATGTTTTACCGAAGGGAAAATACTTCAGATTTGCAACTTCACCTCAATGAATTAGAGAGTGACCAAATCTTGGAGGTGAGAACAAGCTGAAACCATACCAAATTGCAATGAAGTGGTACAAGCCGATCATCAGTCAGTGATTCCAGTCTTTCTTCAATCCTCTTGAAGCTTCAATCAATGATTGCATGTAAACAAATAGCTTGTAATAGGGCTTTTCCAAAATTCAGCATCAATGTTCATTTCAGTAGAGCTTTATTGTAGAATTCACATCATACTTCATAATGACAAAAGTACTAGTTTAAATATGAAACCATATGTATAATTTAGGGCATAAGCCGTCAAGTATTTTTGAATTTAAGAGTTGCTCAAGCACACTCAAAAATGTCAAAATCAAGGTCATGTCATCCAAAGCAAGGCCATCCTTAAGAGTGCCCTGCAATCCCAAAGAAATGAGTAGGACTCGGGCACTGGGCACCATAGTCCGAGTGGGATTTGCTCAAAAAGCGGCCATAGCTCCAGGACTTAACCAAGACCCAAACACTACTCGTGGTTCTGGCATGTGAATATCAGTAAAGGTTTAGGTAACAAAAGCACATCTCTTGAGTTAAAGGTCAGGCCAAGGCTAGGAGTGGTCTTAAAATGGACTAGGGGAGTGGACACTAAAGAAAGTGCCAAATAGAGCATGAAATTGTGCTTGCACCAACATGGAGCACAATTTTCTACACTACATTTAGCCCCCACTTTAGCGGTCGTATGACGGGTATGTGCAGGATCATCGTGGGCCAAACAGTGGCAATGGAAAAAAAATCTTGTCTTTACTTAGCCAAATTCATGAATTGGCCAACTTTGACTTCGTAGGCATGTTAAAAATATCCGTTTTGTGGTCTAAAAAACCATTTTTATAGTTCTAGGAAATAGATATCCATTTTGGGACCCCCAAAATGGATATCCGTTTCTTGGAACTATAAAAATGGTTTTTTTTTTTAATTATTTTCATTGATGTGTGTCATGGTATGATGTCTTAAGGAATGGGAAGAAAGGATCGTGATTCATAAGATAATATGAAGAATGATGGTAGAGTGAATTGGCATTGTGGTAATTGTAGCATGTCATGGGGTGAATCATGCATTAATACAGGCTGTGGAGTGAGAAAGGGGTGGTATGGGTATGGTTGAATGGAGTAATGAGGTGATTTAATTGGTGATGACCTAGGTGAAGTGATGGGTAAGGTGTCTCATGTGGGATTGCTAGAAAGTGTGATTGGTAATGGTGGGGATAGCTAAATGTCATCTTCTAAGGGTTCAAAGGTGAGGAAAGTGTAAGACGGGGATATGGGATAATCCGTGGTTTAATGATTATTCAAGGGAGACTCCTTAAAATGATTATCAATGATGGTGTCGATAGGGGGAATGGAGTCTATGAATGTAGGTGTGGAATGAGAGCTATGACATTGGGATTGTATTGGATGAATAATGGAAAGTAGGGGCACCTGTCTAGTGATGGAAGGAGCCACATGATCAAATGATGTTTGGGGAAGGGATTTTCTTAGGGAAGTAAGGATTTGGGTGAGGGTCTAGGCTTTGGTGGAGACAAATTTATGGAAAATTTGGAGGTCATTAAAATTGACATGAATAGAAGAAGTACAAGACATGGCTAAGGATAAATGGTAGGCTAAAAATAGGATAACTAGGACTATGATGATGAAGATGGAAAGAAAAGTCAACAACAATAGTATGATATAGGGATATGATTAGAAAAAAAGAGTACTACAACTAGCAAGAGGGAAGTAAGGACATAATGCAAAGTTAACATGGCATGAACTCTCTTGGAAGGCTAAGCATGCACTATAAGAAGATTGAACTAGTTTGATCTGTTAGGCTCACGAAATGCAAGAACCTTAAAGGTTAACCTTAATTAGGTATGGTTATTTTTTAGTGTGGTTGTTTGTGCAACAATGTGTAAATTAATGTTACCTAAGGATAAATCTAACTATACTAACATTTTAAATATCCATTAGAGCTAGGACTAACAATTAGACTAAAAACTTGACAAATAATACGACTTGGACACATGTAGGACTTGGAAAATGGAAAAGAATAAGTATTAAATGTGGAAAACAATGAAATAGTGGTATTAGTTGCACCTATGTAGAGAAGTGGTCTTTATGAAAGATGCTTAGAATTATGCTCTATATCTATTTGTGAAGTTTGGAGGTGATTGGACCTAAAGGATATGACCACCATATGCAAAATAGCCTACCTAATGGGTATGTGCATGGAAATGGAGAGAGAGAGAGAGAGAGAGAGAGAGAGAGAGAGAGAGAGAGAGAGAGAGAGAGAGAGAGAGAGAGAGAGAGAGAGAGAGAGAGAGAGAGAGAGAGAGAGAGAGGAGAGAGAGAGAGAGAGAGAGAGAGAGAGAGAGAGAGAGAGAGAGAGAGAGAGAGAGAGAGAGAGAGAGAGAGAGAGAGAGAGAGAGAGAGAGAGAGAGAGAGAGAGAGAGAGAGAGAGAGAGAGAGAGAGAGAGAGAGAAGAGAGAGAGAGAGAGAGAGAGAGAGAGAGAGAGAGAGAGAGAGAGAGAGAGAGAGAGAGAGAGAGAGAGAGAGAGAGAGAGAGGAGAGAGAGAGAGAGAGAGAGAGAGAGAGAGAGAGAGAGAGAGAGAGAGAGAGAGAGAGAGAGAGAGAGAGAGAGAGAGAGAGAGAGAGAGAGAGAGAGAGAGAGAGAGAGAGAGAGAGAGAGAGAGAGAGAGAGAGGAGAGAGAGAGAGAGAGAGAGAGAGAGAGAGAGAGAGAGCAAAATAGATATCCAAAAAAAGTAGAAGTGTAGAGAGTCAAGGTGCACTTTTGCTTACTTAATTTTATCTTAACATTCCCAAAGTCCTTACATGATTAAAAGTAATGTTAATCTATTTGGTAGAAAAGTGGAACCTTTGCAAAGTTGTAGATGGAAAACATGACTCCACTTCCCAACTATTATGTGTAGATTTTTCTTATGTTTACATGCATTTCAAAAAATAACTTACAAAGTGCCCAACATTACAATGCATAACATAATGAAATTTGTTGAAAAAGTTTAAAAACCTTCAAACAAATGTAGTCAACTTGCATATAGCCAAACTCCATTGTCTTTTCTACTATCTTATTACTTACACCAAAGTAATGGTACATGGGCATCCATCAAAAGAATAATGATAGGGGGATTCTTATCAAATATTATATTTGGTAACTTTCTAGTAAATATTTATTAAAAACTATGGAAACATAGACAAGGCGTTGCTAACTATTTGATAGAATACCACAAAAAAATGTGATTTCATAAACTACCATGATTATAGGAAATGTAGAAAAAGGAACTAAAAATGGACATTACAATGTTGTTATCAATGCTCTTTACAAAACTTAGAAAATAGACAAGCCTTTTCGATCATAGATGAAATTAGATGCAATGGTCATAAGAATATGGTGTGATATCGATAGACCACCTTTTTAGTATTTTACACAAAGCTATAGATGAATTCTTATGACCATTGCTTGATATTGATAGACCACCTTTTGAGAGAGAGAGAGAGAGGGTAAAGCAAAACAGATATCCGTTTTGCTTCGCTTTTGCCTCTTTTGTAGGCTTGGGACTGTCATACTTGACTTTCCCTCAATTCTAACATTTTTACAGGATTCACTCTCTCGTCTTCGAACTTCACTATTCATGTTGACGACTTTTTTTAATGCAAAATTGATAAAACGAAAAGGGTTTATAGAAGAATTGTCAGCTTTCTAAAAATATAAGATTTGTTTGGTTATCATTTTACTAAATAATTATTAATAATTTTCTATATAGTGTGTATCTGAAATCCTGATGGACACACTGATTGAAAAACATCCTAACTTTCAAACCGTTTCACCTTTTGAGATCCAAAAGCTGTGTCACACTCTATGCCTTTCTGGCTATAGGTTTAAAAAAAAATTAAATTCTGATCTTTTTTTTTATCAAGTTAGGTTGGCTGGAAAATTACTTTTTAATTTTTAAAAAAGTCACAGTAAAAAAATCATAACTAATTATTTTATTGGAAAAAATATTCAAAAAAATATGCGTCACATCCGGGCATGAGTCCTCTACTTATTTTGAAAAAAAAATTTTGCTCATAGTTAGGTTGGTTGGAATGACACCCACTTTTTTTTTTTTTGAAAAATTTAATAGTTTTTCATTGAAATATTCATTTTTCACTAAGTAAATTTAGTTTTAAAAAAAAATAGTAGACCATAAACTAGATTCAGGTCTCTACAAATTTCGTTCTTACATCTTTTTCAAATTTTGTAGATAATCCATTCAAATTTTCACATGAACTTGATTAAGTCTGATTTTTTGTATTTTCATTGCCACTTAGAGGTGTAGTTTGGCCCATCATGATCCTACACATACCTTGACACTATGTGCGTATGCAAGCTAAAGTACAAGAAAGAAAATAAGCATGTAAACTGGTGCAGGAGCACCTTATTTATATTGAGTCAAACAATGTAAATAGTTGTCATTTTGGAGTTTTCTATGTGTTTAGGTTGTCAAAACTATGTAGTAAGGTCTATATGAGACCAATGAGGGGTTATTTAGAAGTTTCCTTAGTGATGTTTTCTTAGATGTCCAAAAGAAATCAGAAAAAAGAAATTTTTCAAAATAGAAATAGTGGTTTTTTTGTAAAGAATATGAAGAGTTGAAAGCTAAATCGATAGGAAGGTGAATGGTCATGAGGAAAAAACCTTTTTTTTGTCTTTAAAACAAGTTCAAATGAATGAGATCAAGGAGATTTTGGCGTGGAAAATAGTTTGAATACTATTTTTCTGATTTTTTCTGCTTTTTATGTTGCTCCAGCCCATGGTACGGCCAAGTACGACCTGCGTTCATACAGCAAGTTCATGCATGTGATAGAGGAGTGACCTAGGCATCGTTTGGATGTGGTTTGGTAGTTTCTCATTGATTTTTAAGAATTTTATTGTAGTTTGACTGAATCTGCTCTTAACCCTAATCTAGGGTTTGTTTTGATACAATTTTCATGACTTTCTAAGCCATTCCACATGTTCAAACTCCCCAAATGGTTGGAATGGAGTGTAATGAGTTTGGTTTTTGAGTTTTGTATGGTTGCAGAGGCAGGG
>BSBN01002011.1:0-237433 GCA_027924645.1 Cunninghamia lanceolata | reverse complement strand
CTACAATGGATTTCCTCTACAATTATTATTTTCTTTCTAAATATTCCTTCTCTAGTTATTCTCATGTATTGAATAAGTTTTTTCTTTCCTCCTTATCTTCCGTGTCTATTATTTCACATCTTCATGTGTTAGGAGGTTTTTCTTTAGGTATTCTCATTTGAACTTTCACCCCTTTCATTATATTTGACCCAGATAGTTCTTCACTTTTAGGAAGCACTTGGTTGTTCTTGTAGTACTAAAGGAATCGTATGTAGCATCACCACAAAATCCACATGTTTTTTTTATCTTCCCTATACTCATTGGCATAATGCCCCACTTCACCATACTTATAACATGTTATTTCTTCTCTTCTCCTTTGACCTTGGTCTCTTCCTCTATTGCCTACTCTATACTCATTGTTGGTAACTTTTGTTGTCATAATCATTTCTGTAAGTAGTGGATGGTCTATGATTTGGGATCTATGGTGCCACTTGTATTTGATTTATTACCCATGGGTTGCTCCTCCATCGCAATCATGTGATATGCTCTTTCTACTAAATCTCTAGCTCTTGCCATTCCTCTTTGGATGGAATCATTCTCCTCACTCTTATGATTGCACCAAGGTTCATGCTCAAGCTTGTCCCTTAGTTAAAATAAAGGGGAAATCATCAATTGATGTAATCCCATTCTCCACAGAAAACACTTTTTAACCTCCTTGGAGGTTTTGAAAGTCTATTCTCATCATCACAACTCTTCTTTTCCCCTCTAGAATTGGGCATTCATTACTTAAATGTCCTTCATTCAAGTAGTGTGTACACTATAATTTCTTTCTTTTGACAGGTGACACCTCCCTTAGCTAAAATCTCCTATTTGATTTTTCAGTTGTTCCAACTCTATTTTTTGTTGGCAATATGTGTTGTCATTGATGTCAACATAGTATACATTGATATCAACATAGCAGATGGAAATGTATAGATAGGCTTGTACAAAGAAAGAGATAGTATGATCAAGGAAACCCAGTCCGGGAGAAGAGGAAATAGTCTAAGTATTGGGATATGATTAGTTTTTGGTTTGAGCATGGTGTGAAGGCAAACACTCATGTCTTTACATGCTCCTTATATCCACACATACATATCTCACCAGTTGGGAGTACCGCACTTATTGCTAAGAAGCAAAAAAACTAAGGCATTCATAGTGTACACCCTAAGACAGAGTCAACTTGAATTGGTCCGCACTTCTCTGCAAAGAAATATTGTGGTTCTAAAGATAGCTTCTTGTATGCATTTACATCATATTTCTAAGTTTTCAGCTTCCTCACATCTTCAGCATGAGAAGTTACAAGGGACAGTATATTGACCATCACCTAGACAAGAGCAAAGTAGTAATGGGGAGATAATGGAATGGTCTACATTCCTCCAGAAGAGATCTGTTTGTCATGTGGGTTTGAGGAATGACTAAGGTATGTATGAAACATGTTATGATGCAGTTTCAAGTGCTCTAGTGGTCTGCAAAGATAATACTTGTTGAAAATGAAGGTAGAATTGCTGCTATAAACTTGAAAATTTTGTGTATGCAAAGCTAAAATTAAGATTAATCTGTAACAATTAATGAACAAGTGCTTATGCACTTTCAAACCAATGTAAAAGAGAAGAGAAGATAAAATCTTGCACAATATTTACATGGAGAAACCCTTTCGAAAAAAAACTCCATACTCAAAGATGTTTCCTGTTTGTATTAAATCTCTTTGGAAAAGATTACATTCAATACTAAAATTCCTCTAAGTCCTTGATGCACTTCAAAAGCTTCTTCAATCTTCAAACCTATAAAAAACTTCAAAAGCTTCTTGTTTTTTTAATTCTAAGTCAAAAAATCTTCTTGCTTTTTCTTCTGAGTCAAAAAGCTCTTTTCTTTTTTATTCTAAGTCTTTTACAAAAAACTTCTTTCTTTCTCTTCCAAGTCTTTTTTCCTCAAATCAACTCTCTAGAAAATGTATGGGGTTTACAATTAAATGAAAAACCCTCTTTTAATTCAAAAGCTTGAAACTCAATTATAAATAAATTACAATTGATAACATAGCTTCCAAAGCTCATGCAAAAATCAAGCTCACTTAAATTGAGAAGACTAAACTCAAACAAAGTTAATTGCCCCTTCATGATGTGTGCACACAAGTATGCCAAAATTAGCTTTACCAACATCAAACATATTTCCAAACAAAAGCAACAATTGAAAGTCCCAAGATTGGGTGCTCAAGTTAGCCCAATCTATTTTAGTCAACTAAAGTGATCAACACACACCAATTCTCATGCAACAACTTGTACAATTGATGTCCCCAATGTTATTATGAATTACCTTGTTCTATACATGCAAGTGATATGCAAACACTGGATCCAACATGCAACTGATACCCATTACCTGAAACACTAAGATGTACCATCCTGCAACTTTCAAGAGTTGGAGTGTCCTACAAGTAATATCGTAAAATTGACATGCAAACTGACATGCAAGCATTTTCAACAACATGCAACTGATACCCATTTCCTAAATCACTAGATGTACCATCCTGTAAGTTTCTGGAGTTGGAGTGTTCTGCAAGTAATCTCACAAAACTAACATACAACTACATGCAAGGTCATACAAGTCCATAGGAATGACATGCAACAATATGCAAGCACATGCAAGTGACATGCAAAAACATGCAAGGTCATACAAGTCCATAGCAGTGACATGCAACAACATGCAAGCATATGCAAGTGACATGCAACAACATGCAAGTCCATATGAGCAACATGAAACAACATGTATCAACATGCCACAACATGCAAGTAACATGCAAGTACATGCAATTCATTCTAACCACATGTAAGTAATATCTAATTCATGCATCTCTAACACTGTAGTTAACTCCAACATTATATCCATGCAAGGTGTCTCAATATTATCCACTCATGTACATAAAAATGTACAACTCCAAGTCTAAAAATAACTCCCAAGTCTAACTCCCACTCACTAGGAGTTATCAAACTCTATTTTAAGACTTAGGAATAGTCAACAAAGTCTTCATGGCCCCTACTCTAAAAATGGATGCCCAAGTTTTACCTTATCACTTAAGAGTTGATTGCAAAAGTCAAAGTGATATAATTAATAAATAATTAATCTCTCAAAGTCCTTATGTGTTGGGGAACACATTCCAAGAACTTTAGAGACACATGAATTGGTTAGAGATTGCAAGTTAATGGCAACTTATCCCAACAATACTTAAGTGATAGAGGCAATGCAGCCTATTCCGGAACCCTAGTTATCCAAGTCACTTTTTGAATTCCTTTGAAAAATTAGATAAAGGTATGTGGATCTGATAAGTAGTATATATTGATGTCTAAGTTCATTCCCAAAAGGCTTCAAGCATGGCACTTCACCGCAACATCATATCTTGGGTTGTGAAGTATCACACAAGGTCCAGAATGCTCTATTTTCTACAGTCATGTTTCTTGTCTTGTAGATGCATAGTTTGATATGATACTTCTTCAGTAAGGTGTATGGATGTTATTGAGTTCATGTAATGAATGAGTCCTTGGTCTGCATTGAGTTATTAGCTTCTCCCCAATAGTAGAAATATTAACAGGTTGACTATCTTGAGCAGTTTGGGCCGATTGGTTAAGTATTAGAATATGCAGTGGATCCTGATTAATCTTCTCAAGTTTGGATGGTATCAAAGATGTGCCTTGATCCTTTTCATAAAGTCTTGAGGTTCGTAACAAGTTTTCTTATCATTTTGCATGTGTTGAGGTCAACCGGTGACAAGTTACACGTTTCATCCAATATTGATATGATGCCGACCTAATCAATGGTTCAATGAGTTGTGAAGGATATTTATAGAAGATAAATTTCATTTATAACTCAATAAGGTGAATGTGAATATAGCATAGCAAAGGATAAGATATGAAGTGCATAAAATTAGTTTGAAGATATGTATTGAGTAAGAAAAGTAGACTGCACCATAAACATATGACATATGTGTTCTCCATAGCAGTCCTTGTATCTATTTTATCATTGTAATTAAGTAGTAGTGAGCTGAGTATGCAGGAAGTAGAAGCTTCCTTGGCTTGTATCCCTAAATCAAATTTGTAAATCAAGGAGTAGTAGCTTCCTTGGGTTGAAGCCCTAAAACAAAGTTGTAATAGTTTTGCAATGAGCATATTATATTGTGAGCTAACACTCACTATGGTTTTTCCCCTGTTTTAGGGTTTTCCACATAAAAATACTGGTGTCATGTATTGATTCTTGTGTTGTATAATTTCTTTTCTATTCTATATGTTATTTAGTTTAATTTGTTGATATTCTGGTTAAGTTTTAGTATGTGTTGATTCACCCCCCTCTCTGGCACCTCATTATGTTCAACAATTGGTATCAGAGCTAAGTGCCTTTTGTTATGTTGTAAAATGTCCCCCTAGGACTTTTACCTCCTAGGTTTAGCTCCTGGGTCCCTTAATTTTAATCATGCATGTTAGAAATGAATCTGAAAAAAAATGCCCCAAAACCCATGACAAATGGGACTTAGGGGACTTATTTGAGCTTAACCTAACCCAAAATAGGCCCCTGGACTTCAGTGGCCGTGCCCTTGCACTGCCCTATTTTGTCAGGTTCCCAAATTTGAATGTTAGTTAGAGATCGTTAAGAGGTTTCCATTGCAGACATATTAAGTTTGAATTACAAAATTTGTAGTGGGAATGCATATATAATCATGTTTAGGACTTCATTTGAAGACTAGAAGATGATTTTGAAGATTTTGCAAATTATGATTTTAGAGCATTCAAGGCATTCATTGTGTTGCATAGCAGACTTGTGTTGTTATTGTGTTTGTTATTGCAAATTTAGCTTCATCTTCTCATGCCGTGAAACAGATTCATCTCCATGAGAGATACACCTCTGAGGTGATATCTATTTGTGATTCAATCTATCATTTTCATCATTGTTTTTGCCTCTTTCCTGCAAGGACACACACTCTTTATCTAACAACAATGTTGCAAGGCTTGAATGCCATTCCAGGGCTTGACCGAGACAAGCTCCTAAACACCACAACCCCCAACCCCTCTCTTGTGATTGTAGGTGATAGGTATCAGATCTCAAAGAATGGAGTTGCAGAGGACTATTGTAGAGCATAAGGAATCAGGATCTAAAGAAAAAAGTAGGAAATAGCTCAAAAAAGGGTAAGGGTGCCTGCACCTTTGACCCTTAGTTTCACAGCATAGAAAATCTCTGAGGTGGTTGCAGTCAATAGTGGAAAAGATCTCGAAGCCCTTTGAAAAAGCAGCACCTTAGGCTTGGGCACCTACTCTTGCGCTCTTGACTTTTCTTGTATTCTAAAACTTGAAATTTGGTATGTATCTGATCTATATTTAGTGTCTTTCTATAGAAGTATTTGTCGTGTTTTGTTCGTTTGCTTATGATTTTGCATAATTAGGGTTATCAGCTTAATCGGGCTAGGAATCAACAAATCACTTAACAAATTCCAAATTTCCCTATCATTCCAAGTGACAGCGAACCCTGATAGTTGATTCTCTTGCAAAAGTTGTGATTCAACTAGGTTAAATGTCCTTGAATGTATTGCGTGGAAGGAGGACCTAACTAACTATCCATCAATCCCATCAACCCTCTTTTCATCCTTTACATTTTGGTGAACCGTGTTTTTTCTGAACATTGCATCTTGTTGAGTGATTACATCAGATTTGCATTCATATATTTCATTGTCATCATTTTACATTTGTAAATTTTACAAAAAAAAATGAAAATTTTGAAAAAATCAAGCATCCTAGGCTTGCATTTAGACATAGTTTACACTGTTTGCATTGCATTTCATCTAAATCATTTAAATATCTGATATTTACATCAGATCTGATATAAATTGTAGCATTACATCATTGTATAAACAATTATTTTGTATTTTCATACTCTATTTGTTAGGGTTTGCTTGAAATTGTGCATTTTTCATATAACCTAATTTTTGCAAAAGCTAGGGTTTGTGGTTAAAATCTTGTTTCATATTTTACTACTCCTGTAAACACTTTCAAATATGATTTTGGACTATATTGTGGTTGCATTGCATGGTTTTTGTATTTACATTTGCATCCTTTGAACATTTGCATTGAAAAAAAAGTAAAAAAATTGAGCATTTTAGGTCATAAACAAGCATAGTTTTGTTTTGTTTCATTGCATTAGTCATTAATATAATTAATTTTAGATATTGCATTTCATTTTAAAACATATATTCATCTTATTTAAAAATTTGGTATCATTTCATACTCTTGCTTGGAAATTTGCATGTTTTTAATCACACATTGTGTATTTCAACAATAAGGGTTATATACCCTTTCTTTAAACAAACTTACAAATCACTCATATTGCCTTGTTGTGTTGCATTATTTCATTTTACCCACTTTGTTTTTTGTGGACCTTGTGTATCTTTTAGTACCCGTTACTTTAGTGTGAAATAGTCTCGAATACATGGCTTCTAATCGCAACAATAATGCTAGGTTCCCTCCTAGACCTTATATGAAAAGAAAGACCCCTAAGCCTGAAATAGTATTCACACCTCAGATAGAACAATTGGAGACATTGAAGGACCTCTTTACAAAATAGTGAAGGTAATGGATACTCCTGTGCATGGAACACTTATAGATCCTAATTGCATGACTAATGTAGGAACGAAAGAGTTCCTTTATTCACATGATTTGATACAAGATTCTTATGAACCTACATACATAATGATTAAGACACATACTTGAGCTTTCATTCCTACCTATGAGAAGATATCCTTATTGGTTATGGTATTTGATAAAGTCGTGGAACAATTATTTGATGTCATCCCTCCATCCAACCTCCTCTACATAAAATTAGGACATCCATGGCTAAAAGCTATGAAAGTTGTCCCCTCAACAATTCACAAATGTATAAAATTCCCTTTACATGGACAAGTGCACATTATTCCTTGTAATACATGGCAACCCATAGTTATGCATAAGAACTTTTCTCTTGATTACTTTTGGCCACGACCTACCATAGAACTTGAATCACGAAGAGACCAACTTTTCTTAGCATATAGACGATACAAGACAAAACTACTATCTAGAGTGTCCAAACCTTCTATTCAATAAGAGATAAATGAAGAACAACTCGCATTAGAAGAACTTCCTAGATCGAAAGGTAAGGGAATCTATGCTGAGGTTCCTCCTCCGTCGTCCTTACAAGGATCGGGAGGTACTCATGGATAACAAAGCACTTCATCAAAACAAATTAAATTTATATCAGCTTCCTCCTCTGAGATACAAAAACCTATAGAGAAACATGAGACTCCTTTTGGAGATATAAGTAATAAAATAAAAATGAATAGACAAGCAAGAGAAAGGAAGAAGAGAAGACAAGCACTTGCCCAATGAAATGCACCTCAACAAGAAAACATTCCACCATCTAACAAAGAAAAGCTTAAAGAAAAAGTTTAAGGATAATGACAAAAGTTGGGCTATTTGTTAGGAATAGCATGTAGAAGATGTCAATTAAATGTAGATAAAGATTAAATAGAGGAATGAAAAATACACAGAAATAAAACAATGAGAGACAATTTTAACGTGGTTCACCCAAACTGGAGCTACATCCACCAACAGAGTGTCCAATATTATTATCCAGCAAATAAAACTAATTTCAACAGCCTCATGCAACCCAAATTCGCTACAATGTGCTACATATACAATATTAATGAAAACCCCAACCCTTAGCCTTTTTTATCAAGACTTATGTCAGTTACAAAAATAAGGTTTTTTTATGGTGGTTGTTGATGTATAAATTTGTGGGTCTAATCCAACAACACGGGAAACTTTAAAAACATGGGATTGCTTCTTAGAGTAACCTCTAGATTTTAAGGAAGCTGGCTCTTCCTTTTCAATGGGGTTTTGAGAAAAGGGGAAGAAGAAAGAAGATTACAGATACAATAAAAAGACCCCTAATCCTATGGCGATGCGTCAGATTTAAAACTAACCTAGTTGCACAATGATTAAACCCTAGATGATTAACTGGAAAAATCAAAGAGCTTGTAGCATGATCAATAATCTATTTTATGAATAGATTTAACAAATGTAAAGAAACAAAAAATAAGAAGTAAGAACACAGAAATGCATTTTGAATCTGCACAAAACATTACTTCTTTCATTATCTGGTTGGGAAACAAAATACAGAGGCAAGATTGTTACACAAAATACAATGTTTCATTCTTCATAAAAAGCACTACTGATGCAAAAATATTTCTCTATCTACTACTAAAATCTTTGTATCTGATCTATGGAACTCTTTAACTGTGTGGAACTGTCATTTTCTATCTCAGATCTGCATTTATAACCCAGAAAAACAAAACCAGCTAAAGAAAATCCTCTGAAAATCTTTGTAACTTCCTCCATAAAATCTGGCAAATAACTGTATCTGGTTGTTAACTGAGTCTTCCCCATGGCTGGAAATGCACTTGCCTCCATCTCTACCTACATGAGAAAAATTAACTCCTCTCTCTTCTCTTCTTGCTTGTCGTGAAAATAAAAGTGGTGTGAAAAGTTTTTAGGGCTGCATCTCTTTTTATTTCCCATAAGGAGTCAAATGAGTCTTAATAAAGTTTCACTTTATAAGTAGAGAGACCCACCATTTACAATGAGAGACTTTAATAAAATATTCTATTTAAACCTTACCTCTCCCATGAGCTTAAAAGAATGAGACTCATATTTTATTTAAAAATAGGGCTGAGCTGTATTTCTTAGGGACCCACCATTTGAGACACAATATTTAATAAGAAATGATCTAACTTGTATTTCTCAGCTCACATGATCCTCTGCATTTTCAATGAGTTCTAATAAAAAACAAAATAATGTTTTATCTCTCTTCTGCTTCAGCCACGTGGTAGCCTGGCGCTCATCATGGGAGAAATTTTCTTGCAGCTCCTCCAAAAGCCCACCATGTTGACATTTGTCAGCCTCTGCTTCATTCTTGAACTACTTCTCTTTTGACCCCTGAGCCGTTGATCGAGTCTTCCATCGTAGGGTTGCGATTTTGTTGTGCATTTCACTGTGTCCCTGTAGAAGCTTCATTCCTTGGCTTCATTTGATCACCCGAGCCATTAGATTCATCTTCATCAACGGCTATTGTGCATTGTATGATTTAGTGGATGAATCTTCAGTTTAACTGCTACTCCTCATAATGCGCCACCGTTTCATAATATTTCATATGCTGAGTGCCTTCTCCCTAAGGCTATGGCTTCCTTCATGTAGTTGTGTTTTGCTGTGTAAAAATATAAACATTATCTTATATATTGGTCGATTCCCATTTTTATGTATTGTGCTTTTGAAATGGAGGCCTCATGCTATATCATATGGCAGCATTGAATGCATCATGTCTTGCTTAATCCTCTGAGCCTTCATTATGACTGCATCATCACATTAAGACCATGCCTCATATCAAACCTAACATTGATGCCTTTCAAAAGAAGATGTTCCTATATCTTTGAGCATTCTATGTCTATCTATAGAGGCCACAGCTTCAAGAAGGTCGAGCCTCATCTTCAAGTGACAGTGTGCCTAAGTTCATAATGTCACACCTTTTATTTCTAAGGCTTTGATTTTATTTTTAAATTGAAATGGCTCTATACCTTTGAAGTGGATCATGTCCTTGTGTATGGTTGAGCGTCATCAGACTTATCACTCCTTATCGTTGGCAATGCTTTACCTCCTTCTTGGTGGGCGTGGACTCTTGTAATTTGATCAAGCCTCTAATTTTTGCATACATCGAGAAAGGAGTGCATATCCATAATTCTATTGGATTCACACATATTAAGCCCTTTTGCTCAGATGATATCATGAACAATCATCTTGCCTTCGTCAAACACCTTGATCAAAGCCGCCTCTTCTAGATGTGTGACCTCCTCAGCTCCAATAATGCACTCCACATCGTGACGATTCTAGTTAGCCAAGAAGCAGCAAATATCCATAAATGCTTCTTACATAGATGCTTCCAACTCATTATACACAAAAGTGACAAGTTGTTGGCTCATTATTGGCGTTGATTCTTTCTCATAGTGATGCTTTCTTTGATGGTCTGCAATTTTAGTGGAAATGCCTCACACTCAAAGGCTACGTGCCATTCTATTTATACAGGTAAGCTTCAACCTAAGAGACTCTGAGCATATCTCCTTGTTGGGGCATCACACTAAGATAGTGCCATAACTAAAATAAAGTTGCTCCATACTTTGGTGGCTGAGTGTGCTGAAGAGCTCGATCCTCTTTGATCACTACACTTTCTTCTTGATGACTCGCCTTTGAATTTGATATTGGTGGTGAATCCATCCTTTAAATCTATAACATGGCTTTTAGAGGCCGCCTTTCTTTGTCTGATACTTTGAAAGAGTCACGTGGTATTCTATAATGGCTTGCACCAGATACAATAAGCTATGCTTCATTTGTGATGCCTCCTCACACTTGTAAAACTGGCGTGGGCTCTCTCTACTACCCAAACTCAAGATTAGTGGTACCTTTTAATATAAGGTTATGCCTTAATACATATGGCTGCCTCTATCTCTAATGAACTGTGTCATTCCTCATGGACTGTGTGCCAAAATATACTTCTTTGGATGTGAATGGCCGAGCCTTCATAAATAGGCAATGCCTATGCAATAAGTTATATCTCCTTTATATATGGCCCATAACATTAATTTTAATGTTGGCTGAAATATGACATTGCCACACCTTTTATGAATGCAGCATGATAGGTAGCTCTATTTTGTGGTAGACTGGCCTTGGCCAAGGCTATGTTGGATTCTTTGTTGGAGCTGCACCTAGATATTATAATGTGGCCTCCTTGAAACTGTAACTGGTGTATCCTATTGAGATGGCCATTAATTACTTATTGTTGACTCTGTCCTTTTGCTATGATGAAGAATTTTATGAAATTTTGTGCCTCTTAAAATCTTGACACCTGAGGGCTTCTTATAATAGGCCAATCCTCTCTCATAATCTGATGCCCCTTCCATACTTTGATCTTGGTAAAGTGATATGCCTTTAATTTCATACTCACACTCTAGGTTGTAACTTTTATATTTTTTTAATACGGCAGAGACTCTACTT
This sequence comes from Cunninghamia lanceolata, assembly GCA_027924645.1. Classification (NCBI taxonomy): domain Eukaryota; kingdom Viridiplantae; phylum Streptophyta; class Pinopsida; order Cupressales; family Cupressaceae; genus Cunninghamia; species Cunninghamia lanceolata. The sequence goes on along the minus strand of BSBN01002011.1, from coordinate 226,310 downwards.
TTATATTGTGTTGCCTCCAGACCCCCACTCTGCCCCCTGCACTCCCTCATAAAATACTTTGGGGGGAAACCGTGCCGACAAAAGTGGGGAAACTTTTACCTCCAAGTCTGATTAGGCTCCATATAACAACACTATTGTACCTTATGTACCTCTTTTCTCTGACAATCAAGATTGGGAAGATGATGATTTGCTTGTCGATAACTGCTAGTTCAATTGTGCAACAGGTAAGTATTTCTAACCCTGGTGGTCATCTTTATCGTAGCATACTTTGCTCATTTATGTGACCTCCCATCTTGTGTTGTGATCCCCCGTGATGTGTTATGTGTTCTTTAGGCCTCCTAGGATAACCCTTGATACTCTTGTAAGGTCAAGGATACCAAGAGACTGCCTCTATTGTGACCATTCTTCTATTTGTTTCATCATTCTTCTATCTTTCTTCTCCTCTATTTTATTGTTGTGTGTCATGCCTTAGGGGCATAGCATTGTGGTTGATGACCTAGGGGTATCCTCCTATGTGATTGTTCCTAAGGCACTTGTTCTCCTCTCTCATTTTATTATTTACCTTCTTCTAGTGATTCTATCTAGTCGGTGGATGACGAAAAATAAACAACTAACTGATATAGACCACATGTCCCTTCAGCAAGCAAAGAAAAATGGACCTAGTCCATACATGAAGATGGGGTTGATTTATATATCCGACGCTTGGCTAGTAGAATCACTCCATGTGATATTTGATGTTGTCTTATCTTTCTAACAGATCGTAACAATACATCTACTATGTGCACTTTGATTGTCTTGTATCTCACTTTGTTGTTACACTCAGTTCTAAGATGCCTACAGTATAATCCCAATGACTATACTTGGAGTCGAACCTGAATGTGTAGCCTTGGCTTATTTGTTTTCATGCATAGCTTTCATGTTTTGCTTAGATTAAGATGTGTTTGTGGGAACATTCAGCGATCGTAAGCACATGTCACCTTTGGGGGCATGGGCTTTGTGAAAGCTCTTGTTCCCTTGTGTATTTTCTCTCTACCTTAATGTGCTTGATATCGATACACAAGATCAACACCTTAAGGTGGGGGCATATATAAGGTAAGTTGTCTGATGATTTTGGTACTAACGAAGCATGTTTGTAATCCCTCTATGGAGGTAGGATCTTGTATCTTCGGTGTGAGTGCACATCTTTATCTATATTGCAATCAAAGAAGCCCTCTGTGGAGGTAGGATAACGTATCTCTTGAGCTACTGTGTATCATTTTATTCAAAGCCCTTTGTGGAGGCAGGATGGTGTATTTCTTAAGCTAGTGCACATCCTTTTATTTCAAAATTCCTCTACGGAGGCGGGGTTGGATCTTGAGACTATCCTCCCTTAAGCATGTCTTTGGCAATTGTTGTCGCATAATCCCAACCGTTTGGTGTGCCTATAGCATGTTTGAGATGGTGAGACTTAGCAATAAGCTCCTTCTATCACCTTGTTTGTTGTGTTTAAGACGTATAGTATGTCTATGGCATGTTATACAGCACTTATGTCTTCCATGTGTTTTCCCCCTCGCATAGTGTAAAGGGTGTGGTGATGAGTCTCTGCCACACTTGGGATTTGTATGGCATGATTTTTCCCTCATGTAGTGTAAAGGGTGTGGCAATGAGTCACCCCTACGCTTGGGTTTTGTATGTCATGTTTTCTCCCCTTGGTGTAGTGTAAAGGGTGTGATTATGAGTCTCCCCTACATTCTTGGGTTTTATGTTGCAATTTTTTATTTCCATGCATTTATATATATATGAAAATGAAAATATTATATCAGTGTATTCATCACGTTTTGCGTGACTACTACTCTTGTCTTCATCGTGTTTTACGTGTCTTCAATACTATCTTCTCCATGTCTTGTGTGCCTGTTACTATCTTCTCCATGTTTTGTATGTCTGCGATGTGTTTTTCTAATGCTTATATGAGACTGGGGACTAGAAATAGTTCCTCAATCTTTGTGTATGCATTAGCTTCAAGTGCTTAGCGTGTTTGTTGTGTTTTTGACCATACTTATCTTTTCATTTTCATAGCTTAGATCACTTTTCGCAACTACTTTACATGCTTTTATACAATTCATCATCCTTGGAATGTACATCAAGGTCGGCATTACATTCATCAACCATTGGAACAATCTCCAAGGTCAGAATTACAAACATACATGGAAGTAGGTCTAGACCTAAAAAAAATTAGCTAAGGAAAAGATGTAAAGATGTATGTTGATCATGCCATGCCTTAGCTGAGACTCAAATGCAATCTTCCATGCCACGACACTCTTCTATAATCTTCAATGCATCTCTGCAAGAAGTGAAAACAACCAAGTCGGCCAAGATTGGTGTTAACACTAAGTCTTCTAAGAACAATCTTCATCCATGATCCCAATTTCTCTTTGTTGACCAATCCAAAGGTAGAAACATGATTAGGAGACATCCACAAGCACATTGTAATCACCAACAACATCCATACAACCTCTAGCCAATTTCTCAAAAGGATTCTTCAAACTAGAGCACTTAAACAACACTGTCAGCCACTATCATAAAGAAAGTATTGCTTGTGGACCACCAAATCATGAACCATTGGAGTTGAGGGCACTTATCATTATTACCAACTTGATTCTAGAACCACATGCTAAAATACTTAACTGCGGAGGAATGCAAAACATAATACATTCTCCCTATCACCAATGGATACTCAGAAGAAGTAGTTGTCACTCTGGTGAACATAACTCACTCAAATCTTCATACCAAAGGTGTAAACTTAGAACATAGTAGCTTCAGACATGCCTCTAAACAACTTCCAATCTGCAGACAAAGATATTCACTCAACAAGAAATATGGAGCAATCTACTGGATTGTTCTATTGTAAACAAAGATACTCTACAACATACTATTTCCACCAGAGAAGCAAATTTTCTCAATATCCTTAATATCAAGATCTCCAATACTTACATAGGCAAATACAAAGCATCTAACTCATTACAAAAAAGCATCAAAACAAGAGAACAGTTGACACCAATGACAACACTGATATGTTGACATTAATGACAACACTAGTTAGGCACATACTTGCAACACATCATCACCTTATCCTACCAGAGCAAAGACCAAAACTCTGTCAATTATAACTTTCACTATGGAGGAGAAAATGATGTGAAACTTTGGATTTAGAGCCTTTATAGAATTTTGAACTTAACTTCTAAACCACATGATCTTATCTTCAAAGCGGAGGAATGTTGAGCATTTTACCAGGCAACTTCCTACAATAGAAACCTTCACCAACATCTGGAGACCACAGTCTTCTTGTAACAACACATACTTCCTTAGGAACCATAGGAGAGAGCAATGCTTTAGGCCATCAGCAACATCTTCTCAACATCAACATTACTTTTAATTCCCATCTTAATGCTTCTAATTCCCATCTTAATATATCATCCTGATATCATCTATGCTGATAATAGACATACTTTGCTAATAACAAACATACTCAATATAACCTTAATTGATATTAAACAAGGCATGACATTCAACCATGAACATCAGAAACATCAGTGTTAGCACATCATCATCATAAGCATCAATGATAGTCCAAACTAAGTGTTGACATCAATGACAACCACAACAGTAACAACCTTAGGTAACACATGTGCAATAATCCCCCCCTTTGGCATTGATGGCAACACACACCTGCTCATTCTCCCCCTTTGACATCAAGAATAAAGAGAAACCACTTCTCCTCCTTAGGGAATAAACTCTCTTTTTCAACCTTCTCCCCTATCAACAACAACCACTACCTACTCCTCCTAAGAGGTAGCCACCATCAGTCCAAGAAAAAGATATAGCATGAATTACTCCCCCTAGATAGAGGCACCAACTATGCATCTAGCAAGGAGAGGAAATTACCCATAACTTTTGTCGAAGATACTCAAAGGTGTCCTTTGCAAGAGCCTTTGTGAAAATATCTGCAATCTAATCCTTTGTTGGAACATATTCCAACTTCACTTCTTTATCTGCAACCTTCTCTCTCAAAAATTGATACCTGCTTAATATATGCTTGGTTCTAGCATGCATCAATGGATTCTTGGAAATATTGATATCACTAGTATTATCACACAAAATAGGAATAGGCTCATCATATTGTATACTGTTGCAATTTACTTTGCCTCTACAGTTGATAAGGATATTGAATCTTGTTTCTTACTATGCCATGAAACCAATCTACTTCCTAAAAAGAAATCACCACCACTTCTACTTCTATCATCAACACAACCAACCCAATCAGTATCAATATAAGCACTCGTATCAAAGTCATTACCTATTGGATACCATAAGCCATAATTTGGAGTTCCCTTCAAATATCTAAATATTCTTTTTAATGCATTCTCATGAGTTTGCTTAGGATTAGCTTGAAGTCTGGCAACCAAACATACTGCATACATAATATCAGGTCTAGAAGCAATCAAGTACAATAATCTTCCAATCATTGATCTATAAAGAGTCTGATCAACCTTTGGTGACTCATCAGCCTTGCTCAAATGACAACTAGTAACCATAGGAGTACTTACTGGTTTGAAGTTCTCCATACCAAATTTCTTCAACATCTCACTAACATACTTAGCTTGAGAAACAAAGATACCATCATATAGCTAAAAACTTTGAAGGCTAAGAAAGAAAGACATCTCACCAATCATAGACATCTCAAAATCTTTCTGCATCTCTTCTGGAAACCTCTTACACATATTGTCATCTCCACCAAAGATGATATCATCAACATATACTGCAACTATTAAAATCATGTTTCCCTCTTCCTTAATGTAAAGATTACTATTTGTGGTACCTTTCTTGAAGCCTTGCTGAAGTAAGTACTTATCCAACCTAGCATACCAAGCTCTAGGAGCTTGCTTGAGTCCATACAAAGCTTTCTTGAGTCTGCACACCATGTCAAGATCCTCTAATAACTAAAAACCATCTGGTTCTTCAATGTAGACCTCTTCCTCTAGATCACCATTCAAGAAAGTTGACATCCATTTGATAAACCTTGAAGTTCTTGTGAGTAGCAAGGGCAAGAAACATCCTGATTGCCTCCATCCTAGCTACCAAAGCAAAAGTCTCCTCAAAATCAATACCTTCAACTTGTGAATAGCCCTTACACACCAATCTTGCTTTGTTCTTTACAACTTCACCATCTTCATTTAGTTTGTTTCGGAATACCCACTTTGTCCCTATAACATTCTTATTGGTTGGTCTGGGAACCAATTCCCATGTCTGATTCTTTTGTATCTGATTCAATTCTTCTTCCATTGCCTTCAACCATCCATCATCTTTGCTACCATCAACAAAGGTTTTGGGCTCTACTTTTGATAGTAAGCATGAATTCACTTGCTCTCATACTTTTGCAAGGGCCTTCTCCTAGTCTGCACACCTTCATTCTTATCCCTAATGATCTGATCTGTTGAATGATTCCTCTGAACATACTTTGCTAGACTCTTAGGAATCTATTCCAATTCTTGTTCCTTCTCTTCTTTCTCCTTTTCTTCTTCTTCTTCAATGCAAGGAGGTATATTAGATCTGCAATCCTCTAGTTATTGTGAGATATGATACAATTCTTTATCCACCTTGACATTTGTGCTTTCAATCATCTTTCCCAATTTATTGTTGTAACATCTATAGGCCTTGCTTCTGGTTGAGTAACCAAGAAAGATCCCTTCATCATACCTTGCATCAAACTTTCCAAGGTCTTCTTCATCTCTCTTGATCTAGCATTTTCTACCAAAAATCCTAACGTATCTGATAGTGGAAGGTCTTCCATACCATAGCTCATAAGGGGTCTTAATGCTATTGACCCTCAATTGTACTCTGTTAAGTAGATAGACAACAGTGTGAACTGCTTTCTTCTAGTACATATCAGGCAGATTTACATCTTTCAACATTTCCCTAGCCATCTCTTGCACAGTTCTATTCTTCCTTTCCACTACCCCATTCTGCTAAGGGGTCCTAGGAGTAGACAAATGTCTCCTAATACCATGATCTTCACAAAACATTTCAAATTCATTTGAAGTAAACTCACCTCCTCTATCAGATCTTAAGCATTTGATCTTAGCATCCATTTCATTCTCAACTATTGCTTTGAAAATCTTAAAATTATCAAAGGCTTTTGATTTTTCTCTTAAGAAAGTAACCCAAGTCATTCTAGAGTAATCATAAATAAGCAACATGAAATACCTTTCACCTTGTTGACTCTTTGTTCTTGTAGGACTACATAATTTAGTGTGAATCATCTCCAATGGCATTGTAGAAGAATACTCCTTGCTCTTTAAATTTGTCTTTCTCTGTATTCCCATTTGACAGTCCTTACATGATGTGTTTGCAGGCTTGGTTATCTTAGGCATGTCTCTTACTGCATGAATAGAGTTGATCTTTACTATATTGACAAATTTGATGTGTCCCATTCGCTTGTGCCAGAGCCAACACTCACTAGATTGAGCCAATAAATATGTTCTTCCATTTACCTCCTTTAGATGATAGATATCTCCAAATTTCTTAATACCTTCTGCAACTAATCTTCCGAACACTACCTTCTTGATTTCATATCCTTTGGAATGAAAGGTAAGATTGTATCCTTTACTGCACATCTGAATAACACTGAGAAGATTGTGCTTTAGCCCTTTGACATAGAGAACATCCTTGGTCTTGTTCTTCCCATCAATAGTTATAGCACCCTTTCCATAGATTTGTGTTGACTCATCACCACCAAACTTGATAGCTCCACCATTCCATTTCTTAAGGTTGATAAACTTCTCCTTGTTACTAGTCATGTGGTTAGAGCAACCACTATCAATTACCCAAGTATTGGGTTCTTCTTTTGCATGAAAGACAATCCATACAACCATTGATTTTTCATTATCTCGGTCATTCTGCAAGGTATTAGACTTTTCACAATTCCCAATACCATCCTTTTTGTCACCAACATTCAAGGCCATGAAAAGTGTTTCATCATTTGAATCATCATGATCCTCATCTTCTAATGAGCAGTTATTCTCCATGGAATAAAGACTCTTTGTGGACTTTTCTCTCTTGTTACTACCCCTTGATTTTTTAAAAGGATATTTAGAAGCAAAATGACCAATTTTCCCACAATTGAAACATTTGAAAGGTAACTTACCTTTGTATTTGCTGATGCCCTTCTTCAATCTTCTTACAAAGTCTGCCTCTACATCATCAAGGTCATCATCTTGATCAGTTGCTTCATCTTCTACCTTCTTGCTAACTTTGAATGTTGCTTCCTTCTTTGAAGAACCTTTGTCAAATTCTCTCATTTCAAAGGTTGTGAGAAAGCCAAACAATTGATATATTATATAGTGATCCAAATCATGAGTTTCCTCAGTAGCAAAAACCTTATGACTATAAGATTTAGGGAGAAATCTTAGAACCTTCTTCACAATCTCATCTTCTTTTACTTCTCCACCAAGGCCCCTGATGCCATTAACTATTTCATCCACCCAAAGTATATAACTGGCAATGTCTTCATCTTCTACCATCCTCAGGGTCTCAAATTTTCTCTTCAAGATTTACATCTTAGCTTGATTCATTTTACTATATCCTTCATAAATGCTACCACATTTTACCCAAACATCCTTAGTAGATTTGCAACTCAATACCTTCAAAAGTTTTGAATCAGCTAGCCCACTCATGATAGCACTCTTTGCCTTGGCATTGTTATCATACAACTTAATCTCATCAGCATTGTAGGATCAAAAGCAGGAGCAATGTAACCATTCTTGACATCTTGCCAAACACCAAACCCTAGAGAAGATAGATAGTTTTCCATCCTTAACTTCCAAAAGAAATAATTTGTTCCATCAGACATAGGTGCCTTGTGAGATCCATTATGATCCATACTAATTGTTGAACACACTCAGATACTAAGGTGGGGTGAATTAGTATCCAAACAAACTTCAAATCCTCCGGAGTAGATTAAAACTTAAACTTTACAACATTAACATAATCATGAAAGATCAACACAATGCATAACAAAACATAACACCAGATATACGTGGAAAACCCCAAAAGGGGAAAAACCATGGTGAGAATTAACTCACAATATATGAAGCTCATTGCAATACAATATTGCAACTTTGTTTTACGGCTACAACCCAAGGAAGCTACTACTCCTTGTTGACTTTGTTTTAGGGCTTCAACCCAAGGAAGCTACTACTCCCTGAAGAAAGGTTTTAGGGTCACTCCCACAGAAGCTACAACTCCCTATTGACTTTGTTTTAGGGCTACAACCCAAGAAAGCAACTACTCCCTAAACTGAGAACAAACTCAAAAATGATTACAACATGACAGTCCTTCTACTATATTAAACTAAAAATGAAGCTCATTCTGTTTGATGACTGCACTTCTGCCTATTCACTCCTCTTTTGATGATTGAATCAATTATGCACACTCTTCACTTCCCTTTTGTCATAAAAATATCTTTAGGATGAATTAGGAAAGCCTCTAACATTTCTGCTCTTTCTCTTTCAGTCGTACATCATAATGCATTACACATTCATATTCTGCTCATCTCATTCACATTCTCACAATCATACCTCACCTAGATCAACTAAGCTTACAATATATACATGATATTACATTGATTACATTACAAGTCGGCCAAGACAACAAGAATATTAAATTTTACAAGTTGGCCAAAGATCACACAATCATGAAACATGTAGAGGGTAAGCCCTAACATGAACTACATGCAACACCAGGAAGAGAAATACACCTTACAAAACCCAACACACGCTTAACCTGGTCCTAAACATCCTTCACATCATCATCCTTCAAAGAATAACATCCACATGTCACGTTCATTTGAAATAGGTCGCCCTTAAGAAAGAAAACATGAAACTTGTAGCTCTTCAGCCAATACATCCTAGCGGTACTCATGAAAGATTGAACATTGCTTGTGCTTCTCCTAGATGAGTTGGTAGGACCTATACACCATCTCCAAATACTCCTTAAACTCTGTACATCAAGAACTTTGTGGTGTGCATCACCAAAATGTATTATGAGAACAATTAGGCATCTGGAACTATCTGTAGCTCACTATCATTTGGAAAACTGGACTTACAGACCACCAAATCTCCTAATACTACATGTAGACACCCAAAATTGTCCATGTCATAACATTACCTAGTCATACATGACCTTGTAAGACATCTTGTAATATTTTATCCTGGGTCATTACATTATCCAATTTATCCCACTTGATCACCTTTCTAATTAACTAAAAAAACCTCTTTATTTAATTAATCCCTCTTCACATGTCCCACAAACAATTTAAATTAAATATTAAATCAAATCCCTCATTATGACATGTGTCACATGACTACAACTCTTCTCATGTGCACATAATTTAAATAATTTTATTATTTAAATTATGAGATTCCCCTCACATCCTATTTTTAGCCCCACTTATTTGTGCATCATAAGGCATTTTCTATTCAAGATAAATAAAAGAATCCCACTTATTTCCTCTCATCCTATTTTTAGCCTCATGTCATAACCCACTTAATGTGTGTCATAGGAACTAAAATCAACTTTTAATCCTAGCCATACACATCACACAATTGACTTTTAATCTTGGCCATCGAATCATATCAGATTTTGCCTATAAATCTAGCCTCACACAGGCCATTTGGGATCTATCTTCTTCTTATATCCTCACTCTGCCAAAATTCTTCCAATCTTCTCATCTATCTATATTTATCTATTTTCTTCTATCATCTTCATCTTAGCATTATGTTGCTGCAACGATGAACAACCAACATTCCTCCATCAACAATCCTTTGAAATCTTGCATTCTCATGCAAGGTTGAGAAGAGAAATGAAGATAAATCAAGTTTAGCATGGAATTAGGTTTGCATTTGTTTGTTATTTTGATTTTCATTCTTTCTCGTTCTCTATTGTGCTAGTTAGGGTTTGATATTTTGTTGTTTTAGTTTTAAATCTGGTTTTCCCTAACCACAAAATGTTGAAACATGTTTTTGGGTATCTCTTGACATACCTCATCTTTTCCAATCCATCCTATCATCATCCTATTGTCCTAAGCATTGTCATGAAAAATCATTAAACATTGTACCTAGAATGGGGCATGTTATTCCTATGCGACATAGTCTTTGGAGATCACATCCTTCCCCCCTTATGATGCACACATCCATTTCATTTACTATCACCCGTCCTTTTATCCATCTATCTATCATGAGTCTTCCATCTTACATCCTTGTCCTCTTACACATACATCCATTCCATCCACTTATCATGAGCTTTTGCCCACCATTTCATCCATTTATCCAATCCTACCTTAATCCTTGCACCTAGACTTGGTTTCCCCTTGTCATTGGTATCTAGCATAAAGGCTATCAAAATTGTCATCTAATACCATTTCAAAAATCCAAAAAATCAAAACATTTTCAAAAATCTAAAAAAATCCAAAAAAATCAAATATTCCTAAAAATCCAAAAAAAAAAAAAATTTCAAAATCCAAAAAAATCAAAACAATTCAAGATCCAAAAAAATCAAAACAATTCAAAATCCAAAAAAATCAAAACATTTCAAAAACCAAAAAAAAATCAAAATATTTCCAAAAATTCAAAAAAATCAAAATAAATCCAATCATCATTCAAATCATTCCTACAAATCAAATTAATCAATTCTTCCAATCAATTTTCATCAAAATCAAATCATTCAATCAAATTCCTCCAAATCAAATCACTTCTTCTAATCAACTCAATCCAATCAATTCAATCCAATGATTCCAAGCAATAAACTTAAATGCAAATCATCTTTAATCCATATCAATCAAGTTAATCAATTCTGCTAAATTATCTGATTGCATCCTTGGTTTTCTTCCAATCTTGTTGTCAACCAAATCAATCAATCAATCATCATCATAATCAATGGGATTTATCATCTCCAATCCTAGTGTTGTTCTTGGGATACATCATTCCCATATCAACAACACAATCCTCACGTTGTTCTCAGGATAAATCATTCCCACATCAACAACGTTCTCATCAATCAATCAATCAATCATTGGTTTATAGCTTGACAAGGGCAATACCTTGTTTGTTTTTGAATCATTTGTGCATGCTTGTTTGCTTTCTTGTGTGTGTTATCATTTTATCTTGCATTTGTATCAAATCTAAATCATTCCCAGTTAATATTCATATCTTGTATCTAGACAAGGTTATATTACGCTGGGGCATGAGACACATCATCACCTTGGTCCTTATACCTTGGTGCATGACGTCTAGTGCTATATCAAACATCACGGTTGCTCACCTTCATTGTAGCATAACACATCCTTCCCTTTCTTATATCCATTCCCTTATCTTTCTTCCTTGACCAACCCCTTTCATTTCGAGAGTATACCCGTGTTTGTCCAACCTGCCTATCCTCTCGAGGGGGCATCATCATCCTATCCTTTCATCTTCTATCCATACCTTAACTTCTTTGAAATGATGTTACTCGACATAAATCTCATCATCTCAAACATCATCTCAAAGAGGGGCAAAATGTAGACACCGAAAATTGTCCATGTCATAACATTACCTAGTCATACATGACCTTGTAAGACATCTTGTAATATTTTATCCTAGGTCATTACATTATCCCATTTATCCCACTTACATTATCCCACTTGATCACCTTTCCAATTAATTAAATAAACCTCTGTATTTAATTAATCCCTCTTCACATGTCCCACAAATAATTTAAATTAAATATTAAATCAAATCCCTCATTATGACATGTGTCACATGACTACAACTCTTCTCATGTGCACATAATTTAAATAATTTTATTATTTAAATTATGAGATTCCCCTCACATCCTATTTTTAGCCCCACTTGTTTGTGTGTCATAAGGCATTTTCTATTCAAGATAAATAAAAGAATCCCACTTATTTTCTCTCATCCTATTTTTAGCCTCATGTCATAAGCCACTTAATGTGCATCATAGGCACTAAAATCAACTTTTAATCCTAGCCATACACATCACACAATTGACTTTTAATCGTGGCCATCGAATCATGTCATATTTTGCCTATAAATCTAGCCTCACACAAGCCATTTGGGATCCATCTTCTTGTATCCTCACTCTGCCAAAATTCTTCCAATCTTCTCATCTATCTCTATTTATCTATTTTCTTCTATCATATTCATCTTAGCGTTATGTTGATGCAATGGTGAGAAACCAACATTCCTCAATCAACAATCCTTCAAAATCTTGCATTCTCATGCGAGGTTGAGAAGAGCAATGGAGATAAATCGAGTTTAGTGTGGATTTGGGTTTGCATTTGTTTGTTATTTTGATTTTCATGCTTGCTCGTGCTCTATTGTGCTAGTTAGGGTTTGATATTTTGTTGTTTTAGTTTTAAATTTGATTTTCCCTAACCACACTACAAATTAGCATGCATTGAACATCTCTGATCATGTTCACAAAACCACATGGACAAATATTCACTTCTAAAGGAATGCGGAGCATTCCAAACAACCTTCACCATCACCTTATCCTACCAGAGCATAGACCAGAACTCTGTCACTTATAAATTTAATTGCGGAGGAGAAAATGATGTGAAACTTTGGATTTAGTACCTTTGCAACATATTGAAGTTAACTTCTAAACCATGTGATCTCATATTCAAATGTAGGGGAATGCTGAGCATTTTACCTGGCAGTCTTCCAGGCAACTTCTTGTTAGGAAAAACCTTCACCAACATCCAGAGACCAAAGTCTTCTTGTAACAACACATACTTCCTTAGGAACCACAGGAGAGAGCATACAACATGCTTTAGGCCATCAGCAACATCTTCTCAACATCAGCATTACTTCTAATTCTCATCTTAATATATCATCCTGGTATCATCTCTGCTGACAACAAACATACTCAATACAACCTTAATTGATATTAAACAAGGCATGACATCTAACTATGAACATCAGAAACATCATTGTTAGCACATCATTAGCATAAGCATCAATGACAATCCAAACTAAGTGTTGACATCAATAACAACCTTAGGTAACATATGTGCAACACCAAATTTGTCACTAGGTCAAGACAAACTAGCTATACAGGCCTCTGATTATTGCACTGTGCATTTGCACCCAAACATGGTAATATTATACTACTTGAGATTAATCCACTTAACTTATCATACACAAGATACACAATGCAGGCATACATGTAAATGATTCACCAATGATTAAAATAGTTTTGCATCACTTTAGATTTATCCCTAGTTATTACACTAAATCATGGACAGTGTGTAGAACCCTAAACTAAATCTACTCCTACTCCTTATATAGCTAACAGGATGAGGGTTTGATTATAATGGTGACTGATCTATCCCCAATATGGACCTGTGCCTACTCCATTGGGAAACTGAGTCATAAGTAATAAAGAGGAAGGAAATGGATCGAACCAGCATCAATAAAAAAACTAAAATGTATTCACATACATTTCTCATATTGCATTTCATACACTTGGCATACTTATTAATCCCAAGCAAAATTACAATGATCCACTTGCAACAAAAGAAATGACCCAACACAAAGATTGTAGTAATATAAATATTTTCATACATTATCAAATCCATGTTACAACATACTAGCAAGTGTGGTACGATAAAATATAGAACTGGATTCATATATTCCCATGAATCATCACAATCTACTATGGAAACATGCCACTGCATGAAGATGTGTGTTACAATCCTTTCTTATGTTGTATCAAATGCATTCCTCCATTCACTTCCTAGACTGGCTTGATTTGAAGCCCTAAAATCAACCTGAGGCACTCGCAGACCAGACAATTGGTTCAATGACCAACCTATAAAACATCTATGAATCATGTATATATAGAAATAATTTTCCCTTCCGCATTCTGGGCGAGAACAAACTACCCCACCAACTACCATTACTCCAACAATTAATTCCACATAACTTTGCCACCAACCTGTACATCCTCATAAATTTTGTATTCATGGCATCCAGGGACCAGACGGGCGTTTAAAATAAGATCGCGCCAAAAGTGTCTGTAAAGCTTTTACAACACTTTAAAATATTTTAAAACTTACTTTAAAATATTTTAAACTATTACATTTATACTTCATGTTTTACATTTGAGTTTTACATTTCAATTTGCCTTACCGGCATAATTCTTCTATCATGAACCTTGGAGTGTCTTTCTTTTCCTTCTTTCTCTCTATCTCTTTGGCTTTTTGTCCTTCCTTGTTGGCCTTTTTCCTTATCAGTAAAATGTGAAGTCAGTGAACTTTTTGGTTCGTGAACTTCATTATCATTTCCTTGTATGCCTTGTCTTCTTCTTGGTTAGCAAATCCTCCCCGCAGCAAACTATCTTTTGTCTATCTCTTCTATCTTTGCATCTTCATCTTCATTTTCATTTTGTGCACTCTTTGTCGAAGAAAACCTCTATCGACGAACCTAACGGTTCGTGAACCATTCATTTTTACAACAAAGGCTTGCTTCTTTGTCTTTTCTTTCCCTTTCATCTTTTTTGTCAGTGAGTTTGCCAATCGGCAAAATTGGTGATCAGTGAACCTTTTGGTTTGCAGACCGCCCACTTTGCTGACTACACTTTAACTTTTCTTTCTTTCCTTAGACAATTTTCTCTTACTTTTCGCTGACCTAGACTATCGATGAACTTCCAAGTTCATGAACCATCAACTTCACCAACAAGACCTAGCTTCTTTCTTTCCTTCCTTCAAACTTCCTCCTTTTCTTCTTCCCTTTGTCAACAAATCAACAAATCGACAAAACCATGAACCTGCAAACCTTAGTCGGCAAATCGACAGGTTCAAAAACTTGTGAACTTGCCAACAAGGCAAAATGTAAGGAATTTGGAAAGATTTAACACTTAGACAATTAACAAGGAAAAACAAAAGGGGCTGGAGGATTTTATACTTAGAATTTTTTATGAAGGGGACCCATGGAAATTGTCTCTTATCGGGTATAAATGATGGGTTTAACAACAAAGGCACAAAGTAGGTTTTTGATGGATTTTGGGGCAAAATAATGCAAGTTGGGAATATCTTAAAAATCCAATTGGTTTTGATTCCTCATAGTTGTGGTTCTAGGCTATCCCTTTTCTTTGATATTGTAATGACATTTTCATGACACTTCCATAGGTCTTCGCCCAATCTTGTCAAGTTTTGAATTCTTGCCATGAAAACACCTTTAACCATTTATTTTGTATCTTCCTTATATGATTTGACCTTTTCATTGGCCACATTCAATGATTTTCTTAGCCCTCCCACCTCTTGTTTCAAATCATTACTAATATGAGAGGTTCTTGGAGGGGGAATCACTACCTTTTGATCCATAAATTGGATCTATGGTTGAAGCTTGTTTATCAATGATTCTTTTTTATTCAAATATTTTATTAAGCACATTATTCATTAGTCTCTAATTATAATTTTCTTGGAGCTTCTTAGTGATTGCCTTTCTAAACTGAGTAGCATGGACTACAAGTGAAGCTACCTTAGGAGTAGATACATCCCCAACTCTTTTCACTAGCAACCAATCCTTGAAGATCATAATCCAAATGTGGTTTATCATGATCTGAAGAAAGGCCCATATAGCTAGAGTTTTGTGGTTTGGGTGGAAAGATAAGCTAGAATAAAAGTTCCTTACATCATCAATGTTTTCAAAAAATCTCATTGTTCCTTCATCCTTCTGAGTGTATCAAACACCATTGTAGATGCAATGGCCCAACTTGGTAATAAAAAAAACACTCTCTGACTAGTCTCCTTCCTTCTTATGGAATCATCTTATCAAAACTCACCTCAAAGACCTTGAGAGTGAGTTATGGGCAATGTCCACTTGTCCCCCCAATGATTCTAGATTATCTATTATTTCAACTTGTGTTATTCTTTTTCTCATCCTCATATGTACTACAAGCATTTTGAATTCTTTAGTTCTAATGAAGTCATCATTAGCTAAGAATGTAAAATAGGCTTCATGTTTGATGTCTCTTATGTCCTCTATACCCTCAACAAAGTTTATCATTATGGGGGCATTAGGGTCAGTTAATTATAATCTTATTTTATGAGGAGGGTTAATAACAACACATATGGGGTCATACAGAGGGACAAAATCCCCGATCTCCTTAGTCTTCACTTAGCCAACCAACATAATTGTTGGGGCTTAAATATCCTGCATTACACTCCCATGTGCTTGACCTACTAATGTTGAGGGTGATGCTACCTTGGAGGGATCCAATATAGATGCTTGCACTAGCAATGAAGTTGTTGATGTTGATGCCCTCCTAGTCCTTTCCTCTTCCATCTGTACTAAGAGTTGATTAATGGATTCTACAAATAAAGTGGGCCTATCTACTGGTCTTTCTTCCAAAAACCTATTGTGGGTTTTCCTCTTGTACAAGCACCATTCTTTTGGGCACCCTCAAAATTATTTCAATATCGTCCATTAAAATTTTCACTCTTAAATTTATCAATAATATGAGGGAAGGCTCTTGGATAGGATGGGTCTTGTTCCCTTCTTTTACTCTCATCTTTAATTATCTTTTCCCACCTATCTCTTCTAATTCATTTCTCAAGATCATCCTCATAAATTCTTATCAAGTCTTCTACTTGATTATATTCATGACAATAACCATACCTCTTTTGCTTTCTCATCAAGTTGTGGATGAATTTTTTAGGGTCAAAATCCCTATGCACATCAGTGACCATTCCTAAGAGATGGACATATTCAGTTATCTTATCAAATTCCTTTGTTCCGATACAAAAAAATTACCAACCTAAAATTTCCCTTGGACGATACCCTCCTTCTAGTGATCTTTGAATTAATCCTTATCTATTAAATGCATTTGCCTTGTGGCCTCTAAGAATGCAACTCTATCACATACTAGAGGAGGCAATCTATATGGGACCACTATAGCTCCATACATCCTTAACCATATGAAATCATCAAGGAGAAATCAATCTCCCCAATTGTGTTTTATAATTCCATCTGGATTAATGGCTAGGGCCTTGATAAATTCCTTAACCTTTGGTGATAATTTTGGCTTGCTATACCCTAGCTGTTGTAATAAACGACTAATAAAAATGTCCCAAACACATTGTATTAAGAATTTTGATGATTCCTATACATGTGAACAGACCACATTTATACTTTTTTTATTTGGTCATTAAGAAGCCTTGAGGAATGTTAGGAACCTATGTTTAACCCTTCTCTTTACTTTGTTAGTATATTACTTTTGGACACATATACTTTGTAAGTTGTCCAGTGAGTATATTGTATTATCCCACATTCATGGGAATTAATAGTTTTTTAGATTAGACTTAGTATATAAGTACATGTTGAGGCCAATGAAGGCATCCACGAATTTATTGTATTGAGCTTGCTCAAAGGAGGTTGCCCCCTTGAAGTGGCCTACGATCAATAAATTCCTTCTGTGTTTCTGCTATTTTTGTTATTTTGTGTATTTTTCATTATATTGTTGCAGGAGGTTCCTCTCATCTAGTATTAGAGTGCTTTCTTGGGCTCGCTGGGTGGAATTTCTACCAAATTTTTTTTCTGCAGTGGCCTCTAGGCACTATGATTTTTTGCAGTAGTTCTTTCTTTTTCACATTTGTATTGTTCATTTCAAATGCAAGCTCGGATTAGGGAATATCCCTATCTGCTTAACTATGGGAAGTGCCTGGGCATAGCCCTAAAACTCATTGTGAGGAGTACCACAGGAACCCTGAAGTAGCTGGCCCATTGTGAGGACCTACCAGCGAAAAGGGCAACGGCCCCTACCTGATTGACTAGTTCCCATCCATGAGGTAAACCAAGAGCTATCATTTGTGGAAAGTGGTTATCAGTTTTACCTGAGCCATGGAGTGAGGGGTACTGCCCCAATACACAAGCTGTTAACCACATTGATGGCCAAGTGACTCCCTTGAACCTTTAGGAAGTCAAACATACTTGGGGCCTAGATCTATTGACAACCGACAAATCGTAGATTGAATCCGTCCAGAGCAATTTGTAGATCATTTCCATATCTTTCTTGCTTTAGCTCTATTTCCTCTCAAAATTCACTGAAACCTCTAAAATTTCATTTTGCATATTTCCTTCCTTGAGGACCCTATCCCAAATTCCACTTATCGAAGCCAGAAATCCCACATTTGTCTATTTTTAGGGTTTGCCATAACTTCTTCAATTCTCACCCAATAGCCTTCAAATTTTTCCACAGTGTTCATTTCATATTTCTTCTCCTTTGTCCCTCTTGGACAAATTTTCCCATTCTTTCACCCCACTTCTAAAATCCCCATTTTTTGCCTCCCTTTCCCTCAAAAAGTGTCCAAAACCTAGTCAAACCCCAATTACCCATCGGAGTTTTTCCCAAATCTAAATTTTCCTTTACTAAAAAAGTTTATGTTTTTATTTTTCTACCCATTCCCCAAAAAAAAACTCCTGGTGATGGTTGTCACCCCCACAGGAGCAAAAAACATGGAGGATGAACTTGCAGCCCTCAAGACCAAACTCTAAGATCTAGATGAAAAAATTCTCAGCCTCAATCTTCAGCATTCAACCATGAACAATAGATGGTAGCCAGAGTCTTCTGCAGACACTAGATTCTCTTCTTCTAGCAATTTTTGTGGGCCGAAGCTTGATTTTCCTTGCTTCAATGGTGATGATCCGACTGGATGGATATACCGAGCAAAACAATATTTCAATCTACATAATACATTTGATGTCAACAAAGTTCCACTTGCATCCTTTCATTTGGAACATGAAGCCCTTCAATGGTTTCATTGGTACATCAAGGCTCATGAAGAGCCAAAATGGATAGATTTTTTGCAACGATTTAGCCCTAGTGCTTTTGATGACTTCACAGGAGCACTCACTAAACTTCACCAAATAGGCACTGTGAGAGAATATCAAACAAAATTTGAAAAACTGGCCAATCACATAGAGGGATTGTCTAATGAATTCTTCAAGAGTTGTTTTGTCATTGGTCTGAAGGATGCAATCTGATCTGAGGTTAAAATGTTCCGTCCCAGCACAATTATGGAAGCCCTGGGGTTGGCTAAGTTAGCAAAGGACAAGATCGCAGCTCAATAGCAATCCAAATCCAATTTTGTTCCATTCAGAAATAAGGTTTCCCAAAGACCTCCAATCACACCAGCTCCTAGAACAACTCCTATCAAGCATTTGACTGAAGTAGAGATGTAGGCACGTAGGGAAAAAGGGTTTTGTTATAATTGTGATGAGAAATTCACTCAGGGACATAGATGTGTTGAGCAAAAGCTCTCTCTTGGATGTGGATTCTCCACCTGCAACTGAAGTTTATGAAGATGCTCATGATATAGTAGATGATCAGGTTGAAACTCAGTAGCTGCTTGTTGACCCTACTTCTCAGGAAGACCACCCAGAGATCTCTCTCCACGCTTTAGGAGGAGTCACCACCCTATAAATCATGCAGATCAAGGGTTACTTCAAGAAGCTCCCTTTTACAATACTCATTGATTCTGGTAGCACTCATAACTTCATTGACCCTCGGATTGCCAAACAGGCTGATTGTTTTGTCCATCCTTGCTCCAGCTTTGAAGTCATGATTGCTAATCGGAGCACATTAGCTTGCAAAAGGGAAGTGTTACAATGTGCGTATCTCTATTGGAGATTATAACCTATACTCTGACATGTTTTCCTTGCCCTTAGGCAGATGTGATGTGGTTTTGGGTGCCCAATGGTTACACACACTTGGACCCATCTTATGGGATTTTGCTGAACATTGGATGCAATTTTCAGACAATGGGAAAAAACACACATTGAAGGGCTTACAACCTAGGTCTCTCAGCATCATAAGTTCACATCACATAGAAAAGCTTCTTAAGAAGAATTCACATGGTGTCATCACTCAGCTCCATTCCATTCAGATGCAACCATCAGCAGTCTCCACTACTCCTTCGGATCTACAACGAATTTTGGATAGGTATGCATGTGTCTTTGCCGAACTAGTGGGATTGCCACCTTCATGACCAAAGGACCACCGTATTCAGCTCCTTCCTGGAAGAGTTCCTCCCAACATCAGACCCTACTGTTACCCATTTCACCAAAAGATAGAGATTAAGATGCTCATTCGCAACTTACTAAAGCAAGGTATTATTCGCCCTAGTACCAGTTCCTTTTCTTCACCAATTCTTCTTGTCTAGAAAAAATAAGGGTCATGGTGCCTCTGCATTGACTTTAGAGCACTTAATCACATCACAATCAAGGATAAGTTTTTGATTCCTGTTGTTGATGAGCTTTATGGCACTCATTTTTTCTCCAAGTTGGATCTTCGTTCTGGGTATCACCAAATTCGGGTTCATGAGGATGATATCCCTAAAATGGCTTTCTGCACACATGATAGCCACTATGAGTTTTTGGTCATGCCCTTTGTCCTCACTAATGCTCCTTCAACATTCCAGGCATTGATGAATAAAATATTCTGGCACTACCTGCAGAAATTCATTCTGGTCTTCTTCAATGATATCCTCATCTATAGTAAAACATGGGCTGAGCATCACCAACATCTGGATCTCGTACTACAACTTCTCTCTAATCATCATCTCTGTGCAAAATAGTCTAAATGTGTTTTTGGCCAGGAAGAAGTGGAGTATCTCGGGCATATTGTTTCATCCCAAGGGGTTCAAGTGGATCTTGCAAAAATAGATGCCATGAAAAATTGGCTGCATCCTCAGACACTCAAGAGCCTCCGTGGTTTTTTGGGACTAACTAGCTACTATCGCAAGTTTGTCAAGGATTATGGGAAGATTGCATCTCCATTAATAGCTATGTTGAAAAAGGATGCTTTTACATGGACACATGCTACTGAGTGTGCATTTGAAAAATTGAAACAAGCTATGTGTACTACACATGTTCTAGCTATGCCAGATTTTTCCAAGACCTTCACTATTGAGAATGATGCTTGTGGCAATGGACTTGGTGTTGTTCCCCTTCAAGATGAACATCCCATTGCATTCACTAGCAAAGCCCTTTCTGGTAATAATTTAGTACTCTCTACATATGAGAAGGAAATGATGGCTATTTTGCATGTAGTACAGAAGTGGTGGCCATACCTACTTGGGAATCATTTCTACATCAAGACTGATCACCAGAGTCTGAAATATTTCTTGGAACAATGGGTCTCCTCCCCAACACAATAGCAATGGGTTAGAAAACTCATGGGTTATGACTATGAGATCACTTACAAGAAGGGTAAGGACAATAATGTGGAGGATGCTCTTTCTCGCACATTTGATGACCAAGCTTCTCTTTTAGCTATTTCTATGCATGTTCCAAATTGGTTGGAATCTGTCTAGTAGGGCTATGTCAATGACTCTTCATTATCTCAAATCATTCAACAGTTGGCCAGTAACCCTTCTACTATACTGCATTACTCTTGGGATGCTGTTTCTCTATGATACAAGGGTTGTCTGATGCTTCCCCAGAGCACAGATCTTTAGTAGGCTGTCTTCTATGAACTCCATGCTTCTCCATCAGCAGGGCACTCTGGGTTCCTCAAAACTTATGAGCGGGCATGGCATAACTTCTTTTGGAAGGGAATGAAAAGGGCAAATCAATAGATGGTGGTTGAATGTGATCCCTGCCAATGCAACAAGGGTGAAACGACACTCCTTCCTGGATTGTTCAAACCCTTGCCCATCCCTACATGGATTTGGACAAATATTTCTATGGATTTCATTGAGGGACTCCCTAAATCTAGAGGAAAGATAGTGATCTTGGTTGTGGTTGATCGCCTCTCCAAATATAGTCATTTTTGTGCCCTCATCCATCCCTATACCACGTCCTCAGTCACACAAATTTTCATGGACCAGATCTTCCGTCTTCATGGCATCCCTTCTTCCATTGTCTCAAATCGTGATGCAACTTTCACCAGTCATTTTTGGACAGAACTATTTTGACACACTAGCACCAAACTGAAGATGAGTTTGGGGTATCACCCACAAACAGAAGGTCAGATTGAAATTATCAACAAATGTTTAGAAACTTATCTTTGTTGCTTCACCTCAAAACAATAGCATCAGTGGGCAAAGTGGCTCCCTCTCGCTGAATGGTGGTACAATACCTCATACCACACTGCATCTAAAATGACCCCATATGAAGTCGTCTATGGTCAGGCACCACCAGTGCTCCTTCCATACACCCCCAAAAGTTCACCAGTTTAGGTAGTCGACACGGTTCTCTGAAACTGAGATCAGATTCTTCGCATCTTGCAGGATAATCTTCACATGGTAAGAAATTGACTGAAACAACAAGCCGATCACCACCGTTCTGAGCGCACTTTTCAAGTAGGTGATATGGTTTTTCTTTGTCTACAGCCATACAATCAATCATCCCTAAAACTCAAAGGGCGTCATAAGTTAGCTCCAAAGTTCTATGGGCCATATAAGGTTCTTTAGAAGATTGGGTCAGTTGCTTATAAATTGGAGCTTCCTCCTTCTTCCTGCATTCATCCAATATTTCATATCTCTTGTCTAAAGAAAGTTCTTGGCACCAACATCAGAGCACAAACTATTTTACCATAACTAGATAATGAAGGATCCATCATTTTGGAGCCAGAGGCAATCCTTGATAGGCGCACTCGTCAGCTTCTCTCTCAATCCATCACAGAGGTATTAATTCAGTGGCATGGAATGCAACCAGAGGATGCTACATGGGAACCACTCCTTCAAATTCAGCAACAATTTCCACATCTTAAGCTTTGAGGACAAATCTTTTCTAAGAGGGAGGGGATGTTAGGAACTTGTGTTTAACCATTCTCTTTACTTTGTTAGTATATTACTTTTGGACGCATATTCTTTGTAAGTTGTCTTGTGGGTATATTGTATTATCCCACATTCATGGGAAGTAATAGTTGTTTAGATAGACTTAGTATATAAGTACATGTTGAGGCCAATGAAGGCATCCACGAATTTATTGTATTGAGCTTTCTCAAAGGAGGTTGCCCCCTCAAAGTGGCCTGTGATCAATAAATTCCTTCTGTGTTTCTGCTATTTTTGTTATTTTGTGCATTTTTCATTATATTGTTGCAGGAGGTTCCTCTCAGGGAAGTATACTTGATTCCTAGTCCATCATCCCAATAATCATGTAGCACAGATAAATATATATAGCACAACATTGAATATCTCTTAAAGATATTTTGTGTTCCCTAATTCTTGAAGTTCACTTTGTCTTGATGAAAATGCCAAGACAAGTATTCTCCATAATCAAATAACTTATTTAGAAAAGTTCTACAAGTGTCATTTTCAAAGACCAATGCCCCCTTTGGCATTTTGGACTCTACATTCATTCCTAAGACTTGACACATACCCTACTATGTGTCCTAAATATATCCTTCAAACTTAAACATGTCTAAGGGCTCTATATTCTCCTTGAGGATCAGATCTAGATGGTCATGCAACAACTTGGATCAGTGAAGTAGAAGCTATTTTTTTAAGGTTATATTAGTCCTTTGTATTCACCAACCAATTCCCTCAAGTTGATGGGGAATTTGGCTTGTAGGTTTAAATTAAACATCCTCTAGAAATATCTTTATTCACAGTGAAGATATTATTCCCCATAGCATCTTTAACTATCTTGGTCTTATCATCATACCTTTTAGTAGTCCATTCCATAATTTCTGGGGAAAGAAAACAATTTGGGATAAACAGATTGGCTAGGTCTAGATTCCAATTGAAGATTAAAAAGACCAAATAACATGAAAGGAACTCAAGATAACAAGCTTTATAGATTCCAAAGTCTTTAATCTCCTTCACTCCTTGATAAGGTGGAGGAGAGATGCACCCAAGTCTCTCCTAGCTTTATCCAAGTAGAAAGTATGTGGATTTCTCTTACAAACTCAACACAATATGAATTGAATGGAGGATTTAGCAAATGGATAGTGATTTTAGCATGATAAGGATACTAATGGATTAAGATGATTGAAATTTTGGCATAATGAGGATACTATGAGATGAGATGAGAAGCTATTTTGGCATGGTAAGGATGCAGTGGAATGAGATGAAAATGGCTTGGGTTATGCTTGTATTTATAGGCATTTTGGAGGGGATTTGGGATCAATGGTTGAGATTCAAAGTTCAAATGTAATGATGGAGATGAAGAGATGAGATGTGTTACACATATGGTTCCTAAGGTTGTCATTGATGTCAACATTGTCACTAGGTTGTCATTGATGTCAACACTATCACGGTGGTGTGATGTTGTTCATGGTTAAATGCCATGTCCCATCCAACAAGAGAAGAAGATACAGTTCATGGTTGGATGTCATGTACCATCCAATAAGAGAAGAAGATACAGTTCATGGTTGGATGTCATGTCCCATCCAATACGAGAAGGGAGAAGATATAGTTCATATTAAGATGGGAATTAGAAGCACAAAGATGATCGAATGTGTTGTTGATGTTATTGATGGCCTGAAGCATGTATGTTCCAAGTTCCATGATGATTGGATTACCGGAAGAGTGTTTTGTTGTTGACAGTGTTGTCTCTGTGAAGGTGTTCTATGTAGGACAATGGAATGCTCCACATTCCTCCACATTTGTAGATATGGCCATGAGGTTCTGGAACTATGTGTAGGGTGCAATTTTCAAATCATTTGTTCTTCCTCTATGAAAGCTATGCATGATAGAGTGCCGATATGTGTTTTGGCATAGTAAGCTAGTGTTGAAGGCCCGTTGGAATGCTATGCATTCTTCTAAAAATGAATGATTGGCCTTGCAAGTTTGAGGACATGTTTATGGATGTGCATTACATCCTTCCTTTTAGTTTCAAGTTTCTTGGTGGTCCACAGCTCAATTTCTCAATGACAATATGTTGTAGTGTGTTCTCGATGACAGATTGTTCCTAGAGTTTATGGTTGAAGTTGTACGGCACAAATATTTGATGTGCGGAGGCAAAGGAGTGTTTGGAGATGTTTTATGAGTCATGTGGACTCATCTGGAAGAGTTTCATGAAGATTTTTCTTGTTTCTTGTACCACACAAGGTTTTCAAGTTGTTGTGGCTATTATGCTTCAAGTCTTCATATGTTATGGTTAAAGTTGTCCTATTTCCAAATGTGTGGAGTGTGCAGATGTAATTCCTTGGTGTTTGAAGATATGAAGGATGTTTTGGACCTGGTTAAGAAAGTGTTGGTATCCACAAGGCATGGGTCTTCTATTGGTGTAGTGTGTGGTTTTGTTTAGGACCTATCTTCTACACATTTCATGTTGTGTGTTGTCTGGCCGACTTGTAAATGTATTTTTCATGTTGTATCTGGCTAACAAGAAATATAATCAATGTAATATCTTGGATAAATTGTAAATCAAATTGAGTCAGGAAGGGTGTGATTGCAAGTTGATTGATAAGGTTCGCAAGCAAGATAAGGAACAGAATGAATGCATTTTGATATGCAACTAAAGGAGAAAGAGTAGAAGTTATAGATGCTATCTTGATTCATCTTGAAGACATATTTGTGACAATGATCAAGTGTAGAGTGTTCCTAACTAATCTAATCTTCAGAAGAAAGTGTGAAGAGGCAGAATTGCAATCATCAAAGGTGTGAATTTCAATGTCAGTTTTCAGACAGTAGAAGGATTGTCATACTATAATCTTTTGTAAGTTTGTTCTCAATTTAGGGAGTATAGCTTCCTTGGGAGTGGCCCTAAAACAAAGTCTTCAAGGAGTAGTAGCTTCAATGAGAATGACCCTAAATCAAAGTTTTCAGGGAGTAGTAGCTTCCTTGGGTTATAGCCCTAAAACAAAGTTGTTATTTGAGCTTCATATATTGTGAGTTAATCCTCACCGTGGTTTTTCCCTTCTTGGGTTTTCCACATATATCTAGTGTTATGTGTTAATGTGCATTATGTTAATCTTTCATGCTTATGTTAACACTATGATGCTTAAGTTTTAATCTACTCCGAATAAGTTGAAGTTGTTAAAATTGAAGATTGTTTAGATATTGATTCACCCCCCTCTCAGTATCTTGGTGTGTTCAACAATTGGTATCAGAGCCAAGTTCCTTTAAGGGAAGCTTAACCACTTGAGGAAGGTCTCAAATGGCACAAAGTGGATCCAACAAGATACCTAGGTTTGATGGAACCAATTATGCTTTTTGGAAGCTAAGGATGGAAGCCTATATCAACTCTCTAGGGTGTGGTGTTTGGGAATCTGTCAAGACTAGTTACAAAGTTCCTGGTACTATTCCTATAGATGCAGATGAAGTTAAGAAGTATGATAACAATGCCAAGGCTAATTTTTCTATCATGAGTGGGTTAGCTAATTCAGAACTTTCAAAGGTAATGAGTTGCAGTTCTGCTAATGAAGTTTGGGATAAACTTGAAACCATTCATGAAGGAGATAAGAAAGTAAAGCAATCCAAGATGCAGATCTTCAAGAGAAGATTTGATAACCTAAAAATGTTAGAGGCTGAAGACATTTATGGATATATGCTCCTGAATGAAGTGGTCAATGGCATCACAGGTCTTGGTGGAGAAATGAAAGAAGATGAGATTGTGAAAAAGGTTCTGAGATATTTTCCCAAATTAATTAATGTGGCTGTAGAAAATTAGTGAATGGGGTAATTAGTGGTTAAAATTAATTAAATAAGGTTTTATTTAATAAATTTGGGTCTAGGGGCTAGGTAGGCTAAAGTAGCTAATTAATTAATTGGTATCTATTCAATTAGGCTAGGCTTAGGTCATAGGCTAGGGGAGATTAATTAAATAAGCATTTTTATTTAATTAATCTAGGTTTAGGAAATGAGGGAAATTAATCAAATAAATAATAGTCTATTTATTTGATTAATTGTGAATGATGTTGTAAGGTTTAGTAATAAATTAAATGAATTAATTCATTAGTAAGGATAAATTTGGGATGAATGGCTAAGGATGAATGGTTAGGGATGACTTAGGATAAATTAATTAAACAAATTGATATTTATTTAATTAAAAGGGGTAATCAATAGTGTAATTGATGTGGAAAAGTGGCTTGTGAGGTCAAGACATTTTTAATTGTCAACATTTTTCCCCTCTTTGATGTGGCGTCATGACCAAGTAGGGAATGGCGTCGGGTCAAAGAATTTTACCCTAGCTGATGGGAGGAGTGGAAATGGATGATGGATTCCCCCTTGAGAGATAGGGTAAAAAAATTAATTTTTTCAGACGAACTCTCGAAAAGAAGGGAAAGGTGGTGAATAAGGGATTTAGGATGGAAAACGGTGTTGATAGAAGATGAAATGGAAGAAAATGGATCAGATTTGTGGTCTGGAGAGAAGAAACGGTGAATTAGGGCTGACATGGCAATAATAGATGGGCCCAACATGCCACATTTGCACACCTAAGATGACTGGACTAGAGAGAGAAGAGTGAGAACAATGGCACAACCATCTTTCCCATGCCACCAACATCAATTGAAGTGGGTTTGAGAGTACCAAAGAATGGAGGAGGCTGGCACATGGGTATGTCGACTAACCCTACTTTGTGATTTTTTGGGTTTCAAGGTATTTATGGGGCCTAAAAAGGGTAGGTTAGGGGTTTAGTGCCAGTGCGTAACTGTGCAGTGCAATAGGTTGACATATTAGCACCTTATGCTACATTATCTCTAAAAGGTTAGGTAGGAAAATGTTAGTTTTAGTGCCAAATATCGACAGATTAGCGCTATCAACTAGATTAGCGTCAGGGTTTTGGGGGGTTTAGTTCAGTCATCTTGATTAGCGCCGACCCCTGGGTATTAATGTAATCATCTCAATTAGTGCATTGGGTTGGTAGATTAGCACAAAAGGCTAGATTAGCACCGAGTCATAGGCTAGTAGGGTCATCTAGGTAGATTATCGCCTGGAGTTGGTGGAATAACACTATCATCTCGATTCGCGCCAAAGGGTTGGGTATTAGCGCAATCGTCTAGATTAGCGCCATCCATCTGTGGTTTAGCACCATTGTCTAGATTGGCGCCTGGGGCAAATGGATTAGTGCATTTGTTTAGTTTAGTGCCAAAGGTTAATGGTTTAGTACCATGGCACTATTTTTTAGAAAAAGGATTAATTTGTGTTGTTTTTTGAACGTAGATTAACCTGCTAGAGATTCAGTCTCAAGAGTGGTGACCTCCAATGATGGAGTGCAAAGAGAGGCTTACACAGGTAGAGTGGACCTGCTTGCAAGAAGTTGGTCTTTGATTTGTGTCAAATATGCCCTGGTTGAGGGCTCATCGAGCGATGATGACGGCATTGGTAGAGCGTTGGAGGACCGAGACATGCACCTTCTTGCTTCCTATAGGTGAGATGACCATCACCCTTGATGTGTGGAGGATCCTATTGATCCCCATTCACAGTGAGTGGGTGATTTATGATACTACGATGGGTTCGGTAGCACTAGATCAGGTATTTGCCCCAGGATAGGTGGTGACAGACTAGGATTAGCTAGAGATGCTATGGGATGCTATTGTCATTGGAGGTTTGAGTGATTATGCATTATACTTGTGTGGGTTGATTGGGGATATTATGATGCCTAATCAGTAATCTCAAGGGATTTCTATTGGATGGGGAGACTGCATTGAGTATATGGTGACTCATAGCATAGTATATGCATGGGAGTCATGCTTGTTGGCCCAGCTGTACCACATGATGCATATGGTGATTTACAAGAGTGGTGCCAGCCTTAGTTGTAGTGTTACACTTCTACACGTATGGGCATGGGAGCATATATCTATCATGAGGCCCGTGTGTCCTCATGTTAGGCAATAGTTTCAGCCTTGGGTGATGGCACAAAATGGTACTCTCTGACATCAGCAGTTGGGAAGTATATAGTTTTGGAGGTGGTAGTTTAATGAGGTGATAATGGTGGTGTGGCAGACTTACATAGGTTGCGAGTCATGTTTGGACAATGATCAACATCTTCCTTTTTCTCAGCAGCTACGGTACCTGATAGGGCAAATAGAGCATATTATAGATCATTACATCCCTTCTCAGGTTCTATGACAGTTTGGTGTGTGGTAGGACTTGCTGCAGGTGACTACTATATTTGCTCGAGTGTGGGTGAATCATCCCTTATGGCCACCAGATATGGATTCATAGTTGGTGATTCTTGATTTTACGGGTTTATAGGCAGTGGTGGATGTTGCGACCACTCTAGCTTATGACACCTAGTGGGCACATGCAAGACCTGGAGGAGGAGCTTATTGTAGAGGAGGTAGAGGAGAAGGGTGAGGGCGATGATGGAGGGGATGATGGAGGAGATGATGGAGGAGATGGAGGGAGAGGATCTATCAAAGTGTTAGCAGTAGTTATGGTGGGGGTGCCAGGCTCCTCAGGTGTGGGTCCCTCAAGTATAATTCCTTCTACTTCTGGGCTTCAAGTATGACAGAGGAAGGGGGATGAGGAGGAGGACAGAGATACTTTGATGGCTCGGGTGGCGAGCCTAGAGGATCAGGATTGCTAGTAGCAGGCAAAGCTAGAGACCACCCGTGCAGAGCGAGACAGTGCTAGGGTTGAGGTGCAAATACTGTAGGGTTTACTAGATGGAGGAGCTAGTGGGGTTGGAGGGGCTATGGATGGAGAGAGGGTTGAAAGAAAGCTAGGTGTGCGGAAAACGCTTCCTACACTAATCTAAAGAGGAGAGAAGAGTGCAAATTTGTTTTATCCTTTACAATTAAAGAATGTTAACAACAACAATGGAGATATTGCAGCAATACACATACACACATAAATTAGATAGAAGAGAGAGACACAAAATATACATGGGGAAAACCCTTATCGGGTGAAAAACCCCACACTCCAAAACCTGCACAATGTATTATCAAAAATGAAATGGTTTACAATATAATTACAATGCAAGCTCTTAGGAGTCTTCAACACTTGTATCTAGAGACAAACCAGCAACATAACAATACCTATCAATCACATAATACATCTCCTCTCCAAAGCACCTATTTATATAGAAAATACAAGGCAAAAATGGCTCTATCTTGAGATGGGCGTCCAACATAGCCTTATGGCCCAAAACCCACGCCTATGGACACTTGATCAACACTATAGGATGTTCCTGACACTTGTCAAGTCACCCCATCCCAAAGAGGTTGCCTATTCCCAAGATGGGCAATGACAGATGCTCTTACAACCATCATAGAATCCGTCATACTGACATATCTTACAGCTGTAAGAAAATCTGTCATAAATAGGCTATAAATAGCATATTCTCTTACAACATGTCATAACCCTCCTTGGGGTGCCCAAAGATTACTTCTTCCAAGATACCTTGTGACACATGTCTTCACCTATCATAGAACCTTCTATTTCTGACTATTACATGTCATAAATTCTGTCTTAGGAATCTGTCATAACCATTTCGGTCAAGATTCACTTACACACTAGTCAAGATGCCGACACATGGAAGAAAACCTCTACCACACAAAAGGGATGCCTATCTCCACATGGAGTGTGTTGACCATCCTAGTCATCTTACAAGTGGAGTGACAACTCATTGTGCCACTTCACACTAAATGACAAAACAAGATGTGCAACAAAATTACAACATAGGATAAATAAATAAATTACATCATAATAATAAATGCAAGGAATTACCAAGGTTGAGACACCTTAATTCCCAACATTCTCCCACATGTTGAACACCTTGTAAGAGCCAATAGAAATAACAGGATTTAACTGCTATAGGCTGAGAGGCCCATAGACTATGAACACCATCTGAACTTCTATGTGCCCACTAGTTTCATCAATGCATTTGCAACATTCTTCAAAGTATCTACCTTCTCCAAATTCACCTTCCCATCCTCTACCATGTCTCGCACAAAGTGAAACTGTACATCAATATGCTTTATTCTGGCATGGAAAGTTGGAATCTTTACTAGGCAAATCGCACTCTGACTGTCACAACAAATCGTAATCTATCATACATCAACACCAATATCTGAACACAATCTCTTAAGCCAAATGGCTTCCTTACAAGCATGAGTTACTGCCATATACTCAGCTTTTATTGTGAACAAAGCAACCATAGGTTGTCACTTTCTCATCTAACTAATTGCACCACCAAACATAGTGAACACATAAGCACTGGTGGATCTCCTGCTGTCAATGTCACCTACCCAATCAGAATCCATGAATCCACGAATACAAATTGAATGCAGAGGTCTTGTAGAATTACCATGATAGCATATGGAATACTCAGAAGTACCCCTCAACTATCTAAACACTCGCTTAACTACATCCCAATGTACCCATCCAGGATTAGCCATAAATTGACTAAGGACTCCCATTGCTTGGGCAATGTCTAGTCTTGTGCAGACCATAGCATACATCAAACTGCCAACAACACTAGCATAAGGTACTATGCTCATGCCTTCCACCTCACTAGGAGATTTTGGACAATCATTAACAAACAACTTTGTTCCCAATGAAACAGGAACACACAATTGTCTACAATCTACCATGCTAAATCTATCCAACACGATCTTCACATAGTTACTCCAGATTAACCAAAGTTTTATGTTAGCTCTGTCTCTTCTGATTTTCATTCCCAGAATGTACCTGGCTGCCCCTAGATTTTTCATCTCAAACTATGCTGACAACTGAGACTTCAAATCAGAAATCATATTCTTACCATTCCCAATCAACAACATATTGTCAACATACAATGCAATAATGAGAATGCGATCATTGTCAAATTTGTAATAGACACAATGATCAGATTTCGATCTCAGAAATCCAATGGACAACACAAAGGCATCAAATTTCATATGCCACATCCTAGGAGACTACTTCAAACCATACAAAGACTTCTTCAAATTGCAAACCAAATTTTCTTTACCTTTCTCTATGTATTGCTCTGGCTATGACATGTAAATCTCTTCCTCCAAATCACCATGAAGGAAAATTGTCTTCACATCCATCTATTCTACCTCTAAGTCATAAGCAGCTACAAGAGATAACAAGAACTGAATGGATGTCAGCTTTGCAACAGGAGAGAAAATTTCACCATAATCAATTCCCTCCACTTGTGAGTACCCCTTCGCAAACAATCTAGCCTTGTACTTTTCAACACTACCATCTACACCAAATTTATTCTTGAACACCCATTTGCATCCAACAGGTTTCTATCCTTCAGCAAAAGGCACCAATTCCCATGTTTTATTCTTCTCCAAAGAAGCCATTTCATCTTCCATGGCCTCCTTCCAGGAACCTGCATCTTTCATTCCCATAGACTCTTTCACAGTTCTAGGCTCATCAGTGTTAGTAAGTTAAAAGCACAACTAGAATAAAGTAATGACTAACCAAACCTATCAGGTTGCTTTCTTATTCATGTAGACCTCCTCAATGTCTGAGGTTGAGGTTCTGCTTCTTCTTCTGAGCTTTCAGAGCTGTTAGAGCTCTCCTCATCATCAGGTCTCACAGGGTCTATCGGTTCAGTCCTCTCAGGGTTAGAAGGAAACTAAACCACATCTTCTTTCTTTTCTATCTATTCTAGCTATAGAACAATGGAAGAAGGTGTTAGCTCTCTGAAGAGAACACTTTTTCTATACAACACTTTTTCAGCCAAAGGATCCCAAAGCTTGTATCCTTTCACACTGACACCATAGCCAATGAAAATACACTTAAGCTTGTATCCTTTCTCTCTAGGCACATGTGCATATGCCTCACAACCAAAAACATGAAGATGTCTAACTGAAGGCTTCTTATCAGACCACACCTCCATAGGTGTCTTACCAACAAGAGCTAATGTAGGAGACCTATTTACCGGGTAGCAAGTAGTGGCAACAGCTTCAGCCCAAAACTTTTGTTCAAGGCTTGCTCCACTAAGCATACTCCTAGCCTTCTCCATCAATGTCATGTTCATCCTTTCTGTAACTCCATTTTGCTACTAGGTGTATGGATTTGTCTTATGTCTTTAAATCCCTTGATCTTTACAAAACTTATCAAACTTTGCCAAACAAAACTCACCACAGTTTTTAGTTCTCAAACACTTAATCTTTTTACTAGTCTGATTTTCAACAAAGGCTTTAAAATCTTTAAACGGACTAAAGACTTTAGTCTTGCTTCTGATAAAATAAACCCATGTCCTTCTACTATAATCATTCATGAAAGATACAAAATATACAGATTTGGAAATCGAAGGAACATTAATAGGACCAAATACATCAGAATGAATAAGATCCAATACACCAGAAGACTTGTGAGAACTAGAGTAAAACTAAACATGGTTTTGCTTTCCATATACACAATGTTCTCAAAATTTGAACTCAAGCTTACAATCATTTAACCCCTCAACAAGGTTTTTTTTTTCAGGGCTCTAAGACCCTTCTCACCAATATGGTCATATCTCAAATGCCATAACATAGTATTTTCAGCAGGAAGTTTAACTTCCAAAGCATGTGCACTACCATCAGAATGTGTTACAACAGATTTCTTCACTGCTCATTCAGATGGTGGGGATGTAGTGACAGCAGCTCTTTTCTTCGAGTCAGAGAAACTATTGCACTATAAAGTGCATGCCTCCAGCTAAAATAGAGTACCTCTCTAAGTACCCTTCATAAGCACCATAGATCCTCTAATCATCTTGCATCCATCCTTCGAAAAGACAACCTGCACACCTGCATCATTCAACATACTTACAAAAAGTAGGTTTCATGTCAAGCTTGGAATGTGCAAAACCCTAGTGATCCCCTTCACTCATCCATTAGGGAACCAGATTGAGACTCTTCCACGACCAACAATCTTCAGATGAGAATCATCACCTAGGTACACTCTTCCACCATCAAACTCTTCATACTTCGTGAACCAGCTTCGATACAAGGTCATGTGGAATGATGCACCAGAATCTATCAACCACACATCATCAGATGCATGGGTGGCCAAGGCTGTGATGAAGGCATCACCATCAAATGCCATAACATAGTATTTTCAGCAGGAAGTTTAACTTCCAAAGCATGTGCACTACCATCAGAATGTGTTACAACAGATTTCTTCACTGCTCATTCAGATGGTGGGGATGTAGTGACAGCAGCTCTTTTCTTCGAGTCAGAGAAACTATTGCACTATAAAGTGCATGCCTCCAGCTAAAATAGAGTACCTCTCTAAGTACCCTTCATAAGCACCATAGATCCTCTAATCATCTTGCATCCATCCTTCGAAAAGACAACCTGCACACCTGCATCATTCAACATACTTACAAAAAGTAGGTTTCATGTCAAGCTTGGAATGTGCAAAACCCTAGTGATCCCCTTCACTCATCCATTAGGGAACCAGATTGAGACTCTTCCACGACCAACAATCTTCAGATGAGAATCATCACCTAGGTACACTCTTCCACCATCAAACTCTTCATACTTCGTGAACCAGCTTCGATACAAGGTCATGTGGAATGATGCACCAGAATCTATCAACCACACATCATCAGATGCATGGGTGGCCAAGGCTGTGATGAAGGCATCACCATCATCTTGTGACTTGTTAGAATCTGAATCTGGGGCATTCTTCTTCTTCTTTTTCTTCTCCTGTTTGCATTCCTTTCAGAAATGCCCAGTTTTGCCACAGTTCTAATAGAGAGCCTTGGACTTTCGAAGAGATTTGGATCTCCCACGGGATTTGGATCTACCCTTTTCACCTTTCTTGTCCTTCTTCGTCCCTTTCTCTTTGGGTCTTCCACGAACTGCAAGAGCTTCTTTGGCTAACTCGGATGTCTTTCTCCACATTTCTTCAGATAACAGCAAAGACACCACATCTTCCATCTTGAAGGTGGTAGTAGTGACTCCGATGGCCATGACAAGATGATCCCACAAATCCGGCAAAGAACAAAGCAGGGTCATACATCAATCCTCCTCCATTTTTACACCAACGGATGTCAACTGTGCAACGATCATGTTGAAAGCATTCACATGGTCCGCAACCGATCCTTCGTCTTCCATCTTCAAAGCAAACAACTTCTTTTTCATAAAGAGCTTGTTCACCAAGGACTTGGCCTGATAAACATCTCCCAGCTTCTTCCAAAGAACTTTCACGGTCTTCTCCTCATGGACATTCAATAGGACAGAATCAGCTAGACAGAGTCTTATGAGACCCTTAGCATTCTGATCTTTGAGGTCCCAATCAACTTGTGAAATTGCCATAGGTCACGATCAACAAGAAGATCTTCCATCTTGAGTTTCCACAACTCAAAATTTGTGCCATTGAACTTCTCCATCTCTACTCTTCTGGATGTGGTTGTCATCTCCTTCCTACAACAAGATACAAAATACTCTACACAGACTCCCACTCAACCTAAGATTAGCTCAAAAAACCCCTACCCAATAGGTAAGACCAAAACTAGCCAGGCTCTGATACCAACTGAAAGGAAGCTAGGTGTGCGGAAATCGCTTCCTACAAAAATCTAAAGAGGAGAGAAGAGTGCAAATTTGTTTTATCCTTTACAATTACAAAATGTTAACAACAATAATGGAGATATTGCAGCAATACACACACACAAAAATGAGATAGAAGATAGAGACACAAGATATACGTGGGGAAAACCCTTATCCGGTGAAAAATCCCACAATCCAAAACTTACACAATGTATTATCAAAACTGAAATGGTTTACAATACACTTGCAATGCAAGCTCTCAAGAGTCTTCAACACTCATATCTAGAGACAAACCAATATCATAACAATACTTGTCAATCACATAATACATCTCCTCTCCAAAGCACCTGTTTATATAGAAAATACAAGGCAAAAATGGCTCTATCTTGAGATGGGCATCCAACATGGCCTCATGGTCCAAAACCCATGCCTATAGACATTTGTCCAACACTATAGGATGTTCCTAGCACTTCTCAAGTCACCCCATCCCAAAGAGGTCACCTATTCCCAAGATAGGCAATGACAAATTCTCTTACGACTCTTACAACTGTCATAGAATCCATCATACTAACATATCTTACAAATGTAAGAAAATCTGTCATAAACAGGCTACAAATAGCATATTCTCTTACAACATGTCATAACCCTCCTTGGGGTGCCCAAATATGCCTTCTTCCAAGATGCCTTGTGACACATGTCTTCACCTATCATAGAACCTTCTATTTCTGACTCTTACATGTCATAGATTTTGTCATAGGAATCTGTCATAACTGTTTCGGTCAAGATTCACTTACACACTAGTCAAGATGCCAACACATGGCAGAAAACCTCTACCACACAAAAGGGACGCTTATCTCCACATGGAGTGTGTTGACCATCCTAGTCATCTTACAAGTGGAGTGACAACTCATTGTGCCACTTCATACTAAATGACAAAACAAGATGTGCAACAAAATTACAACATAGGCTAAATAAATAAATTACATTACAATAATAAATGCAAGGAATTACCAAGGTTGAGACACCTTAATTCCCAACGAGGGTCACATGGTAGCAGGTAGCCCAGTTACAAGCATAGATTGCAGAGTTATAGGGACAACTGCAGACACAAGCATTGCATTGGTAGGGACAGGTGCAGCGCTATAAACGTGAGAGAGATGAGGCCAGGAAGGCTATGGGTGCAAGGATAGGAGATGTCCTAAGTAGGGTTGAATAGAAAGCATACGATGCCAAGAGAGAGGCACAGTAGTATCACACTCTCTACGAGTGTATAGTTCCTATGGAACAACGAGAAAGCTAAAGGAGCCATTCTGGAGCTTCTGCATCTCATAGAATAGGGTAGTCTTAGTGCTCAATACAATAGCCATTGTCACAGCATCCACCTCAGCAGTCACTAATGGGGCCACCTCCCTCATGACTAATAAGGGATATAGGGGTAGGGACCTCTATGGCACCATATAGGTCTCTTTCGAGTTCTCCCACTCCTCCTCATCAAGGGAGCTCTATGTAGTTATATTGTATATGCCTTCGGGCTTTTTGATGTATGTATTGTAGCCTGTTGGGCACATTTTTGTATCCCGAATATTTATGGGATGTACATGGATATTTGACATTTATATGAGATGGTGATTTTTGGCGGTGGTTATTTGTGTTATGGATGCATTATAGATGTTTTTATGGTTATTGTCATGTTGTATGCTTTATGATGTGGATGTTATTTATGGTCTTATGATGTGATGCGATGTGATGGATATGCATAATGGTTTATGAGTTATGTTTATGTTTTATGGTTATATGATGTTATGATGATTTATGACGATGTTGTTTTAATGGATTATGATGTCATATGTGGATGATAATATATGTTTATGCATAGTTTTATTATTATGTGATGTGATGTTTATGGATGATTATGGATGTATGCATATGGATAGTTATGGTTTTAAGGTGGATTATGTAGATTATGATGTGGATTATGCAAATTATGATGTGGATTATGCATGGATAGATAGATGAAATGATGTGATGCTATAATGATTTTTATGTGATGGTTATCAATTATGTGATGCTTATGGATATGGATTGTTGTTTATGCATTATGAGATGGGTGATGGGATATGAATAATGCTTATGATGATATGGTATGATGATGATTATGATATGATTTATGTTCTAATGATGATGTTATGTATGCAAGATGGAGGATGTTGGTCATGATACATATGTTTTTGGAGCCATTTTGAGGGGTGGGGGATGTTGGATGCATGGGGGGAGAGTAGATTCAAGCTTGGTGGGTGGAGGGGGAAATTGGGAGTGTTGAATCCTCAGGCACTTGATGCACTTTGTGATATATAAAGCCACTTTTGGGTTGGGTAGGTTAGGATTGGATGGGATGGGTATGGAGTAAGTTTTTTAGGATGGGGAAAATGGTTAGGTCTTTGTCATCATTAATGCAAAGCCAAGGTGATGTTCTTTGTATAATAACCACATGATTTGATGGGCTATGAGGGTTGATCAAGGGATGATGGATTGGGATGCGATATTGTGCTGATATTTTTAGAGCAATCCTAGGCTTATTATAGCAAAGAGGAAATTTTCACCAAGGTATGAGGGCCAAGGTGATGATGTATATCCATCCTTTTCATGGACTAGACTCGCAAACAATAGGATGATCCCATGCGTTCCCAAGATAGTACAACCTTGTCTAGAGAATGAGGGAAATTCATAGCATAAGTCCTTAGTACACAAAAGGTATGGAGAACCTTAGATTCAAAAGGAGATCAATATGATAGAACCAACCCTACATTTCACAAGATATTAATACCAAATTGGAGTAATGAGAACAACCCACAAGCACAGCATACAAAAGAAATGACCATGCCCCATTCTAGGTGTTTTGCCACATACCATGATATAGTGAGATCAAGGTAGTTTTGAAATGATCCTTTGAATGGGACAAAAGAGAAAATCAATAACCAAAAAGATCAACTGACCAATCAAACAACCATTATATCTCTTGCCAAGATAGGTGTAGATTTGATTGATTCTTCCTATTGTAGGATTGATATATCCATTAAGGCAAGGATTGATGGATGATTAGGATAAAGTCGAAAGATGGGCACAAGGATATACACCATAATTTGTGGTTGAAGTTGATTTGATGATTGATGATTTTTGTGTGGAAGATGAGGCTTTTGATAGTATACCTAGTGAGTGTATTGTGTTTGGGTCAAGTGTAATCTCAAGAGATAGGGACCATCCAAATAGGGTTGGATGGGTGCATCTTATGTACCTGTGCACTAGATACTTCCTTCGTATTCTAGACTGCCTACATACCCTGTATCCATGGTATCAAGGCACATTAAGATGCAGGTGGTGATGATATGTAGTTTTGATTTGTGATGATGATGTGGGATGGTTTGAGATGTTTTGATGATGATGATGATGTGGGATGAATGTTTTGATGTTAATTTTGGCATTTTTAGATTTTCTAATGTTTTTAGGATTTTATGGATATTTTGTTTTTTTGTATTTGTGCTTTTCTAATCGTTTTTGGATTTTTTGATTTTTTGTTATACAGGAAAGGCATACAAGGATCTACTTATCTAGGAATCTACCTTGGGTGGGTGATGAAGGGTGGAATGTTTAACGTTGAATGTTTGTAATACCAAGCCATGGGATGGAAGTGGTATGGAGTGGTTTACGTAGATGAGGACTTATTAGATGGTGGAATCAGCCACTACTCATGGCGTCTGAAACAATTTTTCACCATGGTACTTATCCAAGGTGCCATTGAAGTGGTTTTCACCAGTGGACG
The DNA here is from genome assembly GCA_027924645.1 of Cunninghamia lanceolata. Classification (NCBI taxonomy): domain Eukaryota; kingdom Viridiplantae; phylum Streptophyta; class Pinopsida; order Cupressales; family Cupressaceae; genus Cunninghamia; species Cunninghamia lanceolata. The sequence continues at coordinate 187,066 of BSBN01002011.1, read as the reverse complement.
ACTTTATTGTGTTGCAAGTATGTGCTAATCGGTGTTGTCATTGGTGTCAACTATATCTTCTAAGGTTGTTGTTATTGGTTGATTGAGTTATTGTGTTAAGGTGATTTGAATGACTTGAAGAAGTGTTGATGATGTTGGTACATTTCTCTTGTTGTTGGGTTTCCAAGTGCTTTTGAGAAAATTTGCTCTCTAGAGGAAACAATGTGTTGTAGAGTATTCTGGCTTGCAGGATACTGTCTGAGTTTTTTCTCTGCATTTCTTCTGTGTTGAATACTAGAGTGTGAGATTTGGATATGTTTTAGAGAAGTGTTTGAATATGCTAAATCTAGAATTTGATGGTTTGGATCACTGTATAGTGGAATTTATGTTCACCAGTTTGAAGACTGTAATTGACAGTGTCTGGGTTGTATAGAGGTGTCTCGGAGAAAGTATTTTTCTCTGCATTTCTCTGCAGAGTGGCTTCAAGTCTTGTAGTTTTGGACATATGTTTATAAGGTTCTTAGCTATCTTCATTCCAAAGGATTTGTGATTTGATGCTCTAAAAAGCAAGTTGTTGTGTAGCAGAGTTTGACAGTGTTGTTTGTGAGCAAACAGTGAACCTTCTTCGGGTGAAAGGTGTTGCGTATGATTTTGTTGGTTCCCAGGTGACTTAAGGTTGTTCATGGATATCTCCAAATCATGTTGAATGAATTTGCTTGGTCTATAAGTTATGGTTGTGTTCTTGGCAGCATGTGCCTAAAGATCCTAGTGTTAACACCAGTTTTGGTCAACCTGGTTGTTTACACTCTTTGCAGATGTGCTTCATGGATTTTGGAAGCATGTTGAATCATGTGAAGATGTATTTAGGTCTGAGCTAAGCTATGAAATGTTCTACCTTCATTCCTTTTCTTTGCAAGAATGTTTAGGTCCAGACCTAATTTGAATTATGTATGTTTGCCAACCTTAGAGATTGTTCCAAAGGTTGTAGAATGTGAGGCCAACCTTAATGTGTGTTTTAAGGATGATGATTGATATAAATAAGTGTAAAGGATTTGTGTGTAGGTGTGGAAGTCTGGATATGAGGATGTTTGTGTCATGAAGTTGTGAAGCTGATATGTATTATGCTTTAATGGAACTGATCTCAGGCATGTGGTAGATGCTATTATATCAGTTCATGGCAGTGAGCCCTTTTAGTAGTGAGCTCTTATGACAGTGAGCCCTTTTTACAGTGAGCATTTCTTTGGATAGTGAGCCCCTTTGGAAGTGAGCCTCTTTGTAATTTAGTGTTGATACTACTATATATTGTGAGCTAATCCTCACCCTAGTTTTTCCCTTTTCAAATTTTCCACGTAAAAATCCGGTGTTCTCTTATGCATGGTGTTGATGTGATTAAGTTTCTGTTATCTATTTTTAATTTTTAATCTTCATAACAAAATTAGGGTTTAAGTGAATTGATGTGGATGTGATTATGTTTGTGAAGGTTTAAAGTTTTTGATACAACCGATTCACCCCCCCTCTTAGTTGTCTTGTACATTCAACATATTGCACTTGGTTTTCTTGATTTTTTTATTTTTTGTTTTTTTTTGCTTTTTTATTTTATACTGAGATATCTAATGGGTCAAGCATAGAATTTCTTGAAATGCATAATGTCCATTGGCTCATCAAGAGTTTGCTCCTTAGGTGTTTCTAGCTAGTAGGCTCCTAATCTGTAACTGGCGGTTATCACAAAGGGTCCCAACTAGTTTGGTTCAAACTTGCCTTTCTTGTGTCACTCCTATAAATTTCTTTGATTTTCCATGAGGACAAGGTCACCTATCTCAAACCGGTGGGTATTAATTTTCTTTTTATAGCTTCTACCGAGGTGATTTTGATAGGCTTCCAAATGGTTAAGAGCATTGAGGAGCTTCTCATCCAGGAGTTCTAGCTCGTTCAAACGTATGACCCGATACTCCTCGTGAATGAGATTCTGCAATGAAATTCTGATAGAGGTGAGCTCAACCTTGATGGGTAGGGTATATTTAGAACTAAATACAAGAGAGTATGGAGTGGCTCATGTGGAGGTAAAGATGCTGGTTCGATAGGCCCAAAGGGCGGGGTTAAGCTACATGTGACAATTAATGCCAACTTTATTTACTATCTTCTTTAGGATTCTTAGGATGGTTTTGTCTAAAGCTTCAGGTTGATCGTTACCTTGAGGGTAATATGGAGTGGGAAAATGGCATTGGATATGGAATTTCTGATAAAGGGTGCAAACTTCTTGATTTTTAAATGGTTTCCCATTGTCATTGATGATACCAAGGAGGATGTCATAACGACATATGATGTAGAGAAGGATGAATTTGGCTATTTGGATTCCAATGGTGTAGGTGAGTGGAATGGCTTCCACCAACTTAGTGATGTATTTCATGGCTATCATAATGAACCTATATCCATTGGATGATGGTGTATGGATTTTTCTGATGAGGTAGAGCCCCCACTATGAAAAGGGCCATGGAGTTGTGATAGGTTGCAATCCTTGTGATGGAGCATGGATTAGATCTCTGTGTTGCTGACAATGAAGGCATTTCTTCACAAATTGGTTAGCATCATTCTCCATTGTCAGCCAGTAATACCCTATTCTCAGAATTGTCTTTGCAAGGGTAGGTCCACTAGACTGTGCCTTGAAGATACCTTCATGTACCTCTTGTAAGTCTATTTCAGCTTCTCGAGAATCAAGACACCTTCTAAGGGTACCATTAAGACTCTTTCAGTATAATGTGTTGTCGATAAGGGTGAAATAGGAGGTTCAGCGGATGAATGTTTGACGTTCAATGGATAATCGATCAGGTGGGAGGATGTTGTCATGGAGATAAAGGTAGATATCTTGATACCATGGGGATAGGGGACCAATGATGTCACATACCAATTTGGATTGTGAAATATCATAAGTTGGCATTTGTAGCTCTTTGATGAGGAACTCACATCGCTGACTATTCCTTTGCATGTCTACCAAAGATCTTTTAGTGGTCATGGCATCTACTGCTTTATTGTTTAGCCTCTGGACTTGTTCAAACTAGATTTCATGGAAATATTCTTTGTAGTCATCTACCATCCTTTTGAATGGCAGGAGCTTGTCATCTTTTGTTTTATACTCATTGTTGACCTACTTTATGACCAGTTGGGAGTCACCATAGGTCATTAGCTTCTTAATTTTCCATTGGATTGCCATTTAGAGCCCTGTGATAAGTGTCTCATACTCTGCTACATTGTTTGTGTAAGGAAATGTTATTTTGTAAGATTTTGGGATGCAATCTCCTTGAGGGGTAACAAAGAGTATTCCTACCCCCAAGCCTCGATGTGTGTATGATCCATCAAAATATTTTTTTCATCCTGTTGTAGGTGTCACTATGAGGATGGGCTCATCTAGAAATTTGGAGAGAAGTGGATGCTTTGTTGGGATTGGTGCATTTGCTAGTTGGTCTGTAATTACTTGTCCTTTGATGGCCTTTCTTTCTGTATACTCAATGTCAAACTCACTAAGGATCATCACCCACTTAGCCATGCGTCATGTAAGAGCTACTCAGGACAATAAGTACTTTAGTGGATCGATCTTTGCTATGAGCTTTGTCTTATGGTTGAGCATGTCTACAGTGTCTTAATTTTTGAGATGTAAAGATGATTGCGAGGCATGCTCTTTCAATAGGTGTGTAATTGAGCTCATATCCACCTAAGGTATGGCTAATACAATAGATAGCTCTTTCTTTTCCTTGGTCATCATGTTGTGCTAACAATGCCCCTATCATTGTCTCTATCGTTGAAATGTAGAGTAGTAGGGGTTGTCCTTTCTTTGGTGGTATGAGAATTGGACATGTAGCGATATATTCCTTCAATTGTTGAAAGGCCTTTTGATAATTTTCATCCCACATAAATTCCACATCTTTGTGGAGGAGATGTTGAAACAGCTAGCATTTATCGGCTAATTTGCTATGAATCGTCTAATGGATTGGAGCTTCCCTTGAAGGCTACATAGTTGTTCCAGGTTCCTTGGTGGAGGCATTTGAACTATTGCTTTTACCTTTGCCGGATCCACTTCTATGCCTCATCATGACACAATGTAGCCAAGGAGCTTTTGTAAAGTACTCATTCCATCACAAAAGTTACATGAAGTAAATAATCTAGTTAATTATATCATCTCAAGTAAAAGATAAATCTCGTCAACATGAATCAATAAAAGTCATTAAATCTTACAAATCACATTCTTAATCCAGGTGTTACCACTATAAAAGAATATACAAAGTCCATTGTCTTTCATGTTATAAATCATCCAATGATAATTACAAGATATAATAATCATGTCCAATATAAGTATAATAAATCAAACAAACTCTCCAGTCACCACAAACCCACATGGTCCTCTTGCGAGCCAAGAGACAGGAACATGGCTCAAGCGCTTTTCCACCAAACCATGAAGCAATTACACTTCCTTAGATCTCTTTAGAACACAAAGGAAACCCAACCCTGCACAAAACATCTAGCAACCTGGGAACAACTAGCAGGAGGGAACACCCGATGCAACCTGAAGTCTAATGTACAAATCTAAATAATGATATGCAAATTGTCTCACAACAGGATGTGGCAGAGATATATATAAATAAAGTTTTACTAGAAAAATATTCATCTTTTTCAATGAATTCCCAGCTTAGACCTAATAATTTAAAATAGTTTAAGGTTCAATTCTCGAAAAGAGGAAAAGCCATCTCTAATATTCCACATTTGGCATCCTAGCCCAAAGTAACCCCAAACACACATAAGATATATTCTACTTTCTTTCAAATAAATATCCACCCATATTCACCTATAAACTAGCTCTTATCCCTTTCCTTTGCATCATTCATGAAAACACACTTTCAAGCAAGCAGTAAAGAAGAACATCATTCATTCATTTAAGTGTAAAAATTAAATATAGATTTTATAATCTGGTTATCTTCCCTAACCATAAATCATTGTTTTTAATAGTTTGTAGAAAACTAATGTTAACTACTTCCTATCCAATGTTGTTTCATAATTCAATAAATTCATTGATATAAGATTTAATAAGTGTGTATGAATGGTTTCAGCATCTCACAACTAATTTTAAAAGCATATGTAAAATTAGAAAAACACATTGTCTTTGTTTTAAGTAATAATATAACTATTTTCAAAGAGTTTTAAATGAAGCTACAGTAACCTTATATAACAAGCTATAGACATCTATAAATCATGCTACAAGAACTCACAAGAAGTCTAATATAGAATTAATTGGCTGCGACAGGTATTTTAACTATACCACGACAGGGGTAAGGTAACTGCTGCAATGGTGGTAAATTAATAACAACTACAGGACTAATAGTACTTGGTTAAACTAATTGCCTCAACACTATTGGAACAGTGCTTAATTTTCTATTTACAAGAAGATAAGTCTGTTATGGCAAGAACAATCAAATTGGTAGTGATAGAGTTTTTAACAAACAGAAAACAAGAATAAAGAAAAGTTGTGACAGGGACTTAAGTCAGTCGACTTGTGTTTTAACAGGCCAAACGAATCAGGCCATTAATCAGTAATAACAAATTGTCAATTAGCAAAAACATACTGTCATGTGTGAAGGTTGATACCAAATAGGAGAGAAGGCTGAGTCTAAGGTAAAACATAGAAAATAAAACATAGGCATGAGCTAAATTAATCAGCGGCCAAAGGATGTTTTTATAAATTTATAATCAATTTTTTTAGGCTAACATTTAGCAGGATGATACCCTCAGCCAGGCTGCCAAAACAAGAAGCAAGACAATCAAAAGATACTGACCATCATGATTTTAAAGACCAATTCACAAGAAAAACATAGAGGAAAGGACAACATGCGACAGGATAAATAATTCAAGGTACAAGGCAAGAACTAAAATCACAAACTAGCCGCTCATAGCATAATACAGACCAAAGAAAAGGTAGATCACAGGCCAATATTTAAACATGGTTTTAATAGTAAACTCCTCACATTTACTTTTGCAAATAAAATAAGAAAAATACCCAGTTCCTTAGCTGGTGAAAAAGGTCGATTCCTGCCTCTGTCACTAATCACTTCTTCGTCTCCTGTCACTGCTCTTCTCTCTCCTTTCATTGCTCAGAATAATGATGATTTTTCTCATTCTTCTGTCCTTTGTTTTATTTAGAATTCCTTCTCTAATCTTGGCGTTTGGTTTTTGTATATTTGGCTCTCCCTTCTTGAAAAACTATCTGATTATTGTTGTTTGCATGTCTCTCTAGCATTTAAAACCAATGATCTTTTTCTTTAAACAAATCAACTTTGTTATTACTGTCACTCTCCCCAGTTTTGCATGATAAAACCTTTTCTTTTAATTCCTTTATTTAGATATCTAATTATAATATATATTAGTAATATGATTTATTTATTTTTAATAAAACATAATCACTTTAAATCAAACAAGGGGTATTCGTAAATATAACAAAGATATTTATTAATCCAATTTATTTAAATATAGCAAACACTTTTATAATTTATAATATAATTAATAATATACATAATTCTATTAATGTAATTTGAAGGGACATAATATATTTATGACTAAATTATGCATTCAAAAGGACTTACTGTAGCAATTAAAACACATTATTTTTCTAAGTATTTAAACATCAATCACATTAATTATCCATATATTAATGCATATTAAAGTCATTCAACATACAATATGACATGAGACTATGTGTGTGAGTGTATCGGATTTATCCATCCCATCAATTCCTGCTGATTGGCTAGAACATCTCTACCTCAACCATGCTCTCATCTTCGATGAGTGCCTGCATTCAGTCACACTTAACTCCATATCAATAGGTTCGTTTCCCAAAATCATAGCTGAAGAAAATCATAATGTATATCCATAATCGTACCAATAATATTCAATTATTAAATCAAATTTAAAAATCACACATTTATAATATTACGATAATTACTTTCACACACTAGGAATCACTCGTAGTAAAACATTCATAGTAAATGTTCGATAATCTAAAATAATAATATAGTCCATAAAACAAGATGTGACATCCTTCCCCACTAGGAAGAGACATCATCTCGATGTCTTATTACACAACTAAAAATAATAATGTATCAATCTACCACTACCAATGTATCCAAAGTATCATGAAAACACATAACAGTAACACAAAGTATCATAATCCATGCATGAATAAGAAAACTATGCTATATCCTCAAATGAGGAAAAGATCTATCAATCTCCACTGCATCCTCCCATGTGGCACTATCCTCTGAATATTGGTCCCATTGGACCTTGTACTACACCACATTCCTGCTATGCAACTTAACATTATGTCTCTCCAAAATTTGATTAAGCTCCACCAACACCACTCCTGGACCCTGAACCTGTAAAGCATGCCAATCAAGAATGTGTGACGCATCAGGATGATAAAGCTTAAGTGAGGACACATGAAAAATATTATGGATTCTAGCAAGTACATGCAGTAGAACAAGTCTATAAGTTACAGGATTGATCACTTCGAGGACATCGAACGGTCCTACAAATCGAGGAGAAAGTTTCGATGCTTTTCTAAATGAAACTAAACTCTTCTAAGGTTTGACCCTCAGGAAGACTTTGTCACCAGCTAAGAACTATCTAGGCATTCTATTTCTATCTGTATAACTCTTCTGACGATCTGAAGCTTTCTTTAATTTCTCTTTGATCAACCTCATCTGATCATCCATTTCCCTTAACATATCAGGACCAATCACTATTATGTCCTCTACCTTATCCCAACTAATAGGTGTTTGACACCTATGCCCATAAAGAGATTTGAATAGTGTCATTCCCAAATATGCATGGTATGAATTGTTGTATGCAAACTCCACCAATGGAAGATACTCCTCCCATTTATACTATTGATCCATACAATACATCCTAAGAATGTCTTCTACAACTTGATTAACTCTTTCTGTCAAACCATTCATTTGAGGATGATATTGTTAGGGTTAGCCGGCAGAAGATATCAATTAAATGCAAGTAAAGATTAAACATATGAATGAAAATACATAGAAATAATAATAGCGAGAGACAAGTTTTAACGTGGTTCACCCAAACTTAGGCTACATCCACCAAAAGAGAGTCAAATATTATTATCAAGTAAATCAAACTGATTACAACCAGCAATCCTTGCAACTCAATACCCCTACAAAATGCTACAATACACCATCAAAAACCCTAACCCTTAGCTACTTTTATCAAGCCTTATGTCAGTTACAAAATTAGGGTTTTTTATGTTGGCCAATAGAAAAAATAACTCCCACAAGGGGTGTTGCCCCAAACCCCTGCAAGGGAAGCTGCCCCTTGACCCCGTTAAATAATTTGGGGGGAAACCGCGCCGATAAAAGTGGGGTAAATTTAACCTCTTAGTCTGATTAGTCTCCATATAACAACAATCTCTCACTTGAAGACTTATTAGACTCCACACCATATCATCTCCCACTTGGAGACTGATCATAACATTGCTAACCCTGTAGCTCCCACTAGAAATAAGCACCCTGGACTCTGTTGTTCTAATTTTTTTTGTTTTCAGTCTTGAAGACCAATCGAAGCTGAAGAAGAGCTCAATTTCTCCTGTGTCACTACCTTTGTAAACATATCCACTAGATTTTCATCTATATGTATATTTTCCAGCCGTAACTATCCATCATCCAACACCGACCAAATGAAGTGTTACCTCAACTGTATGTGTTTGGTCTTTGAATGCAAGGCAGAATTTTTTGCAAGATGTATAGTACTCTAGCTGTCCATAAACAAATAACTTTTAGCCTATTGTTTTCCTAATTTTTCCATGAAAGATTGCATCCATATCATCTCCTTGCTTGCCTCTGTTGCAGCTACATACTCTGCCTCTGTGGTGGATAAAGCAACCACCTTTTACAACCGTGAGATCCAACTCACTGTTGTCCCACCTATAGTAAAGACATAACCTACAGGTAGTACTCTACCTAGTATCAATATCCCCTGCCAAATCTGAGTCTACATAACCTACTAAATTAGTATTAGAGCAACCAAAACATAAGTGTTTATTGGATGTACCTCTCAAATATCTAAGAATCTATTTTACTGCATTCTAATGCTCTAATCCAGGATGACTCATATACCTGCTTACGACTCCTACAGCATGTGTAATATCGAGTGCATACCATGGAGTACATTAAACTTCCTACAATTGAAGCATATGATACCTTGGACATTTTGTCTTCCTCCTCTTGTGTCTTTGCACACATCTCTTGAGTCAATTTCAAATGACTAGGCAAAGGTGTGCTGACAGCTTTTGCATTCGCCATATGGAATCCCTGCAACACCTTTTCAACATAATCAGTGTGAGATAGAGTCAATTGTCTATTCTTCCTATCTCTACAAATTTTCATACCAAGGATTTGTTTTGCTACTCCCAAATCCTTCATAGCAAATGATTGTGCTAACTACTATTTTAACTCACTTATGTGATCCATGTTAGACCCTGCTACAAGCATGTCATCAACATATAAACATAAAATAATGTAGCTATCATTATCCAACCTCTTAAAATAAACACAATGGTCAAAATTACACTGGTTATAGCCTTGCTCAACCATAAAACTATCAAATTTCAAATACCATTGCTGAGGTGCTTGTTTCAAGCCATACAAACTCTTCTTCAATCTGCACACTAGTTTCTCCTTACCTTTGACCTCAAATTCTTGGGGTTGTTCCATATATATCTCCTCCTCCAAATCACCATGGAGAAAGGCAATTTTCACATCTAGTTGTTCCAAATGCAAATCTTCAGCAACCATAATACTTAAAATAGTACGAATAGAAGTCATCTTAACAATCAAAGAAAAAATCTCATCAAAATCAATACCTTTTTTCTATGCAGATCCTTTTACAACTAACCTGGCTTTAAATCTTTTCTTACCTCCATCTTCCTCTTTCAGCCTATAAACCCATTTGTTTGGTAAAGCCTTTTTACCTACAGGTAACTTACATAATTCTGAAGTCTGATTTTTCAGCAAGGAGTCCATTTCTTCTTTCATTGCAAGCTCCCACTGAACCACACTTTTTGCCCAAAGTTGACATTGAAATAAACATTTTGAAAAATATCTTCACTTTCAGACACCTATAGTTGCTAAACTGTGAGGAATGTGAAGATGATGTAAACTAATGATTTGTCACATTTTGTCTGTAGATTCTAAATATATATATTTTTTAATTTTTTGGAATCAAATTATATTTCCTTTTCTCTCCTTCAATAACTAGTTTCTAACAGTAAACAACATTTTTAAAGAGTGACGTGTACTGTGTAAAACATAACTTTTTTCTATGAAGGATATAATTCTATTTTTTTCAAATTTAGATTTTTAACTATGATATCTAGAGGATGCATTTCGTTTCATAATGTTTTATTGAATATTTTTCTTTTAATTAACTTTTGAAATCAAACCAATTACAATTTAGACATAGGTGTACTGTGTAAAGCATAACTTTTTGTACATATCGGAATTCAATTTATTTTTTTTGTTGGAATAAGGACATCAATGCCTAGAGGACACGTATTTTTTAAATTTTTTTTCTATATTTTCCTTTTTTTTCGTATGTATGAAATAGAGACCTTGATGTTCATTAAAAAACCTACATTCACAAGAAATAAAAAATAAATATAATAATCAAATTAAATATATTTAAAAATATACTTTTTGGGAAGCTTATAATAAGGACTACATACAAAACATAAAATTTTAAATGAATTCATTTGATCCCCCAAAAGGTAAATCAAAAGTGGTTTTTTATCAACATTTTGATAGGTGTAGAGGAGACTCCATGATAGGTATGGTTTAAAACTAGCGAGGTTCTATCCAAGGGGGTTTGATCAAACCCTATTCTATTACAATCTTTTAAATGGAACCTTTCAAGGCTTAAATCATTATATTTTATAAAAATATGTGATTTCAACAAAAATTAGGATGTTCCAGAAAGTGTAACCCATTATTGTGGTAGCACCCCAACATATAAATATAAAATAATGTAGTTGTCAAGCTTGTCATTATCCAACCTCTTAAAATAAACACAATGGTCAGAATTACACTAGTTGTAACCTTGCTAAGCAATAAAACTATCAAATTTTAAATACCATTGCCAAGGTGCTTGTTTCAAGCCATACAAACTCTTCTTCAATCTGCACACTAGTTTCTCCTTACCTTTGACCTCAAATCCTTGGGGTTGTTCCATCTATATATCCTCCTCCAAATCACCATGGAGAAGGGCAGTTTTCACATCTAGCTATTCCAAATGCAAATCTTTAGCAACCACAATACTTAAAACAATACGAATAGAAGTCATCTTAACAACCGAAGAAAAAATCTCATCAAAATCAATACCTTTTTTCTGTGCAAATCCTTTTACAACTAACCTAGCTTTAAATCTTTTCTTACCTCCATCTTCCTCTTTCAGCCTATAAACCCATTTATTTGGTAAAGCTTTTTTACCTGCATGCAACTTACATAATTCTCAAGTCTGATTTTTTAGCAAGGAGTCAATTTCTTCCTTCATTGTAAGCTCCCATTGAACCTTTGTATCCACCTGCATAACTTCATCATACCCTTCCGGTTCACCAACATCTGTTAATAAAATAGAATACAAAGAGGGAGAAAACCTTTCAGGAGGTATACTTAGCCTTGTTGACCATCTAACATTCACTTGAGTTTGTGGTATTTCTTGTTGCTGTTGCGAAGCATGAGGAACCACTAGAACATCACTATCTTGAGTATCATCTAGCACCACATAATCTTTTTCTTTCTTCTCATTTTGTTGCAACTAATCTTTGTACAACTCCTCATTGAATACAACATCACTACTTCTCACAATTTTCTAAGTTTTAAAATCCCAAAGCCTATAGCCAAATTCATCAATACCATAACCAACGAAGGTACATTTTTTTGATTTTGCATCTAGCTTGGTTCTATTTTCATAATCTACATGTGCAAATGCTTCACATCCAAAGGTTTTGAGAAAAGAATAACTCACCTTCTTACCTATCCATGCTTTCTCTAGAATACCACAACCCAAAGGAAATGAAGGACCTCTATTAATTAAATATATAGCGGTGTTGACAACCTCTGCCCACATGTTTAAAGACATCCCAGCATGCAATCTCATGGTCCTTGCATGCTCCATTATTGTCCTATCCATGCGTTCGACCACTCCATTCTCCTATGGAGTCTCTAGAACCATTTTCTACCTACGAATTCCATTAAAAGAACAATAATCCTCAAATTCTTTGCTACAATACTCACCACCATTATCAGATCTGAGACATTTAAATCTTTTCCCTGTCTCATTCTCAACCAAGCTTCTCCATTTCTTAAATGTTTCAAATACATCAGATTTTTGCCTAAGGAAATAAATCCAAACCTTCCTAGTTGCATCATCTATGAATGTAACATAATATCGAGAGCCACTGAGAGAAGATACCTGAGCTGGTCCCCATACATCTATATGCACATGATCCAACTTTTCATCTTTCTTTTGCTTCCCATCCTTGAGAAAATTGTCTCTCTTTTGTTTGCCATACACACAACTTTCATAGAAGTCCATATTAATACATTTCAAACCTGGTAAAATTTTCTTAGAATGAAGTACCTTAATACCTTTTTCACTCATATGCCCCAGTCTATTATGCCACAGTGTTGTCTCAGAACCTACAGCAATTGTTTCAGTCTCTTCCTGCAAACCTACAGCAACTATTCCTGAACTTGTTTGTTTTTTCTTTGCAACAACTAAAGTAGAAGGAACAGTATGACTTGTACAAAGATATAAGGTGCCTACTTTCACACCTTTTGCTACTATTAAGGCACCTCTTGAAACCTTCCAATTTTTATCAATAAATATAACAATGCAACCTTCATCAACTAGTTGCCCTGCTGAAATTAAATTCCTACTCAGCCTTGGAACATGCCTTACCTCATGTAGTAGCCAATGATTCTCATTCTGCAACTTAATCTTGATTCTTCCCTTTCCAACAATATGACAGGGTTCGTTATCTCCCAAATAAACCAGCCTAAAATCCCCTTGGACATAATCAAGAAAATAACTTCTATGGGGCTTAGCATGAAATGAGGCCCTTGAATCTAAAACTCATGAATCATCAGCATTATCTAGGGAAAGAATCAAAGCATCATCTTCAGATTTATAACTTACCACATTTTCCTCCTTATTGCCTTCTTGTTTGTCTCCTTTATTCTTTCGAGACTAGCAATCTTTCTTCAGATGACCTAGTTTCCTACAGTACCAGCAATCCTTCTATCCTCTAGATTGGGACCTCTTGTCCTTTGATTTTCCTTGTGACTTCCCATGACCTCCAGAACCTTTTCCTCTCTCCTTTGATCTGCCCCTGCTTTATGCATTCAAAATACTACTTGATGTGGACCCTCCTAAGCTTTTATGTCGCATTTCCTCACTAAGTATACACCAACAACATCATCAAACTTCAAAGTATTTAAATTAGAGATAGAGTTACTTACAGCCATTACCAAGCTATTCCAACTTTCTGGCAAAGAACATAATATTAAAAGAGCCCTCACTTCTTCATCAAAACTTACTTTTATAGAAGTTAGCTGACTGATAATCGTATTAAACTCATTTAAATGATCTGTCATAGATCCACCTTCAATCATTTTTAGATTAAACAAACGCTTCATGAGAAATACCTTATTTGGGGCTGAGGATTTTTCATACAATTTATCCAAAGCTTTCATCAAACCATATGTTGTTTTCGCTTCCGTTATACTGAATGCCACTAATGGTGGCAGGCACAACCAAATGGTTCCCAGTGCCTTTCTGTCTAGAAGATTCCAATTCTTATTAGTCATTGTTGCCAATTTCTTGGCTATTCATTCCAACAGACTCCATAAATCCTTCTGATAGAGATAATCCTCCATCTGTATCTTCCATAACTAATAGTTCTGCCCATTGAATTTATCTACCTTCAATTTACCCTCATCCGCCATTACTCCCACTCAACTGTGAGACACACACTCAATTGTGAGACCTTCCTGCAGATGATAATTGAACACAACCCACTCTAATAACACTTGTTAGGGTTAGCCAGCATAAGATATCAATTAAATGTAAATATTAAATAGAGGAATGAAAATACATAGAAATAATAACAACGAGAGACAAGTTTTAACGTGGTTCACCCAAACTCAAGCTACATCCACCAACAGAGAGTCCAATATTATTATCCATTAAATCAAACTAATTACAACCAGTAGTCCTTGCAACTCAATACCACTACAAAATGCTACAATACATCATCGAAAACCCTAACCCTTAGTTGCTCTTATCAAGCCTTATGTCAGTTATAAAAATAGGCTTTTTATGTTGGCCAATAGAAAAAATAACTCCCCCAAGGGGTGCTTCCCCTTGACCCTGTCTTGGGGGCACTGCCCCCAAACCCCTACAAGGGGTGCTGCCCCTTGACCCTGTTAAATAATTTGGGGGGAAACCACACCAATAAAAGTGGGGTAAATTTAACCTCCGAGTATGATTAGGCTCCATATAACAACAGATACACCGAACTAAAATTCAACCTTGTGCCCAAAGTTGCATTTAGAGTTGTCCAAAATCTGGATGTCATGCGAGTGTCTTGATCTGAAATGATCATCTCTGGCACTCCATGCAATCGAAAGATCTCCTAAACAAACTTCTTAGCTAATACCAAAGAACCATCTAAAAGATTTCTTGGAATAAAATGTGCTACCTTTGTTAACTTGTCCACAACTACTAAGATGACATCAAGTTGATTCTTAGGCATGGGCAACCCTTGAATAAAATCCATACTTATCACTTGCCACTTATGTTCTGGAACACTCTATGGGTACAACAATCTTGTTGGATGCACATGCTCATCTTTGACTCACTGGCACTCCAAACTTCGAGCCACAAATTCTATCACATCCTTCTTAAGTCTAGGACAAAAGTATAAGGATCTCAAACCTTTGACCATCTTGGTCACTCCAGGGTGCCCTGAATATGGTGCATTGTGGGTCTCCTCAAGCACTAACCTCCTCAACTCTCTCGAGTTAGGAATATACATCTTTCCCTGATATCTCAAAAGTCCATCTAACTCAATCACATGACCATCAAACCTGTGATCTAAGGGGTCTACTTCCAAATCTTGCTTCACTCTTTCATAATGCTCATCCCCTGAAGATTCTAAATTACTTTCTACTTCAAATTGGATCTCGTTATAACCATGGTAGCTAGATGTATTCTTCTACCAAGAGCATTTGCTACTCTATTCTCCTTTCCTTTTATATACTAAATTCCAAAGTCATACTCACTAAAGAATTCTAACCACCTTCTTCGTCATGCATTAAGGTTAGGTTCAGTAAAAATATACTTGAGCCCTAAATGATCTATCTTTAACTCAAAGGGCTTACCTAGAAGATAATGCCTCCACATCTAAAATGCATGAACTATGGCAGCTTACTCAAAATCATGCGATGCATAGTTTAATTCATATTGTTTTAGCTTCCTTGATTCATATGCAACCACTTGCTCATTCTGAATCAACACTCCTCATACTCCTTCTCCTGAAGCATCAGTTATAACTAGAAAGTGACAATTAGGATCTGGTATGGTCAAGATAGGAGTAGTTGTGAGCTTTTCCTTTAGCACTTGGAAAGCTTGCTCACACCTTCCTGTCCATTCAAACTTCTTACCCTTCTTTTGTAGTGAGGTAATCAATTTTTTTGTAGTTGAGAAACCTTCCACAAACTTCCTATAATAACCTACAAGTCTCATAAAACTTTTGACTTTTGTTACACTCTAAGGTGCAAGTCATTCCATTATCACCTTAATCTTCTCAGGATCAACTGCAATCCCTTCTAGTAAGATCACATAATCAAGATAGTGCACCTTATCTTGAAAGAATGTACACTTAGATAGCTTACCATAAATTTTTCACTCTCTCAAACATTGTAATACTATACTCAAATGCCTTTCATGCTCTTCCACTGATTTAGAGTATATCAATATGTCATCAAGGAAGATCAACACAAAATCATCTAAGCAATCACTGAATATGCTATTCATCAAATTTATGAAGGTTGCAAGAGCATTAGTCAACCCAAATGGTACCACTGTGAACTCGTAGTGACCATATCGAGTTCTAAAAGTTGTATTAGAGATGTCCTCATCCTTAATCCGCAATTGGTGATAGATGGATCTAAGGTCTATCTTGGAGAACACTCTAGCTCCCTTCATCTGATCAAATAGCTCATCTATTCTTGGAAGTGGGTACTTATTCTTTATAGTAGCTTTTTTAAGGATCCTATAATCAATGTATAACCTCAAATTCTCATTCTTCTTTACAAAGATAACCAGTGCACCCCATGGTGACACACTATGTCTAATGAACCCTTGATTTACCAACTCCTGCAATTGTGCTTTAAGCTCATACAATTCTATAGTAGTCATCCTATAGGGTGCCTTAGATTGAGGCTCAATCCCTCGTAGCAAATCAATCAAGAAGTCAAATTCTCTCTTCGATGGTAACTCCATCAACTCCACAAGAAATACATCTCAGAAATCTCTTAGGATTGGGTAGTCATTGAATGCGGGTCTTCATTATCAAGGTCCTTTACTTGGACAACAAACATGGCACACCTTTTCCTCTTAGCTTTCTTCAACTGCATAGCCAAGATTTATCTAAGTTCTAAAGGTCTCTTAGATCCTTTAATTTCCACCTGATTTCCTAGGTCATCCAAACATCTAACGACTTTGTCTTCATAGTTTACTAGAGACTTATGTTTAGCCAACCAATTGATTCCCAAAATCACATCATAAGACTCTAAAGGTGCTACATACAGATTGACTTGTGTCTAAAACTTGGGAGCTCTAATTCACTGCATACTAGACATGAGTCTACTCTCTTCTCTGCTCTATTGCCATATTGTACCATCCATGAGTTTTCCATATGCCCAGGTCTAATAGATAACTTTGACACTACTCTAGGATCTACAAAACATTTTGTGGCACCAGTATCAATCAAAATAGAAATAGGTAGTCCATGGAGCTTACCTTGAAACTATATGGGTGACGCCTGAAAGTGTGCTTATCGATTGTCCACTGTGGCATGTATCTGATGTTGTGGTGCTCCTTGCTGATTTATGTTCCCTCTTCCCATTGATCTCTGGGGATATTAATTAGCATAATGCTCTCCTCCAAAAACATAGAATTCACCCCTAGGTGCTTTTATTCTTTCAATCTTATCCCACTGGTTGTTATTACAGTTGTTATAGCCACCTCTTTTGTTTCCTCCATGGTGGTTTCCACCATTTCCATCTTGAGAGTTATTACCTCTCTTCAAATTCCTGATCTGTCGACTGTTATTACCTTGATTATTATTCTAATGATAGTTCTGTTGGTTATTATGAGGTCTCTTATTGGCAAACTTTTCATCTCTACTTATGGTAACTAGTTGCTTTCTGTAACTTCTGGTCTTGTTTAATTGCTTTCTCAAAAACTGCATCCATAGTTAGTGGATTATGAAGGTCTACTTCTGCTCCAATCTGGGGCCTTAAACCTAATATAAACTTCCTGATCTAGAATCTCTCATCCATCCAGTATTGTGGAACATATTTAAGTAGGTGACAAAATCTTTCCCAATATTGGGTTATAGCCATTCCCCCTTGAATCAAATTCTGAAACTTTATCATCTTCTTGTCAAAGAAGAGCTGCAGTAACCACCTTTTTCCTAAAAAGCTGCAAGAAATTTTTTTGTTATTTCACCAAGTAATAGTTTCTTATCTACCTTCTCATTGTCCCACCATGTTTCTGCTTCACCAGTTAGCTAATATGATCCCCACATTGCCTTCGTCTAAGTAGAGAGATTTCAGAGCTCAAAGTACTTTTCCATTTTTACGATCCACACTTCAGCTCCATCTCCTATTGTCTTTCCATCAAATTTGGGTGATGAGCTCTTCTTGAGGTCTTTCCCCAACTCTTTTGCAATCCTTACTCTATTGTTAGCATTCTCTCCAACTTCAGGAATCTAGACTTCTATCCTCAAGTTCTCATTCTATGCCTCTGCCCTTGGGTTTTCATTACCTTGATTCGCATTTGTACCTCTTGGGTTTTCATTCTAATTCTACTCTCTACGATTCCCTCTGATCTCCTACTCAAGAATATCTATTCTCATACCCTATTCAGTTAAGAGAGCAAGAATGCAATCCAATCTTCCATCTTGATCATTGTTGGCTTTGCCATGATTCCTTCTATTTTGACCATTATTTGCATCTCCACAATTTCTTCCATTTTGGGCACTTCCTAATCCTCCACTACGATCAGTGTTTCTAGTATTTATGATGAATAATCTGCATCAAGTTCGCAACTTAGCATAATAATCCCAAATAGGCCCTAGTGTCAAACCTAGAGCTCTGATACCAAATATAAAGTACTCATTCCATCACAAAAGTTACATGAAGTAAATAATCCACTTAATTACATCATCTCAAGTAAAAGATAAATCTCATCAACATGAATCAATAAAAGTCATTAAATCTTACAAATCACATGCGTAATCCAAGTGTTAGCTCTATATAAGAATATACAAAGTCCATTGTCTTTCATGCTATAAATCATCCAATGATAATTACAAGATACAATAATCATGCCCAATATAAGTATAATAAATCAAACTCTCCAGTCACCATGAACCTACATGGTCCTCTTGCGAGCTGAGAGATGGGAACATGGCTCGGGCACTTTTCCACCCAACCATGAAGCAATTACACTTCCTTGGATCCCTTCATAACATGAAGGAAACCCATCCCTACACAAAACGTCTAGCAACCTGGAAACAACTGGCAGGAGGGAACACCCGATGCAACCTGAAGTCTAATGTGCAAATATAAATAATGATATACAAATTGTTTCACAACAGGATGTGGCAGATATATATATAAATAAAGTTTTGCTAGACAAATATCCATCTTTTTCAATGAATTCCCAGCTTAGGCCTAACTATTTAAAATAGTTGAAGGTTCAATTCCTAAAAAGGAAAAGCCATCTCTGATATTCCACATTCGGCATCCTAGCCCAAAAGTAACCCCAAACACACATAAGATATATTCTACTTTCGTTCAAATAAATATCCACTCATATTCACCTCTAAACCATCTCTAATCCCTTTCCTTTGCATCATTCACGAAAACACACTTTTAAGCAAGTAGTAAAGAAGAACATCATTCATTCATTTAAATGTAAAAATTAAATATAGATTTTATAATTTGGTTATATTCCCTAATTGTAAATCATTATTTTTAATAGTTTGTAGAAAACTAATGTTAACTACTTCTTATCCAATGTTGTTTCATAATTCAAGCAATCCATTGATATAAGATTTAATAAGAGTGTATGAATGGTTTTAGCATCTCACAACTAATTTCAAAAGCATAGGTAAAATTAGAAAAATGCACTATCTCTGTTTTAAGTAATGATGTAACTATTTTCAGAGAGTTTTAAATGAAGCTACATGAACTTTATATAATAATCTATAGACATCTATAAATCATGCTACAAGAACTCACAAGAAGTCTAATACAGAATTATTTGGTTGTGACAAGTATTTTAACTACACCACGATAGGGGTAAGGTAACTCCTGCAATAGTGGTAAATTAATAACAGCTACAGGACTAATAGTATTCAGTTAAACTAACTACCCTCGACATTATTGGAATAATGATTAATTTTCTATTTATAAGAAGATAAGTCTATTATGGCAGGACCAAGCAAATTGGTAGTGATAGAGTTTTTAACAAATAGAAAAAAAGAATAAAGAAAAGCTATGATAGGGACTTAAGTCAGTCGACTAGTGTTTTAACATGTTGAACGAATCAGGTTCTTAATCAACAAGAATAGGCTGTCAATTAGCAAAAATAGGCTATCATGAGTTAAGGTTGATACCAAACAGGAGAGAAGGTTGAGTCTAAGGTAAAACACAGAAAATAAAATGTAGGCATGAGCTAAATTAATCAACGGCCAAAGGATGTTTTTATAAATTTATAATCTAATTTTCCATGCTAACATTTAACAAGCCAATACCCTCAGTTAGTCTGCCAAAACAAGCAAGTGAATCGAAAGATATTGGCCATCATGATTTTAAAGACTAGTTCACAAGCAAAACATAGAGGAAAGGATAGTAGGCAACAGGATAAATAATTCAAGGTACAAGGCAAGAACTAAAATCACAAACTGGTCACTCACGGCATAATGCAAACCAAAGAAAAGGTAGATCACGGGCCAATATTTAAACATAGTTTTAATAGTAAACTCCTCCCATTTACTTTTGCAAATAAACAAAGAAAATAATCGGTTCCTTAGCTAGTGAAAAAAGGTCAATTCCTACCTCTGTTGTTGATCACTTCTTCCTTTCCTATCACTACTCTTCTCTCTCCTTCCATTGCTCAGAATAATGATGATTTTCCCTTTCTTCTACCCTCTATTTTATTCAAAATTCTTTCTCTAATCTTGGTGTTGGGTTTTTGTATATTTGGTTCTCCCTTCTTGAAAAACTATCTGATTACTATTGTTTGCATGCATCTATGGCATTTAAAACCAATGATCTTTTTCTTTAAACATATCAACTCTATTATTACTATCGTTCTCCCCAATTTTACATGAGCTTTTCTTTTAATTCCTTTACTTAGATATCTAATTATAATATATATTATTAATATGATTTATTTATTTTTAATAAAACATAATCACTTTAAATCAAACAAGGGGCATTCGCAAATATAACAAATATATTTATTAATCCAATTTATTTAAATATAGCAAACACTTTTATAATTTATAATATAATTAATAATATACATAATTCTATTAATGTAATTAATAGGGACATAATATATTTATGACTAAATCATGCATTTAAAAGGACTTATTGTAGCATTATTTTTCTAAGTATTTAAACATCAATCACATTCATTATCCTACAATAATGCATATTAAATCCATTCCAAATGCAATATGACATGAGACTATGTGAGTGTGTGAGTGTATCAGGTTTGTCCATCTTATTAGTTCTTGTCGAGTGGCTATTGTTGATATGCACCGAACAACTGAGAGGGGGGTGAATCAGTTGTCACAAAAACTTAAACACTTTCTAAAGTTTAAACATTCATCACTTATCCAAAATTATTATGATTTAACAATGAGAGCATGAAATGAGAAACTTAACCACAGAAGCAACATCAAACACAAAAGACACCAGATTTATGTAGAAAACCCCAAGGTGGGGAAAAACCACGAAGAGGATTAACTCTCAATATATATTGCAATCTTAAATTAGTGATGTTCAGGCTTGGTCACCCCACGGGCCTAAACATACTAGCTTACTGCTATGAAGCACAACTAGGTCTAGTAAGCTCACTGCCTCAACTCTAAACCTAGCAAGATTACAATAAGGGTTGTTAAACCCTAAGGGCTGTTAAACCCTACTGGTGGCTTACTACCAAATTCACTGTCATGAGCAAACACCATTCTTTATTGTGAATAAACAATTCCTTAGCTCTACTCTTCCTCTGCCCTGCTCTTCCTCTGCTATGCTCTTCCTCTTCTTTCCTTTGCCTCTGCTCTTCCTATGCTCTGCTCTTCCTCTTCTTTCCTCTACCTCTGTTCTCCTTTTGGACCTTTCGTAATATCTTGTCATTTCCACTCAAGGACACATTTTCCATGACTCAGCTACAAGTATTTATACACTACATCAACCTTGGAATGATCATCAAGGTCAGCATCAACCATTGGAAAAATCTCCAAGGTCGGTATTACAAACATTTACAAAATAGGTCCTGACCTATTGCAACATCATGCAAAGGGAATGAAATGTGGATTATGCCATGCCTTAGCTGGGACTCAAACATGATCTTCCATGCCACAACATGCTTCCACAATCTTCTAGAGATCTCTCCAATCACTAGGATCAACCAGTTCGGCCAAGACTGGTTACACGCTACATTAACTAGGAATAATCTTCACACACCATCACAATTTCTTAACGCGGACCAAAGTCCAGATAGGAATATGATTAGGAGACATCCACAAGTACGCTATAACAGAAGCAACCACACAAACCTTAACCACTTTATCCATAGGAATCTTCTCACCATAGTATATGAACTTTACTATCTTGAACTGTCATAAAAGAAAGATAGCTTGTGGACCACCAAACCATGAACCATTGCAACTATAGGCACTTATTATCATCCCAGACTTCCCTCTAAAACCACAGAGAAAAATACTTTATTGCAGACGAATGTGGAGCCAAATACTATTTCCTATCTCAACTGAACTTACAGAAAACGTAGGCTTCACTCTGGTGAACACAACTCTCTCATATCTTCATGCGGATGGCTTAAACCTGAAATGTAGCATCCTTAGACATACCTCTAACTTACTTCCAATCCGCAGACCACTATCTTCAAGTAGGAATTGTTAGATTTAGGACAGACAACTGAGAGGGGGGGTGAATCAGTTGTCCAAAACTTCTTCCAATTAAGCACTTAAATCCACTTTGTAATTCAGCAGCATATTAATAAATCAATCATTGAAACATAATGCATTTAAATCAAGAGCAGGAACACATTAACACATAAGACACCAAGATTTTGATGTGGAAAACCTAGTTAAGGGAAAAACCACGGGGTGACTAACCCAAGATTGTATTCTCTGTTAGAAGAATAGAAAGAACAAAATGGCACATGCCAATTAGGGCTCACTGCCCGAGCACACTGCCTACGGGAGACACACTATCTATAGAATAATAAGTATTACATACTTCAACTGAAGAACAGAATCTTCACCATGCTTGAGTCAGTTCCATTTAAGCACAAAACTTTTGCTCTGCCCTTCGCTCTTCTCCTTTCTACCACACACTCATCATGACACGACACCTTTGAAATGACTTTACAACTCCTTATTTATACAAGACATCGACTTAGGGATGATCATCCAAGTTGGCATACATTACAGAGCAAATACATAAATACAACATGACTAGTTACAAAAAGACTTCATGCTAATCAACACACTGTCAACCACACAGATCTGAGACTTCAATCTTCACTTAGGAACACGCTAATCTTCACATAACATCTTTAAGATCATCCACAAGATACGTAACTCATCCAGTCGGCCAGACTTAGGAAGAACACCATCATCCAGAAGTTATTCTTCAATTGCGAACTCCAACTCTAATGCGGACCACCAACATGAACTGGACACGATCCAAAGACCTCCATAAGCTTGCCTGAATCACCAAGAACATCCACACTACATCTTCTTACTGAAATCCTTCTCTCCTTCATTCGGAACCTCAAGAATACAATCTGTCATTACTGTCATAATGGAATAGATGCTTGCGGTCCTCCAGACCACAAACCAATTGAGTTGTCAATTCACATTGACTTCCTAAACACTCCACCAAATCTGCAGAACAAGATATTTCATTTCCAGATCTCACGGGACCTATCTGTGTTACACTGTCACCTCTGAATATCTACCAAAACTAGTTTTACTTAAGTGGCTATAACTTCTTCAGATCTTCATGCGGACCTTTGAAATCTTTATTGGATCATCTTAAGACACATATCTATAAACCCTTTGAAGCGAATCCTCTGATCTTCATCTTATCTAGGATCTTTAGCTCACTGTCTTCACTGTTCTTCTCTGTTCCTGATTAGGACTAATTTTCTCAATATCCTCAACACATAGCTCATCCAATCCTTATCATCAATGCAACAGGAGTATGTTGACATCAATGACAACACCGGTTAGGCCCATACTTGCAACAATATCCCCCTTTGTCATTGATGGCAACATGTGATGTGAAAAATTGTTTTGACCATCAAGACAAGAACTTTTTCTTACTGACACAACTCCCCCTATCAACAACAACCATTCAAATGTCTTCTCTTCCTTTACTGCTCCCCCTTTGATCAACAACCACTTGTTTTTCACATGTTCTTTCTCCCCCTTTGACATCAATGGCAAAGGGCACATACTTGCACCAATTCAGAATCATACCAGCTGCTCCCCCTGAGTGGCATCTTTCAAAACATCAATCTGGACCACAAGATATGACTATGAGATCTACCAGACTGATGCACATTAGTGCACCTTAATTCAAAACCGGAGGGGTAATAATCTCTAACTTCTACCTGAGATACTCAAAAGAATCCTTAGGAAAAGGTT
This sequence comes from Cunninghamia lanceolata, assembly GCA_027924645.1. NCBI lineage: Eukaryota > Viridiplantae > Streptophyta > Pinopsida > Cupressales > Cupressaceae > Cunninghamia > Cunninghamia lanceolata. Next base: position 162,774 of record BSBN01002011.1, on the reverse strand, counting down.
TAGTGAAAATGTCTGCAATCTGATCCTTGGAAGGTACAAACTCCAATCTAACTTCATTCTTGTTCACTTGCTCTCTCAAAAAGTGAAACTTGATGGATATATGTTTAGTCTTTGAATGCAACACCGGATTCTTAGATATATTTATTGCACTTGAATTATCACAGAAGATTGTGATAGGCTCCTCATACTCCACTCTCATGTCTCTTAGCATTTGCTTCATCCACAAAACTTGAGTGTAACTACCTGTCACTGCAATATATTTTGCTTCTGCCGTGGACAAAGATATTGCCTCTTATTTCTTGCTCAGCCAAGAAACCAATCTCTTTCCCAAAAAGAATGCTCCACCACTGGTACTCTTCCGGTCATGCACATCTCCTGCCCAATCCGCATCTATATATGCATGAAGAGAGAAATCATGATCTCTAGGATACCATAGACCATACTCAACTGTCCCTTTTAGATATCTAAAAATCTTCTTGATTGCCATGACATGAGATTCTCTAGGATCATCTTGGAATCTAGAAACATGACCAACAACATTCATAATGTCAGATCTAGTTTGAGTGAGATACAACAAACCTCCAATCATTGACCTGTACTTTTTCTGATCAGCCTTGGGAGAATCATCATCTTTGCTCAACTTACATCTGGTTGCCATGGGAGTACTCATTGGCTTTGAGTCTTTTATCCCAAATTTCTTCAACAATTCTTTCACATATTTGGTCTAAGAAATGAAGATTCCTTTCTTTGTTTGAGTGATTTGTAGACCCAAGAAGAAATTCATTTCCCCAAACATGGACATCTCAAATTCACTTTTCATTTGATTTGCAAAAGTCTTGCACATACTATCTCTTCCTCCAAAAATGATATCATCAAAAAACACTTCAACAATCAAGATATTTTCATGATCAATTTTGAAGTACAAATTACTATCAGCAGTACCTTTGTTGAAACCAATCTTCAAAAGATGCTTATCCAATCTTTCATACCAGGCTCTTGGGGCTTGCTTCAGTCCATACAGAGCTTTCTTCAACTTGTAGACCATATCACCATGATCAGACAATTGAAATCCATCTAGTTGCTCAATGTATACTTCTTCTTCCAAGTCACCATTCAGGAAGGGAGATTTGACATCCATCTGATAAACTTTGAAATCTTTGAAGGTAGAAAAAGAAAGAAATAATCTTACTGCTTCAATTCTTGCCATCGGAGAAAAAGTTTCTTCAAAATCAACTCCTTCTACTTGGGAGTAACCCTTGCTGACCAATCTGGCTTTGTTTCTGATTACTTCACCATCTTCATTCAGTTTATTCTGAAAGACCCATTTGGTTCCAATCACATTCTTATTTTTAGGTCTCGAAACAAGATCCCAAGTGTGATTTTTCTCAATTTGCATCAGCTCTTCCTCCATTGCTTTAGTCCAGTTTTCATCATTGCAAGCTTTAGTCACTATCTTAGGTTCAATCTTTGAAATCAGACAATACTCTTCTGAATCTTGAGTAATCCTTCTTCTTGTTTTTACACCTTTGCTTTTATCACCTATGATCTGAACTTCAGAGTGATTTAGTCTTACATTACTAGGAACTTTGGGAGTTTCTGGCACTTCTGATTCTTGAACAGGTTCATTCAAACTTATCTCTTCTTCTGGATCAGTCTGAATCTGAATCTCAGAAGGGGCTTGGACTCCTTGGATCAGAACATCATTCTAATCATCTTCATCACATTCATAAAACCTTGAGGGTTTTTCAATCCCTTCATCAACCTTCACATTTGTACTTTCTATAATCTTCCTCAATCTCTTGTTATAACACCAGTATGCTTTGCTTTGAGTAGAATAACCCAAGAAAATTCCTTCATCACTTCTAGCATCAAATTTGCCTAAATCTCCATCTCTCTTAATGTAACATTTGCTACCAAACACTCTAAAATACCTCACAGTGGGAGTGATGCCAAACCAAAGTTCATAAGGAGTCTTACCGATATTGCTTCTGATTTGTACCCGATTGAGAGTATAGACTGCAATGCTTACAGCTTATCTCCAATAGATCTAAGGAATATTTTCTTCCATCATCATGGTTCTAGATGTTTCCTAGATGGTCCAGTTCTTTCTCTCCACTACCCCATTCTACTATGGAGTCCTAGGAGCAGACAACTATCTTTTATTCCATGTTTTTCACAGAATTCTATGAAATCACCAGATGTGAATTCTCCACCTCTATCAGACCTTAGACATTTTAATTTTAATCCGGTTTCATTCTCTACCATAGCCTTGAATATTTTGAATTTCTCAAGAGCTTCTAATTTCTCTTTTAGAAAAGTCACCCACATCACCCAAGAGTAGTCCTCAATCAATAGCATGAAGTATCTATCACCTTGCACACTTCTGATTCTTGCCAGACCACATAAATCAGTATGAACTAGGTCCAATAATCTACTAGAAGATTGTTCCTTACTTTTGAATGTGACTCTTCTCTACTTACCCAATTGACATTCTTTACACAAGCTATTAGTAGGTTTCACAAGTCTTGGAAGATCTCTTATAGCCTGAGTGTTGCTTATTTTGATGATATTATCAAAATTCGCATGACACATTCTCCTATGCCATAACCAACTCTGATCAATTTGAACAAATAGACAATTTTTACCAGTACCAACCAAATGGAAGATATTACCTTTTGTTTGAGTACTGGATGCAATCTCTGTTCCAGAACTTTCAAAGATCTTGCATTTTCCATTCTTGAATCGGAGATCATAGCCTTTGTCTACCAACTGTCCAACACTGAGAAGATTGTGCTTCAGACCTTCAACATACAGTACATTATTGGTTTTGTTCTTTCCATCAAAAGAAATGGTTCCTCTTTCTCTAATTCTGCCAGCAGAGTTATCACCAAACTTTACCACTCCTCCTTCATACCTTTCCAAATCTATGAACTTATTTTTTTCACTTGTCATATGGTGAGAGCATCCACTGTCAATGACCCAATCATCCTTTTCTTCAACTTGGGTAGCCAGAGCTCTTTCTACAATTTTATGATTGATAGATTCAGAGGGCACCAGATCTTCTTCCTTGATGGCAATAAAAACCTAGTCACTTCTAGATTTGTTTCCTATCTCTGATTCATCATCTATTACTCCTTCATTATCATCATCTTCATGAACATAGTAACAATTCTTTTGGAACCTTGATCTATTAGGATTTGGCCTTGAAAATATTTCCGGACACCTTGAGGCAAAATGACCAATCTTATTGCAGTTAAAACACTTAAAAGGTAATTTCCCCTCATACTTACCGGATCCTCTTGTAGTCTTTTTGCAATAAGGGCTTCAAGTTGAGCAGCTTCTGCTTCATCTTCTTCTAGGTCTTTTCTTGCTTTCTCATACCATGATAGTTTCCTTGAAGAGTTTTCTCCCAGATCAAACTTTTGTTTTCCTTTTAGAGATGTACTAGCTGTGAATGCAAATTTAGTCTTGGGGGGGCATCTCCAAACTCAGTCAATTCAAATGCAGCCAATTTACCAACCAATTGATCTCTTGTGATACCTGAAATAGATTTGAATTCTTCAATAGCAGCAACCTTGTACTTATAAGATTTAGGAAGGGATCTGAGAACTTTGCCAACAATCTCATCTTCATCCAAGACTCCACCAACACATCTAATAGCACAAACAAGCTCATTAACTCTTGGCATAAATGTAGTGATATTTTCATCTTCTCTCATCTTCAGATTTTTGAATTTTCCTTTTAGACTCTATAGCTTGGCACATTTAACATACTTGTCTCCTTCATGCAAAAGTTCTAGTTTTTCCCAAATCTCAAAAGCAGTTTGTAGGTTAACTACATTTGTCAGCTTTGAATTAGACAAGGTGCTTAGAAGAGCTTCTTTAGTCCTCAGATTATTTTCAGCATCTCTGATTTCATCTACGGTTTTCAGACCATTCTGTGGAGAAGTATACTTCTTTGAAGCCATGATCCAATACTGCATTCCCATACATTGCAAGTGACATTCCATGCGACTTTTCCAAAGAGTGAAATTTATTCCATCAATCCTCGGACTATCCTTTTTGTAGGACGACATCCTGGATCTCCTCAAGCGGTTAAGCTCTTTTAGAGGAACCTAGCTCTAATACCAATTGTTAGATTCAGGACAGACAATTGAGAGGGGGGTGAATCGGTTGTCCAAAACTTCTTCCAATTAAACACATAAATCCACTTTGTAATTCAGTAGCATGTTAATAAATCAATCATTGAAACATAATGCATTTAAATCAAGAGCAGGAACACATTAACACATAAGACACCAAGATTTTGATGTGGAAAACCCAGTTAAGGGAAAAACTATAGGGTGACTAACCCAAGATTGGATTCTCTAATAGAAGAATAGAAAGAACAAAATGGCACATGCCAATTAGGGCTCACTGCCTAAGCACACTGATCACAAGAGGCTCACTGCCTATAGGAGACACATTGTCTACAGAATAATAAGTATTACATACTTGAACTGAAGAATAGCATCTTCACCATGCTTGAGTCAGTTCCATTTAAGCCCAAAACTTATGCTCTGTCTTTCGCTCTTCTCCTTTCTACCACACCCTCATCATGACATGACACCTTTGAAATGACTTTATAACTCCTTATTTATACAAGACATCGACTTAGGGATGATCATCCAAGTCAGCATACATTACAGAGAAAATACATAAATACAACATGACTAGTTACAAAAAGACTTCACGTGGATGAACACATTGTCAGCCACACAAATCTGAGACGTCAATCTTCACTTAAGAACACTCTAATGTTCACATAACATCTTTAAGATCATCTATAGGATGCGTAACTCATTCGATCGGCCAGACTTAGGAAGAACACCATCAGCTGGAAGTTATTCTTCAATTACGAGCTCCAACTCCAATGCGGACCAGCAACACAAACTGGACACGATCCAAAGACCTCCACAAGCTTGCCTGAATCACCAAGAACATCCACACTACATCTTCTTACTGAAATCCTTCTCTCCTTCATCCGGAACCTCAAGAACACAGTCTGTCATTACTATCATAATGGAATAGATGCTTGCGGTCCTCCAGACCACAAACCAATTGAGTTGTCAATTCACATTGACTTCCTAAACACTCCACCAAATCCGTAGAACAAGATATTTCATTTCTAGATCTCACCGGACCTATCTGTGTCACATTGTCACCTCTGAATATCTACCAGAACCAGTTTTACTTAAGTGGCCATAACTTCTTCAGATCTTCATGCGGACCTCTGAAATCTTTATTGGATCAACTTAAGACACATATCTACAAACTCTTTGAAGTGCATCCTCTGATCTTCATCTTATCTAGGATCTTTAGCTCACTGTCTTCACTATTCTTCTTTGTTCCTGATTAGGACTAATTTTCTCAATATCACCAGCACACAACTCATCCAATCCTTATCATCAATGCAACATGAGTATGTTGACATTAATGACAACACCAGTTAGGCCCATACTTGCAACAAGAATAAATGCAGAGTAGTTTACTGGACTGTTCTTCAGCATACAACTCATTGTCTGTACTACACTTCTCTGTAACTCACTTGTTTCTTCTGGAGAGGCTAATTTTCTCAATATCCTCAACATACAAGTCTTCTAAACAAGTAATATAATAAGCTATAGTTGACACCAATGACAACAAGAATATGTTGACATCAATGACACCACCAATTAGGCACATACTTTCTATAATCTCCCCCTTTGTCATTGATGGCAACATATGATGTGAAAAACTGCAACAACCATCAAGACAAGATTCTCCCCTTTCTCTTTACACACTTGCACTCTTTCTTTCTCCAAAATTCTCCCCCTTTCTCTTACACATCTACACTCTAAGTTTTTCACATGACTTCTCTCTCCCTTTGACATCAATGGCAAAGGGCACATACTTGCACTCATCTTTTCTGATCTAATCTCTCTTCTGAACTCTCTTGACTACTCCCCCTGAGAAGTAGCCCTAAAAAGTATCAATCTGGACCTCTGAGCATCTCCAGACTGATGCACTATTGTGTATCTTAGTTTAGAGTAGGCGGACTGATAACCCCTAACTTTTCTCTAAGATACACAAAAGTGTCCTTAGGTAGAGGCTTGGTAAAAATGTTTGCAATCTAATCCTTGGTAGAAACATGCTCCAACTTCACTTCATTCTCTGTCACCTTTTCTCTCAAAAAATGATACCTAATGGATATCTGCTTTGTCCTTGAATGCATCACTAGATTCTTTGATATGTTGATGGCACTTGTATTATCACAAAATATTGTAATTGGATCTTCATACACAACTCTGATGTCCTTCAAAATCTGCTTCATCCATAACACTTGAGTGCAATTACATGTTGTTGCAATGTATTCTGCTGCTGCAGTGGACAGGGATATTGAATCATATTTCTTGCTCAACCAAGATACTAATCTGTTGGGAATTAAGGTGTCTCAACCTTGGTAATTCCTTGCATTTATTATTGTAATGTAATTTATTTATTTAGCCTATGTTGTAATTTTGTTGCACATCCTGTTTTGTCATTTAGTGTGAAGTGGCACGATGAGTTGTCACTCCACTTGTAAGATGACTAGGATGGTCAACACACTCCATATGGAGATAGGTGTCCCCTTTGTGTGGTAGAGGTTTTCTACCATGTGTTGGCATCTTGACTAGTGTGTAAGGGAATATTGACCGAAACAGTTATGACAGATTCCTATGACAAAATCTATGACATGTAAGAGTCAAAAATAGAAGGTTCTATGACAGGTGAAGACATGTGTCACAAGGCATCTTGAAAGAAGGCATCTTTGGGTACCCCAAGGAGGGTTATGACAATTTTCAAGGGAATATGCTATTTATAGCCTATTTATGACAAATTCTCTTACAACTGTAAGATATGTCAGTATGACAAATTCTATGATGGTTGTAAGAGTCATAAGAGCATCTATCATTGCCCAACTTGGGAATAGGTGACCTCTTTGGGATGGGGTGACTTGACAAGTGTCAAGAACATCCTACAATGTTGGACAAGTGTCTATAGGTGTGGGTTTTGCGCCATGAGGCCATGTTGGACGCCCATCTCAAGATAGAGCCATTTTTGCCTTGTACTTTCTATATAAATAAGTGCTTTGGAGAGGAGATGTATTATGTGATTGATAGGTATCGTTATGCTATCGGTTTGTCTCCAAATATGAGTGTTGAAGACTCCTAAGAGCTTGCATTGCAAGTGTATTGTAAACCATTTCAGTTTTGATAATACATTGTGCAGGTTTTGGAGTGTGGGGTTTTCACTTGATAAGGGTTTTCCTCACACATATCTTGTGTCTCTCTCTTCTGTCTCATTTCTATGTGTATGTGTATTGTTGCAATATCTCCATTGTTGTTGTTAACATTCTGTAATTGTAAGGATAAAAATGAATTTTCACTCTTCTCTCCTCTTTAGATTAGTGTAGGAAGCGATTTCCACACACCTAGCTTCCTTTTAGTTGGTATCAGAGCCTGGCCAGTTTTTGGTTCTAGCTGTTGGATAGGAGTTTTTTGAGCTAATCTTAGGTTGAGTGGAAGTCTCCACAGAGTATTCTATATCTTGTTGTAGGAAGGAGATGGCAATCACATCTGGAAGAGTAGAGGTGGAGAAGTTCAATGGCACAAATTTTGAGTTGTGGAAACTCAAGATGGAGGAACTACTTATTGATTGTGACCTATGGGAAACTATTGATGGAACAAAACCTATGGCAATGTCACAAGCTGATTGGGATCTCAAAGATCAGAAGGCTAAGGGTCTCATAAGACTCTATCCTATTGAATGTCCATGAGGAGAAGACCGTGAAAGTTCTTTGGAAGAAGCTGGGAGATGTTTATCAGGCCAAGTCCTTGGGGAAAAAGTTTTTTTTTGAAAAAGATGTTGTTTGCTCTAAAAATGGAAGATGGAGGATTGGTTGTGGACCATATGAATGCTTTCAACATGATTTTTGCACAGTTGACATCCGTGGGTGTGAAAATGGAGGAGGAGGATCAGTGTATGACCCTGCTTTATTCTTTGCTAGATTCATGGGATCATCTTATCAGGGCCATCAAAAGCACTACTACCACCTTCACGATGGAAGATGTGGTGTCTTCATTGTTATCTAAAGAAATGCAAAGAAAGACATCCAAGTCGGCTAAAGAAGCTCTTGCAGTTCGTGGAAGACCCAAAGAGAAAGGGAAGAAGACAAGAAAGATGAAAAGGGTAGATCCAAATCCCATGGCTCTCTATTGGAACTGTGGAAAAACTGGGCATTTCTAAAAGGAATGCAAAGAAGAAAAGAAAAAGAAAAAAAAGAATGCCCAAGATTCAGATTTTGACAAGACATAAGATGATGGTGATGCCTTCATCACAGCCCTGGCCACCCATGCATCTGATGATGTGTGGTTGATAGATTCTAGTGCATTATTCCACATGACCTCACATCAAAGCTGGTTCACGAAGTATGAAGAGTTTGATGGTGGAAGAGTGTACTTGGGTGATGATTCTCATCTAAAGATTGTTGGTCAAGGAATTATCTCAATCTGATTCCCTGATGGACAAGTGAAGGGGATCATTGGGGTTATGCACATCCCAGGCTTGGCACGGAACCTGCTTTCTGTAAGTATGTTGAATGATGCAGGTGTGAAGGTTTTCTTTTCAAAGGATTAATGTAAGATGACTAGAGGATCTATGGTGCTTGCGGAGGGTACTCGGAGAGGTACTCTATTTCAGCTGGAGGCATGCACTTCACAGTGCAATAGTTCTTCTTACGCAAAGAAAAGAGTTGCAGTCACTTCATCCCCACCATCTGAACGAGTAGTGAAGAAATCTATTGTAACACATTCTAATGGTAGTGCACATGCTTTGGAAGTTAAACTTCCTACTAGAAAGACTATGTTATGGCATTTGAGATATGGCCACATTGGTGAGAAGGGTCTTAGAACCCTGAAAAATAAAAACATCATTGAGGAGTTAAATGATTGTAATCTTGAGTTCAACTCTTGTGAACATTGTGTATATGGAAAGCAAAACCATGTTCAGTTTTACTCTAGTTCTCACAAGTCTTCAGGTGTATTGGATCTTATTCATTCTGATGTGTTTGGTCCTGTTAATGTTCCTTTAATTTCCAAATATGTATATTTTGTATCTCTCATAGATGATTATAGTAGAAGGACATGGGTTTATTTTATCAGAAGCAAGACTAAAGTCTTTAGTCAGTTCAAAGAGTTTAAAGATTTTGTTGAGAATGAGACTAGTAAAAGGATTAAGTGTTTGAGGATTGATAATGGTGGTGAGTTTTGTTCGGCAAAGTTCAATAAGTTCTGTAAAGATCAAGGGATTGAAAGACATAAGACAACTCCATACACCCCACAGCAAAATGGAGTTGTGGAGAGGATGAATAGGACACTAATGGAGAGGGCTAGGGGTATGCTTAGTGGAGCAAGCCTCGAACAAAAGTTTTAGGCTGAAGCTATAGCCACTGCTTGCTACCTGGTAAACATGTCTCCTACATCATCTCTTATTGGAAAGACACCTATGGAGGTGTGGTATGGTAAGAAGCCTTCAATTAGACATCTTCATGTTTTTGGTTGTGAGGCATATGCACATGTGCCTAGGGAGAAACGGTCTAAATTAGAGAACAATGTTGTTAAGTGTATTACCATTGGCTATGGTGTCGGTGTGAAAGGAAACAAGCTTTGGGATCCTATGGCTCAAAAAGTGTTGTATAGTAGAAGTGTTATCTTCATAGAGCTAACACGTTCTTCCATTGTTCTACAGCCAGAATAGACAGAAAAGAAAGAAGATGTAATTTAGTTTCCTTCTACCCCTGAGAAGACTGAATTGATAGACCCTATGAGACCTGATGATGAGGAGATCTCTAGCAGCTCTAAAAGCTCAGAAGAAGAAGTAGAACCTCAACCTTAGCCATTGAGGAGGTCTACATGAACAAGAAAGCAACCTCATAGGTTTTCTTATTCATTAATTGATTCTAGTTGTGTGTTTGTCTTACTAACACTGATGAGCCTAGAACTGTGATAGAGGCTATGGACATGAAAGATACAAGCTCCTAGAAGGAGGCCATGGAAGATTTTTTGGAGAAGAATAAAACATGGGACTTGGTGCCTTTTCCTGAAGGACAGAAACTTGTTTGATGCAAATGGGTGTTCAAGAGAAATTGGTGCAGATGGCAGTGTTGAAAAGTACAAGGCTAGATTGGTTGTAAAGGGGTACTCACAAGTGGAGGGAATTGATTATGGTGAAATTTTCTCTCCTATTGCAAAGCTGACATCCATTCAGTTCTTGTTATCTCCTACAATTGCTTATGACTTAGAGGTGGAGAAGATGGATGTGAAGACAACACTCCCTCATGGTGATTTGGAGGAAGAGATTTACATGTCACAGCTAGAGCATTACATAGACAAAGGTAAAGAAAATTTGGTTTGCAATTTGAAGAAGTCTTTGTATGGTTTGAAGTAGTCTCCTAGGATGTGGTATATGAAATTTGATGCTTTTGTGTTGTCGATTAGATTTCTAAGATCAAAATCTGATCATTGTGTGTATTACAAGTTTGACAATAATCGCATTCTCATTATTGCATTGTATGTTGACGATATGTTGTTGATTGGGAATGGTAAGAATATGATTTCTGAATTGAAGTCTTAGTTGTCAGCATAGTTTGAAATGAAAAATCTAGGGGTAGCCAGGTACATTATGGGAATGGAAATCAAAAGAGACAGAGCTAATAGAAAACTTTGGTTAAGCCAAAGTAAGTACGTGAAGACCATGCTGGATAGGTTCAGCATGGTAGATTGTAGACCATTGTGTGTTCCTGTTTCATTAGGGACAAAGTTGTCTATTAATGATTGTCCAAAATCTCCTAGTGAGGTGGAAGACATGAGCAGAGTAATTATGCTAGTGTTGTTGGCAATTTGATGTATGCTATGGTCTGCACAAGACCAGACATTGCCCAAGCAGTGGGAGTCCTTAGTCGATTTATGGTTAATCTTGGACGGGCACATTGGGATGCAGTTAAGAGAGTGTTTAGATATTTGAGGGGTACTTTCAAGTTTCCATATGCTATCATGGTAATGCTATAGGACCTCTGCATTAAGTTTGTATTTGTGGATTCATGGATTCTGATTGGGCATGCGACATTGACAGTAGGAGATCCACCAGTGCCTATGTGTTCACTATGTTCGGTGGTGTAATTAGTTGGATGAGTAAGCGATAACCTGTGGTTGCTTTATCCCATGACAAAAGCTGAGTATATGGCAGCAACTCATGCTTGTAAGGAAGCCATTTGGCTTAAGAGATTGTGTTTAGATATTGGTGTTGATCCATGACAGATTATGATTTGTTGTGATAGTTAGAGTGTGATTTGCCTAGCAAAGAATCTAACTTTCCGTGCCAGAACCAAGCATAATGATGTATAGTTTCACTTCGTGCGAAACATGGTAGAGGATGGGAAGGTGAATTTGGAGAAGGTAGATACTTTGAAAAATGTTGTAGATGCATTGATGAAACTAGTGGGCACAAATAAGTTTAGATGGTGTTTGGAGTCTATAGGCCTCTCGGCCTATAGCAGTTAAATCCTATTATTTCTATTGGCTCTTACAAGGTGTTAGACAAGTGGGAGAATGTTGGTAATTAAGGTGTCTCAACCTTGGTAATTCCTTGCATTTATTATTGTAATGTAATTTATTTATTTAGCCTATGTTGTAATTTTGTTGCACATCTTATTTTGTCATTTAGTGTGAAGTGGCATGATGAGTTGTCACTCCACTTGTAAGATGACTAGGATGGTCAACACACTCCATGTGGAGATAGGCATCCCCTTTGTGTGGTAGAGGTTTTCTACCATGTGTCAGTATCTTGACTAATCTGTAAGGGAATATTGACTGAAACGGTTATGACAGATTCTTATGACAGAATCTGTGACATGTAAGAGTAAAAAATAGAAGGTTCTATGACAGGTGAAGACGTGTCACAAGGCATCTTGGAAGAAGGCATCTTTGGGCACCCCAAGGAGGGTTATGACAAGTTGTAAGGGAATATTCTATTTATAGCCTGTTTATGACAGATTCTCTTACAGCTGTAAGATATGTCAGTATGACAGATTCTATGACAGTTGTGTTGGTTTTTTTTCCCGACTAGATGTTTCCCAATTATCCCTACAAGGTAGCCACCATTGATCAATAGGATTTCTGGGCCAGGGGCCAACAGTACAAGAGATAGACTCTATAAATATCTCCTCTCCTTCTTTAGGCTCTGCAAAACCAAGGGGGTATTCCCTATTCAACATCTATGAAATGTGCTTCTTAACTTGGTGGGATGTTGACACAAAGCAGATAAATCCTCTCTCATGCAAACCAAAACTATGAAATAAGTGCAAAGGGGCTAGCTTTGGGCCTATGCTCAGTTGTGAATCAGAGGATTTTGGTCCTATAACTACTTCTAAATGTTCTAAAGGTTTGTATTTGAAGTATGAATTTGATTTTTGGTATTTGGATACAAAACTAGGACTTTGGTTGTAACCTCAATACAAGACTGGACTGGTGCCTATCTCAGGGCTCGAAGTCAATAGACATACACATGTGAATGGTTAGCATAAACATATATCAATGACTAGATTTCAAGGGGAGTTATAGTGTCTGCCTTACAGATACTTCCCAAAAACTAAGTATTCAGTTATCTCTGCTTACAAACATCCTTATTGCAATATATTCTTCCCAACACTTAACCCAAAACATTTAATCTACTCCTTGATCAAAAGTAAAAGACTAAGCATTCAACATAGTAAACCCATGTCCTAGAATCTTAAACACCCCTTAGCTGTTTAGATTCAGAAGAAGAAAACATTCAACTTGGAGAAAAATAACAAAATACATGCAATGAAGCATTACTCATATAAAATAACATGAAACCAGTATATTTATGCATAAAACATATAACAAATGATTCATAAACTCACTAGACACCCAAAACAGAGCCACCAACGAAGTTGTATCTTATCACAGCACCAAAATTTATCCAGTTGTCAACAACCAAAACAATGAGGCACACACCTCTGATATACTCAGAATGTGCCCTCAACAGAACCGTACAATAGTCAAATCAAAATTCTGCCAATTACAATGCACCATGGAATGGCGCCCAAAACAATCAATGCAGTAGGAGACAAAATGGGAAGAAGCAGGAGAAAGGCGAGGAGTAGTTGAACTCGAGCCCTGTGCCACCGCTTGAAGATTTTCCACTTGGAGGTGGTAGCTGACATGTCCTTTCAGCCCATTCCTTTCTGTAATCTTGCCATTAATGGCATACCAACTTGCAGCCATCACAGAAACGCAGCAGTGAATGTATAAACAATTTTCCCACCAAGAATGCCACTGTATATGCATGGGAAAACCTTCGCTATCGAATATTTGAACACATCCATCGATCCATCCTTGCATCTCTGAAATCTATGGCTTAAATCAAACTAGTGAGTCGCTGGCCAATGAGAATGTGCCACGTAGATGCTTCCTTGCCATCGCTGACTTTTCCATCGCAGCATGCACTTTTACCTTTTTCGCCCCTTTGTATATGCAAAATCATATACAATCACCTTACATACAAGGCGGACCCCAAACCTTTATGAAACAGGTTGAAACCCTATTCAGGTCTGGCTTGTATATCTCTCCTTTGTATATCCGCGATATACAACACACACATACATACAAGCCGTGGACTTCAAATCATTATGAATCAGAATGTACCTCCTTTTGAAATTTGTCTTGTATCCTTTTCATTGCACATTGGCTTGTATATCGACATATACAATCCAAAACATACATCCTGCGGGCCCTACCATGCATTTGAAACTATTGACTTTTTGACCACTCCTGCTTGTATATTTCACTTGTATCTTCTACTTGTATGTTCAAATGTGCATTGGGAACATACAAGCCCACCATACAACCACAGACTTAATCCATTTCGCTAATGCAGTTAACCTTCTTGTCGCATCCGCTTTGCATCTACTTTTGTATATGTGAACTTACTTTTGAACATACTAGCAATTCCCTTTGTATGTGCAAAACAAAAAATGAATGCATATACAACCTTGTGGAGCCACCATTTGCATATATCCTTTGCACGTTTCGATTGTATGTTGGGAACATACAATCTGTTGTTATATGGAGCCTAATCAGACTCGGAGGTTATATTTAGCCCACTTTTATTAGCGCAGTTTCCCCCCAAATTCCTATGGGGTCAAGGGGCAGCGCCCCTTGCGGGGGTTTGGGGGCAGCGCCCCCAAGACGGGGTCAAGGGGCAGTGCCCCTTGCGGGGTCCAGGGGCAGCGCCCCTGGCGCGTTCCCTGTCGCGATACAGGGCGGGGTCGAGGGGCAGCGCCCCTGAAACCTCACATGGTTTTTTTATTATTTTATAATGCACTGGGAGTTAATTTTTTTTCATTGACCGACATAAGAAAACCCTATTTTGTAACCGACAAAAAGCTTGATAAAAAGCGGCTAAGGGTTAGGGTTTTGAGATTGTATTGTAGCATTTTGCAGCGGTATTGAGTTGCAGGGATTGCTGATTGTAATCGGTTTGATTTACTGGATAATAATATTGGACTCTCTGTTTGGTGGATGTAGCCCGAGTTTGGGTGAACCACGTTAAAACTTGTCTCTCGCTATTATTATTTCTGTGTATTTCCATTTCTCTGTTTAATCTTTATTTGCATTTAATTGATATCTTCTGCCGGCTAACCCTAACACAATCTCCTTTGTATACTTGCGGGTCCCACCAAATGTATCTCCTGCTGCTTTGTATGTTGCCAAACATACAAGACCCCTTGTATATTTGCACTGTACATCTCTAATGTATGTCGGATATACATTCACCCTTGTATCCACCCAATGTACATTTTGCTTTGCATATCTTCCCTGTATGCTACCAATGTATCTTTTGTTTGCATGTTCCCCTTTGTATCTAGCCATTGTATGTCTAAACATACAAACCTGATTATACAAGCAAACTCAACATACAACTGCAGAATATTCCAAGAATCTGTGAAAGATTCCTCAATGCATATACAAACCCAATATGCATTTAAAATGCATACAATCACATTTATTCACCTTTTGAAAGCCGATTGACATTTTGGCCTGCCAATGTACATTTGGACTTGTACATATAAAGACACATACATTTCAATAGATTTCACCGCTACATAGAGTGATTTTAAACTTAGCATTTTTTCTTAAACGCGACGGGATAAAGTGGTAAAGCAATGCATAAGGGCCAGTCAACCAATGAGAGCCTAGGCATGAAAATACAACTAGTGCAACCAGGAACCTGCTACAGGAGGTCAACTCAAAATTAGAAAATAAAGTGCAAGACCCCATGACTCAGAAATTTTAGGGTTTGAATGAAAAATCCTTCTAATGCTCAAGCTTAAAACCCTAACCCTAGTTGGGCACCAACAGGTTGTAAGAGTCGTAAGAGCATCTGTCATTGCCCAACTTGGGAATAGGTGACCTCTCTGGGATGGGGTGACTTGACAAGTGTCAGGAACATCCTACAGTGTTTGACAAGTGTCCATAGGTGTGGGTTTTGGGCCATGAGGCCATGTTGGACGCCCATCTCAAGATAGAGTCATTTTTGCCTTGTACTTTCTATATAAATAGGTGCTTTGGAGAGGAGATGTATTATGTGATTGATAGGTATTATTATACTATTGGTTTGTCTCCAGTTACAAGTGTTGAAGACTCTTAAGAGCTTGCATTGCAAGTGTATTGTAAACCATTCTAGTTTTGATAATACATTGTGCAGGTTTTGGAGTGGGGTTTTTCACCCAATAAGGGTTTTCCCCACATATATCTTGTGTCTCTCTCTTTTGTCTCATTTCTGTGTGTATGTGTATTGTTGCAATATCTCCATTATTTCTGTTAACATTCTATAATTGTAAGGATAAAAACAAATTTGCACTCTTCTCTCCTCTTTAGATTAGTGTAGGAAGTGATTTCCACACACCTAGCTTCCTTTCATAATCTTTTTCCCAAGAAGAATGCACCTCCACTTGTGCTTTTTCTATCATCCACATCTCTAGCCCAATCTGCATCAGTATATGCACTAAGAACAAAGTCACTGTCCATGGGGCACCATGAACCATAATCTATTGTGCCTTTTAAATATCTCAGAATTCTCTTGACTGCCATCACATGTGATTCCTTGGGTTCTGCCTAAAATCTTGCCACAAGACACACCGCATGCATTATGTCAGGTCTAGTTTGATTCAGATAAAGTAATCCTCCAATCATAGATCTATACTTTTTCTGATCTACCATGGGTGAGTTATCATCTTTGCTCAACTTACAACCAGTTATCATAGGTGTGCATACTGGTTTAGAGTCTTCCATCCCAAATTTCTTTAACAACTGTTTCACATACTTAGACTGAGAAATGAAGACACCCTTATCTGATTGACTTATTTGTAGACCTAAAAAGAAGTTCATCTCCCCAAACATGGACATTTCATATTCACTATGCATTTCTCTAGCAAAAACTGAGCACATACCTTCATTGCCTCCAAAAATAATATCATCAACAAAAATTGCAACAATCAGGGTTTGTTCATCATTGATCTTGAAGTAGAGATTACTATATGTCGTACCTTTACTAAACCCTATCTATATTAGGTACTTGTCCAATGGTGCATATCATGCCCTGGGAGCTTGCTTCAATCCATACAATGCTTTCTTCAATCTGTAGACCATGTTCCCTTGTTCTGATGACTGAAATCCTTCTGGTTGGTCAATATAGACTTCCTCTTCCAACTCTCCATTTAAGAAGGCAGACTTCACATCCATTTGATAAACCTTGAAATCTTTGTATGCTGCAAAATCTAGAAACATCCTTATTGCTTCAATCCTTGCTACGGGAGCAAAAGTTTCTTTAAAATCTATTCCTTCAACCTGAGTGTATCCTTTGCATACCAATCTTTCTTTGTTTCTTACCACTTCACCATTCTCATTCATTTTGTTTCTGAAGACCCACTTTGTACCAATTACATTCTTCTCTATCTATAATAATTCTTCTTCGAGGGCCTTTATCCAATTCTGATCTTTGCAAGCCTCATCCATAGTTTTAGGTTCAATCTTAGAGATCAGACAGAAATTTACTTGTTCTTCTGCAGCTTTTCTTGTGGTTAAGATCCCTTTGCTCTTATCTCCTATGATTTGATTTTTAGAATGACTGATTCTTACATAGCTTGGAGTTTTGGTAGCACTTATCAGAGCTTGTTCTTCTTCATATGTGTTGTCTTCATGCTGCACCACTTCTGAAACATCTAGATCATCTAACTCATATCCACTTGATTTTGAAGACCTTTCCTTACATTCATCAACTTTAACATTTGCACTTTCAATGATTTTATTCAGCCTATAGTACCAGTAGGCCTTGCTCTTGGTGGAGTAACCAAGGAAGATTCCTTCATCATATCTAGCATCAAACTTGCCTAAATCTTCTTCTCTTTTGATATAAAATCTGCTACCAAAAACTTTAAAATATTTCACAGTAGGAACTCTACAATGCCACAATTTATAGGGAGTTTTTGAGCTATTACCTTTTACTTGAACTCTATTTAGGATATATACTACGGTCTGAAATTCTTCTCTCTAATATACTTCCAGAAGATGAGCTTCCTTCATCATGGTTCTAGTAGCTCCTTGAATAGTTCTATTTTTCCTTCCAACAAATCCATTTTATTGTGGAGTTCTGGGCGCAGATAGCTATCTCTTTATTCCATGCTCTTCACAAAAGAAATTAAATTCATTTGATGTGAACTCTCCTCCTTTATCAAATCTCAAACATTTGATTTTCAAATCCATCTCATTTTCAACCATTGCCTTAAATGCCTTGAATTTATCTAGAGCTTGAGCTTTCTCTTTCAAAAAGGTGACCCAAGTCATTCTAGAATAATCATCAATGAGCAGCATGAAATACATGTCTCCTTGCAAACTTCTTACTCTGGTAGGTCCACAAAAATCTGTATGCACTAGCTCAAGTAATCTTCCAACTGATCGATCCTTGCTTTTGAAACTTGTTCTTGTCTGTTTCCCAAATTGACACTCCTTGCAAACTGAATTAGCAGGCTTAAGAAACTTAGGCAAATCTCTAACAATTTGTGCAGTGCTTTTCTTCATAATATTATCAAAATTTATGTGACACAACCTTCTATGCCATAACCAACTCTCATCAATCTGAGTCAACAAGCAATAGTTATTGGTTCCTTTCAAGTGATAGATATTACCTCTGGTCTTCTTACCAATTGCGATGACTATTTTGGAGCTTTCCCTGATCTTGCATCCATTGTCCTTGAAGCTTAATTCATAGCCCTTGTCACACATCTAACCCACACTCAAAAGATTATGCTTTAATCCTTTCACATACAAGACATCTTCAATATTATGCTTGTCATCCAAAGAAATAGATCCTTTTCCACAAATCCTACCAGCTATATCATCTCCAAACCTAACCAGTCCACCATCATATCTTTCCAAACTTACAAACTTACCTTTGTCGCTGGTCATGTGGTGAGAGCAACCACTATCAATAACCCATTCATCTTTGTCCTTAATGACCTAAGCAGCCAAAGCACTTTCCAATGGTTTTTCTACCTTCATATAGCTAGAAGAATTAGTAGACATAAGGTCTTCCTTAATAGCAATGAACAAGCATTCATTTACAGAGGGATTGGCATTATCTAGTTCACCATTATCTGATACTCCATCATCATCAAAATCTTCAACATAATAACACTTCTTTTGAGTCCTAGGCCTGTTCTCATATCTTCTTCTATTTCTTTCAATTCTTTCAGGACATCTAGAAGCAAAATGACCTACTTTACCACAAGAAAAACACTTGAAAGGTAATTTGCCTTTATACTTACCGGATCCTCTCTGCAGCCTGTCCACAAAGTTGGCTTCAAGTTCATCTATCTCGTCATCGGATTCTACCTTATACTTTTCTGATCTGGAAGTACTTTCAGGAGTACTAGCTTTGAAGGAAGTCTCAAATTTTGGTAGAGCATCATCTAACTCCCTCATTTCAAAAGCAATAAGCTTACCAAGAAATTGATCCCTGTTAACTATTTTTACTTGCATGAATTCTTCAATTGCGGCCACCTTGTGATAGTAGGACTTGGGCAAAGATCTGAGTATTTTCATAACAATTTCCTTTTCATCGAGAGTTCCACCTATGGATTTTATCCCTGTAACAAGTTCATCAACTCTTTGAATAAAATCTTATATGTTTTCATCATTGTTCATCTTCAAGCTTTCATATTTCACTTTCAGACTTTGTAACTTGGCTTCCTTCACAGAATCATCTCTTTCATATAGATTTTTCAACTTTTCCCATACCTTATTCACAGTTTCAAGATCCACCACTTTCATTAGTATTGATTCAGTTATTGAGCTTACTAGAGCATCCCTTGCCTTGATATCTATCTCATATTCTTTGATTTCATCTTCAGTCATCGGACCATTTTGAGGTATGGTGTATTCTATTTCTACAGATTTCCAAACTTTGACACCAAGAGAAAGAAGATGGTTTTTCATCCCAGCCTTCCATATAACATAATTAGTTCCATCAAAATGTGGTGCTTCCTTCTTGTAAGACATTTTGGATCTTCCTCAAGCTATTAAACTTTCTTCAGAGGAACCTTGCTCTGATACCAATTGTTGATATGCACTGGACAATTGAGAGGGGGGGTGAATCAATTATCACAAAAACTTAAACACTTTCTGCAATTTAAACATTCATCACTTATCCACAATTATTATGATTTAACAATGAGAGCATGAAATCAGAAACTTAACTACAGAAGCAACATCAAACACAAAAGACACCAGATTTACATGGAAAACCCCAAGGTGGGGAAAAACCATGAAGAGGATTAACTCTCAATATATATTGCAATCTTGAAATAGTGATGTTCAGGCTTGGTCACCCCACGGGCCAAAACATACTGGCTTACTGCCATGAAGAACAACTAGGTCTACCAGGCTCACTACCTCAACCCTAAACCTAGCAAGATTACAATAAGGGCTGTTAAACCCTACTGGTGGCTTACTACCAGATTCACTGTCACAATCAAACACCTTTCTTTATTGTAAATAAACAATTCCTCAGCTCTGCTCTTCCTTTGCCCTGCTCTTCCTCTGCTCTGCTCTTCCTCTTCTTTCCTCTACCTCTACTCTTCCTCTACTCTGCTCTTCCTCTTCTTTCCTCTAGCTCTACTCTGCTTTTGGACCTTTCTTAATATCTTGTCATTTCTACTCAAGGACACCTTTTCCATGACTCAGCTACAAGTATTTATACACTACATCAACCTTGGAATGATCATCAAGGTCGGCATCAACCATTGGAACAATCTCCAGGGTCGGTATTACAAACATTTACAAAATAGCTCCTGACCTATTGCAACATCATGCAAAGGGATTGAAATGTGGATCACACCATGCCTTATCTAGGACTCAAACATGATCTTCCATGCCACAACATGCTTCCACAATCTTCTAGAGATCTCTGCAATCATTGGGATCAACCAAGTCGGCCAAGACTGGTTACACGCTACATTAATTGGGAACAATCTTCACACCATCACAATTTATTAACATGGACCAAAGTCTAGATAGGAACATGATCAAGAGACATCCACAAGCATGCTATAATCATCAGGAGCAACCACACGAACCTTAACCACTTTATCCATAGGAATCTTCTCACCGGAGTACATGAGCTTTACTGTCTTGAACTGTCATAAAAGAAAGATAGCTTGTGGAGCACCAAACCATGAACCATTGCAATTGTAGGCACTTATCATCATCTCAGACTTCCCTCTAGAACCACAAAGAAAAATATTTTATTGCAGAGGAATGCGGAGCCAAATACTATCTTCCTGTCTCAACTGAACTTAAAGAAAAAGCAGGCTTCACTCTGGTGAACACAACTCACTCAGATCTTCATGTGGATGGCTCAGACCCAAAATGTAGCATCCTCAGACATACCTCTAACTTACTTCCAATCCACAGACCACTATCTTCAAGCAAGAA
This sequence comes from Cunninghamia lanceolata, assembly GCA_027924645.1. Taxonomy (NCBI): domain Eukaryota; kingdom Viridiplantae; phylum Streptophyta; class Pinopsida; order Cupressales; family Cupressaceae; genus Cunninghamia; species Cunninghamia lanceolata. The sequence goes on along the minus strand of BSBN01002011.1, from coordinate 141,644 downwards.
TAAATGCAGAGTAGTTTACCAGACTATTCTTCGGCATACAACTCACTGTTTGTGCTGCACTTCTCTGTAACTCACTTGTTTCTTCCGGAGAGGCTAATTTTCTCAATATCCTCAACACACAAGTCTTCTAAACAAGTAATAGAATAAGATACAGTTGACACCAATGACAACAAGAATATGTTGACAGCAATGACAACAAGAATAAGTTAACATCAATGACAACACTGATTAGGCACATACTTGCAATAGCTAGAACATCTCTACCTCAACCATGTTCTCATCTTCGATGAGTACCTGCATTCAGTCGCACTCAACTCCACATCAATAAGTTAGTTTCCAAAAATCATAGCCGAAGCAAATCATAATGTATATCCATAATCGTACCAATAATATTCAATTATTAAATCAACTTTAAAAATCACGAATTTATAATATTACGATAATTACTTTCGCACACTAGGAATCACTCATAGTAAAACAATCATAGTAAATGTTTGATAATCTAAATAATAATATAGTCCATAAAACAAGATGTGATAGCTTTCCTGAGGTAACTTCAAAGACACACTTCTTAGGATTGAGACACACTATGTATTCTTCTAGACAGTCAAAGATTTTAGCTAGCACTTGTAGGTGTTCATCTCTTGTTTTTTATTTTCCCAATAGGTTGTCCACATAGTCTTCCATGATGTTGTGGAATAAGTCATGGAATATCACAGTCATGGCCATTTGGTAGGTGGCTCCTGCATTCTTGAGGCCGAAGGGCATAACAACCCAGCAGGAGGTTTGCCATGGACAAATGAATTCCATTTTGTGTTGGTCTTCTTCAATTATCCTGATTTAATTGTACCCACATAATCCATCCATAAGTGACAACATTTCATGCCCAACTGTTAGATCAACTATGATGTCGATGTTTGGTAAAGGGAATTCATCCTTGGGCATATTTTATTGAGGTCTCTGAAATCCGTACACATGTGGATGCTCCTAGTGACTTTAGCTACGGGCACAATGTTTGACACCCATTCAGTATAATCAATAGCGCGGATAAATCCTACGTCCAAAAGATTTTTGAGCTCTACTTTGACAAGCAATGCTACTTGGGGATTCATTTTTCTTAGCTTTTGCTTTACTGGCTTTGCATTAGAATGTACTACAAAATGATGGACCACTAATGCTAGATCTAACCCTGTCATATCAGCATATGTCCATGCAAATTTGTGGCTTCATACTTTGAAGAATGCCAAAAAGGCTTCTTTTTCTGTTGGTGTGAGGGACATGGCCCAAAAAGTGATCTTTGGTGATTCGTCAGTACCAAGGTTCATCTCTTGGGATTCTTCCACAAGAATTGGTGACCGTTCTTGGTAGAGCCCTGGGACTCTAGGGAGGTCCATTCTCTCATCTCTTGGCACCTCAAGGAGGTTTTCACCAGGAGATACGTCCTTTATTTTTACTTTTTCATCATCTGAAAGTGCCATGGAGTGGTTTTCACTAGGGGATGTATTTTTTTATTTTTATGTTTTTGCAACTAAGAGATGTGGAAGTCTCCCTAAAGTAGGCAGATGCATTGACTTCCATGATATAGCTGACTTTATGGTCTCCCAGGGGTATATGGTCTCTAACCCCCATTAATTCAGCTATTGCTTCATCATTTTGTGCAACATCTAGGACCAAAGATCCTTGTTGGTCCCAGTCGATAAGTTGAGGATACACAAGTGGAAGGTTGTTGGATGGTGGACGCATGGTTGATAGGCTAAAGATGGTGCATATGGAGGATTCAAATAAGTCAGTGAAATCCTCAAAAGATTCTTGATGGTCATCTTCATTAGTGTGCTAAATTACAGGAAAGGCTCTTGCAACCTCACTTAAGATATATTCAAGTTCCGTGGGGGTAGGCTCTTGTTTTTCATACTCTAAACTATAATGATAGGGATTTCTTGTTTCTTGGATAGGTTCATGAATGCCTTGTTCATGCAGGCCCATACCACCTTGTCCTTTGTAACCCGTGTTTCTGACGATGTCGATACCCTTGCCATACTTTTCAGTAGGTAGGATAGGAGCTTGTTGTTCTTCATCTTCATCTTGATATAACCATGATGACACATCTTCAAGGATATCTTGTTCCATGAGGTGATTTCACTTGAAGATTAGAGACAGTTTGCATTTGATAATAATGATAGATATTTCCTTTATGTTAGGTTTACCAAATGCTTTAGGGGATGGTGGAAGTTTCCCTACACAAAATATGTCATGTAGGTCGTATTCTCCACACCCTATGTCACTAGATTTGATCTTGATCTCTGGTATAGGTGATGGTGAGGAGGTGGATGTGATACTGGATGGGTCAATGTAATTAGTGGATAGTTTTGGATTTTTTTTGGATGTGGATGGTTTGATGGCATTATTGTATGGACAAAAGTCTTTGTCATGTCCTTCCAAGAAGTTGTAGTATTGGAAAGGATGGGGATTGGCATATATTGTAAACTCAGTGCCATTGTATGGGAATTTAAGGCATTGATGGAAGGTGGATGGGATGGCCTGAATGGCATGGATCCATGGGCGATCGAGGAGTATTTTGTACGGGAGATTAAGATCAAGAACTTGACATTTTGTCTCCAATATCTTTTGTCCAACCTGAATTGGAAGTTTGAAAGTCCGTTTGGGTAGTCGTTCAGTGTCATCATATCCTTTGATGGTTATAATTTCACCTAAGTCTATGACCACATAAGAATATCCCAATTGTTTTATTATCTTGAGAGTGTAGAGATTTAGGCTAGAGACACCATCTATTAAGACTCATTTGATGGTATGTTTGTGGATGCAGACTTCGATATGTAAAGCTTCATTGTGAGATGTGCTAATGGTGAGCACATCTTGTTCGGAGAGTGTAAGATGATGAGGCGATGAAAGGTGTCCCACCATGGCTTGGAATTGGTTTACATTCAAGTCATTGGGAACACGAGTATCCATCAAATCTTTGTCAAAGACTTCTTTGTGGAGGGGTGATGTATGAAGCAATTCAAGGATAGAGATTTGGGTTGGGGTTTTTCCAAGGTGTTCGAGGAGGTTGTATTTTTTGGTGGATGGGTGCAAATGTGGTAGCTTGGTCATGATTGGGTCTCCTCAAATAGATATGCGGCCGCGATGAGTAGTGACGGTGCAATTGAGGGTTTTATCTCGTATGGTGATAGTTGCCCCATGTTTAGGAGATTCTTCTATACGACCCACAACAAAGTTGAAATAAGATGGAGGGGGATGACATTTTAGGCTTGATTAGATGTGGAGCCTTTACCTTTGTCGTGGTCAATAAGTGGATCCTTGTAAGCCCCTAAGTTTTCATTGGGTAATCTTTTAGGAGGTTCATCAATGGTAATGTCACCATGATCCACAAGGTCGTGGATACAATTCCTCAACCTCATGCAATTAGATGTCTTATGCCCTTTAACACAGTGATATTCACAATAGGCATTTTCATTAAACCAAGAAGGTTTAAATTGGTTGTCATCATATGGTCAAATGGTAGGTAATTAGATTAAGTCAACCTTTAAAAGGTTTCTCAAGACATTTTCAATTGGTTCACCCAAGGGTGTGAATCTTCTTTTGGGTGCATTGGTTTGTCTTGGTTGACCTTTAGGGATGTTGGCGTTGTTATTACTTGTAGATGAATTTGATGGTACGGGAGTTTGTACATTTTAGACATTCTTAACGTTGGTGACACCGTCGTTGAAAGGTGTTTTTTTTCTTACCCCAAAAGTAGGGTTTCTTGTATAATTGGTTGTTGTTCGTGTTGGTGTTGTTGTTGTTGTTGTTGTTGTTGTTGCTATTAACCTTGTTGTTTCTTTTGTTGTCATTATTTTCTTGGTAGATTTTGATAGCTTCCTTGGCTACGAGAGCTCTTTCAATTGTGGTTCCTTTGTCGATAACCTCTTTGAAGGTAGATGCACACTAGATTTGGAGTTGAATTCCCATCTCTTGGTTAAGGATGGCCACAAACATAGTGACCAATTGTTTTTCGTGGATGGGCCACGTGAGTTTGCTTGCTAGACTTCTCCACTATTGCAAGAAGGTGGCAAAAGATTCCCTAATTCTTTGTTTAGTGTTGCAAATGTTAGATCTAGGGCACACAACTGAGAGGGGGGGGATGAATCAGTTGTACAAAAACTTGCTCTAATTCAAATACTTAAATCCTCTTGTTATTCAATAGCATATCAATTAATCACTTATGAAAGCATAAAGCATAAACACCAGAGCAGAAACACATCAACACATGATACACCAAGATTTTGACGTGGAAAACCCGGTCAAGGGAAAAACCACGGGGTGATTAACCCAAGGATTATTCTCTATTAGAAGAATAAGAAAAAATAGATGGCACATGCCAATTAGGGCTCACTGTCCAAGCACACTGCTCACAAGAGGCACACTGCCTACAAGAGACACACTGTCTACAAGGTAACAAGTATTACAAACTTGAACTGGAGATTGACATCTTTACCATGTCTAGATCAGTTCCATTTAAGCCCGAAAACTCTTGCCCTGCCTTTCACACTTCTCTTCACTATACCACACTCATCCACACAAAGACACACTTCAAAATGAATTCAAAATCCCTTATTTATACAAGGCATCGACTTAGGAACAATCATCTAAGTTGGAAAACACCTACAAGATCATTCGCAAGACGTGTAGTAAATCCAGTCGGCCTGTCTTAGGAAGAACACCAATATTTGTGGTTATTCTTCAAATGCAAACTCAAACTTCAATGTGGACCACCAATAAGAATTGTACACGATCCAAAGATCACCAAAACCTTTCCTGAGTCATCAAGAACATCCGCACTTTATCAGCTTACTGGAATTCTTCTGTTCTTCATCCGAAACTTCAAGAACACAGTCTGTCATCACTGTCATAATGAAAAAGGTGCTTCCAGACCTCCAAACCATGAACAAATTTAATTGTCACTTCACATGAACTTCTTCAACACTCTCTCCAATCCATAGAATGAGATAATGCAATTCCAGAGCTCACTGGACCAATCTGTGACACTCTGTCACCACTGAACACCTGCCAGAATTGGTTCTACTTGAGCGATCATAACTTCTTCAGATATTCATGTGGACTTCTGAAATCTTGACTGGAACATCACAAGACTTATATCTACAAACCCTTTAAACTACATCCTCTGATCCTCAACCTATTGAGGGCTTTTGCTTTCTTCTCATCACTATTCTTCACTATTCCTAATTGAGACTGATTTCCTCAATAACCTCAGCACACAGCACATCCAATCCTTCTCATTAATGCAATATGAGTATGTTGACATCAATGACAACACTAGTTATCCTCATACTTGCAACAATCTCCCCCTTTGTCATTGATGGCAGCATATGATGTGAAAAACCATCAAGACAAGAACTTATCCTTTCTGTCACAGCTCCCCCTATCAGCAACAACTCTTCACATGTCTTCTCTTTCTTTACTGCTCCCCCTCTGATCATCAACCACTTGTTTTTCACATGTCTTCTCTCCCCCTTTGACATCAATGGCAAAGGGCTCATACTTGCAATTTTAACACATTAGAATTATACCAGTTGCTCCCCCTAAGTAGTAGCTCCCCATCATCAATCCGGATCACAAGATATGACTGTGATATCCACCGGACTGATGCACATCTGTGCATCCTAGTTTATCACTGGAGGGGCCATGACCCCTAACTTCTCCCTGAGATACTCAAAAGAGTCCTTGGGAAGAGGTTTAGTAAAAATATCTGCAAGCTAATCCTTGGAGGGCACATACTCCAATATGACTTCACCCTTGTTCACTTGCTCTCTCAGAAAGTGAAATTTGATAGAAATATGCTTGGTCTTAGAATGCAATACCAGATTCTTAGAAATATTTATTGCACTTGAATTATCACAGAAAATTGTGATAGGCTCCTCATATTCTACTTGAATATCTCTTAGCATCTGCTTCATCCACAAAAGTTGAGTGCAACTTCCTGCTGCTGCAATGTATTCTGCTTCAATTGTAGACAGGGATATTGCCTCTTGTTTCTTGCTTAGCCAAGAAACCAACCTTTTTCCCAAAAAGAATGCTCTTCCACTTGTACTCTTCCTATCATCCACATCTCCTGCCCAATCTGCATCTGTATATGCATGAAGAGAAAAATTATGATCTCTAAGATACCATAGACCATACTCAACTGTTCCTTTTAAGTACCTAAAAATTCTTTTGATTGCCATGACATGAGATTCTCTGGGATCAACCTGGAATCTCGCCACAAGACCAACAGCCTGCATTATATCTGATCTAGTCTGAGTGAGATACAATAATTCTCCAATCATTGATATGTACTTTGTCTGATCTGTCTTAGGAGAGTCATCATCTTTTCTCAACTTACATCCGGTAGCCATGGGAGTGTTCATAGGCTTTGAATCTTCCATTCCAAATTTCTTCAATAGTTCTTTCACATATTTGGTCTGAGAGATAAAGATTCCTTTCTCTGTCTGAGTAATTTGCAGACCCAAGAAGAAATTCATTTCACCGAGCATTAACATTTCAAACTCACTTTTCATTTGGTTTGCAAAGATTTTACACATACTATCTCTTCCTCCAAAGATGATATCATCAAAAAATACTTCAACAATCAAGATGTTTTCATGATCAATTTTGAAATATAGGTTACTATCAGCAATACCTTTGTTGAAACCAATCTTCAAAAGATGTTTGTCCAGCCTTTCATACCATGCTCTTGGAGCTTGTTTTAGACCATACAGTGCCTTCTTTAATTTGCAGACCATGTCACCATGCTCAAATAACTGAAATCCATCCGGTTGTTCAATGTACACCTCTTCTTCTAAGTCACCATTCAAGAATGCAGATTTGACATCCATCTGATACACTTTGAAATTTTTGAACGCAGCAAATGCAAGAAATAGTCTGACTGCTTCAATTCTTGCCACCAGAGCAAAGGTTTCCTCAAAATCAATCCCTTGTATTTGAGAGTAGCCTTTGCAGACTAATCTGGCTTTGTTTCTGATTACTTCACCAACTTCATTTAGTTTGTTCCCGAAGACCCATTTGGTTCCAATCACATTCTTGTTACTAGGTCTAGAAACAAGATCCCAAGTGTGATTTTTCTCAATTTGCATCAACTCTTCCTCCATTGCTTTAGTCCAATTTTCATCATTGCAGGCTTCATTTATTGTCTTAGGTTCAATCTTTGAAATCAGACAACATTCATCTGAATTTTGAGCAATTTTTCTTCTAGTTTGCACACCTCTGCTTTTGTCACCTATGATCTGATCTTCAGAGTGGTTTAGTCTTACATACCTTGGAATTTTAGGAGTTTCTTGTACTTCTGTTTCTTGATCAGGCTCATTCAGACCTATCTCTTCTTCCTGATTTACCGGATCAGTTTGAATCTGACTTTCAGGAGAGGATTGAGCTCCTTGAACCAGAACATAATCTTGATCATCTTCATCATACTCATAGAATCTTGAGGGCTTCTCAATTCCTTCATCAACTTTCACATTAGTACTTTCTATCATCTTTCTCAGTCTCTTATTGTAACACCGGTATGCTTTGCTTTGAGTGGAGTAACGCAAGAAAATTCTTTCATCACTTCTAGCATCAAACTTTCCTAGATCTTCATCTCTTTTAATGTAACATTTGCTACCAAATACTCTGAAATATCTCACAGTAGGAGTGATGCCAAACCAAAGTTCATAAGGAGTCTTACCGGTATTGCTTCTGATTTGAACTTGATTGAGAGTGTAGACTGCAGTGCTGACAGCTTCTCTCCAAAACATCTGGGGAACATTTGCTTCCATCATCATTGTCCTGGAAGCTTCCTGGATGGTCCGGTTCTTTCTTTTTACTACTCCAGTCTGCTGAGGAGTCCTAGGAGCAGATAGTTGTCTCTTTATACCATGCTTCTCACAAAAATCTATGAATTCACCGGATGTGAATTCACCACCTCTATCAGACCTCAGACATTTCAGTTTTAATCCAGTTTTATTCTCTACCATAGCCTTGAAGATTTTGAACTTCTCAAAAGCTTTTGATTTCTCTTTCAGAAAGGTAACCCACATCATCCGGGAATGGTCATCAATCAGTAACATGAAATATCTATCACCTTGCATACTCTTGATTCTTGTCGGACCACATAGATCAGTATAAACTAATTCCAATAATCCAGTAGAGGATTGATCCTTGCTTTTGAATGAGACTCTGCTCTGTTTACCCAGCTGACATTTTTTTCATAGACTGTTTGTAGGTTTTACCAATTTTGGAAGATTTCTTATAGCCTGAGTATTTGCTTATCTTGATGATGTTATCAAAATTTACATGACACATCCTTCTATGCCATAACCAGCTCTGATCAACTTGGACAAATAGACAACTTTTACCAGCACCAACCAAGTGGAAGATATTACCTTTAGTTTGAGTACTGGATGCAATCTCTATTCCAGATCTTTCAAAGATTTTGCATTTTCCATCCTTGAATCAGAGATCATAGCCTTTGTCCACCAACTGTCTGACACTGAGAAGATTGTGCTTCAAACCTTCAACATACAACACATTACTAGTTTTGTTTCTTCCATTAAAAGAAATAGTTCCTCTTCCTCTGATTCTACCAGCAGAATTATCACCAAACTTTACCATTCCTCCTTCATACCTCTCTAAATCTAAGAACTTGTTCTTGTCACTTGTCATATGGTGAGAGCATCCACTGTCAATAACCCAATCATCCTTCTCTTCAACTTGGGCAGCCAAAGCTCTTTCTACAACCTTATGATTGATAGATTCAGAGGATATTGGATCTTCTTCCTTGATGGCAATAAACACCCATTCATTTCTGGATTTGTCTCCTATCTTTGATTCATCATCTGTTACTCCTTCATTATCATCTTCTTCATGAACATAATAACAATTCTTTTGGAACCTTTGTCTGTTAGAATTTGACCTTGTAGATCTTTCCGGACATCTTGAGGCAAAATGACCAATCTTATTGCAGTTGAAGCACTTAAAGGGTAATTTTCCTTCATACTTACCGGATCCTCTTGGCAGTCTCTTTGCAATGAGGGCTTCAAGTTGAGTTGTTTCTGCTTCTTCCTCTTCCATGTCTCTTCTTGCTTGATCATACCATGACAGCTTCCTTGAAGAGTTTTCTCCCAGATCAAATCTTTGTTTACCTTTCACAGAGGCACTGGCTTTGAATGCAGATTCAGTCTTGGGGGGATCATCTCCAAACTCAGTCATTTCAAATGCAGCCAGTTTGCCATCCAATTGGTCTCTTGTGACAGTTGTATGAGCTCTGAATTCATCAATGGCAGCAACCTTGATTTTGTAGGCAGCAGGAAGGGATCTGAGAATTTTGCCAACAATCTCATTTTCATCCAAAACTCCACCAGCATTCTTGATTCCACACACCAGCTCATTTACTCTTGGCATAAAGGTAGTAATGTTTTCATCATCTCTCATCTTCAGTCTTTCAAATTTCCCTTTGAGACTCTGCAACCTTGCACTCTTAACATACTCATCTCCTTCATGCAAAAGTTCCATTTTAATCCAGATCTCATAGGCAGTTGGTAGTTCAATAAAATTTGAGAGCTCTGAGTCAATTAATGCACTTAGAAGAGCCTCTTTGGTCCGCAGATTGTTTTCAACATCTATGATTTCATTTAGAGTTGTCGGACCACCCTGTGGAGGTGTATATGCTTTTGTAACCATGGACAAATATGCCTTTCCCATACACTCCAAGTGACATTTCATGCGACCTTTCCAAAGAGAGAAGTTGGTTCCATCAAACTTTAGACTGTCCTTCTTGTATGACGACATCTTGGATCTCCTCAAGCGGTTAAGCTCCTTTTAGAGCAACTTAGCTCTAATACCAATTGTTTGATCTAGGGCACACAACTGAGAGGGGGGTGAATCAGTTGTACAAAAACTTGCTCTAATTCAAATACTTAAATCCTCTTGTTATTCAATAGCATATCAATTAATCACTTATGAAAGCATAAAGCATAAACACCAAAGTGGAAACACATCAACACATGATACACCAAGATTTTGACGTGGAAAACCTGGTCAAGGGAAAAACCACGAGGTGATTAACCCAAGGATTATTCTCTGTTAGAAGAATAAGAAAAAATAGATGGCACATGCCAATTAGGGTTCACTGCCCGAGCACATGGCTCACAAGAGGCACACTGCCTACAAGAGACACACTGTCTACAAGGTAACAAGTATTACAAACTTGAACTGGAGATTGACATCTTTACCATGTCTGGATCAGTTCCATTTAAGCCTGAAAACTCCTGCCCTGCCTTTCTCACTTCTCTTCGCTATACCACACTCATCCACACAAAGACACACTTCAAAATGAATTCACAATCCCTTATTTATACAAGGCATCGACTTAGGAACAATCATCTAAGTCGGCAAACACCTACAAGATCATTCGCAAGACGTGTAGTAGATCCAGTCGGCCTGTCTTAGGAAGAACACCAATATTCGTGGTTATTCTTCAAATGCAAACTCAAACTTCAATGTGGATCACTAATAAGAATTGTACATGATCCAAAGATCACCAAAACCTTTCCTGAGTCATCAAGAACATCTGCACTTTATCAGCTTACTGGAATTCTTCTGTTCTTCATCCGAAACTTCAAGAACACAGTCTGTCATCACTGTCATAATGAAAAAGGTGCTTTTGGACCTCCAAACCATGAACAAATCTAATTGTCACTTCACACGAACTTCTTCAACACTCTCTCCAATCCGCAGAATGAGATAATGCAATTCCGGAGCTCACCGGACCAATCTTTGACACTCTGTCACCACTGAACACCTGCCGGAACCGGTTCTACTTGAGCGATCATAACTTCTTCATATAATCATGGGACCTGTAAAATCTTGACTGGAACATCACAAGACTTATATCTACAAACCCTTTAAACCGCATCCTCTAATCCTCAACCTATTGAGGGCTTTTGCCTTCTTCTCATCACTGTTCTTCACTGTTCCTAATTGAGACTGATTTCCTCAATAACCTCAGCACACAGCACATCCAATCCTTCTCATTAATGCAATATGAGTATGTTGACATCAATGACAACACTGGTTATCCTCATACTTGCAACAGCAAAGGTCAATCATGGACACTTCATGTTCAAAGTTGTAAGAGAAGTGGTTGACAAATTTCTCTGCAAGTTTGTGAAATATTTTGATACTAGGGAGAAGATGTGCAAACCATTCGGTCCCTTGTCCTCCTAAGCTTCTAGGGAAAAGTCTCATAAGGTAAGTATCATCATATGAGACTTCTAAGAAAGCAATATAAAATTCCCTAAGGTGTTCCCTAGGGTCCCCTTTCCCTTCATATTTGTCCAATTTTGGTGTTTCAAAATTTTTAGGGAAAGGAGGCATGGGGATGGTGCAATCAAAGGGATATGGGAAAATATATTCAAATGAGTATTATTTTCTTTTATGCCCATGTCGCATGTCATCAACTTTTTGGTTTAATGTTTGAACAATGCTTGATAAATCAGGGGTGGGTGGTTGTGGTACATTTTGTTGTTGTTGTTGGATTAGGTGTTGGAGGAAGTTACTCAATTGTTGTTGTGGTGGGGTTCGAGTTTGTTGTTGTTGATAGGTGATAAGTTGTTGTAGGATGTTTTGTGGAATTTGTTGTTGTTGTTGGGGGTTTTTTATTTTGTTGAAATGTTTGGTTGGTGTTTTGTACGGAAGATGTTGTGAGGGGTTGTGAAATAGGAGGTTGTGTGTATGTGAAGTTAGATGTTTGTGGGTTGTTGCTAGGGATGTTGGATGTGTCATGTGGTGGTTGTGAGAAGAGTTGTGTCATGAAGGCGATGGTGTTTGCATCAAATTGGGGGACACTTGTGGAGGCATTGGTATAAGTTGTGATGTTGGGTATGTTGAGGGTAATTTGTGGAGTGGATGTATGTATAGTTGATGTAGGTGTGGATGTGAGGATTTCCACAGGTGTGGAGGTGTTGGATGATGAAGGTTGTGAGGTATTAGGGACATTATTTGATGAAGAAGGTTGGAATGTAGAAGGTTAGTTTGGTACCCTAGCGACATTTTGGATCAAGAATTCTAAGTATTTATTAGGATCCAACTTTAGGACTTGATCTAACAAATCCATAGATTCGACATCTTGCATAAAGTCTATGACTTCTTGATCGATGTTGTTGCTAGTGGATGGTAGTTGTTGGGTTCCCCACGGACTTATCATAGCATTGTTGTCATAGGATGTTTGTTGTTGATTTATTGGGACATTGTTTTGGTCAGTAGGGGGCATCCCAATTACTCTATATGGTTCCATTTCTTTGTTCTTCCTAGCTTGCGACCTTGTTTGTGGCATGCAATGAAGAAGTGTGGATTGGTTTGGATTGATTTTGTGATGATAAGTATGGGTGAGTGAAGGATGTGACCTTAGACATTGATTTTCAAATTTTTGGACCAAAAAGTGGCTAGATAAATGGATGAGTTGATGATAGGGTATGAGGATGATTTGTGGATACTTTGGATAATTTGGATGATGTTTTTGGATGGATGATTAAGGGATATTTTGGATACTTTAGATGATGATTTTTGAAAAGGATAATCAAATAAAAAGAGGGCTCAAATAAATCTAGATCTTGTGGATTTCAAAGAGATTTTCCTCTCCTTACTTAAGGTAGACTAAGACACTTAAGTAAAAAGGGAATGGGGATTATTTTACTTGGGGTAGAGAAGACCTCCAAGAAAAATAGGATCCTTAGAATTCACTAACTTATGAGTAGTCTAGGATCCTAAGCCAATTCACTCTAAGGTTGATAAGGTTGATTTATAAAAGAACTTAAGGTAGACAAATGCTTAAGCTTTTTATAAATTAGAGGATGGGGATGAGATCTAGATTTAAACTTGCACAAATTTGATCTTGGAGGATGATTTGGAATATTGATTTGATTTGATTTGGATGTTGATTTGGATGGTGTTGGTTGATATTTGGATGATGATCAATTTCGTTTGGTTTGGATAAGATTTGGATAATTAGAACAAGGTTGGGATGGTTTGGACTTGGGTTGGATTTTGTTTATGGCTTGAAGGATATTAGGACTTTGATTTGGGGGAAATTGTGATGAAAGGTTTGGGTGATGGTGTTTAAGGATGGGGGTAGAGGTCCAAAGGTGAAAATCAAGATGTTTTCTAAGGTCAAATGATGGAGTATGGGATAATAGAATTTTGATAAAGGATGGACTTAAATAGATGATGGATGATTTTTAGGATGGTTTTCAAATGTTGCCACATCACAAGGATGGTCAAATTATACTGGGAAGATCAACTATTGGTCAATTGATGATTATTTGGCACAGGAACCAAAGGTGCTAAAAGGTGAGCCAAAGGCACTACAAAGGAACCATATGCACTGAAGGATAAGCGAAAGGCACTGAAAAAAGATATCTTAGCACTAATAGATAAGCCCAAGGCACTGATAGACATCTCTATGGCACTAAACAGGGAACCTAAGGCACTATTTGTTTGTTTAAAAGGTTAAAATTGATTGATTTTTGTGGAAAATTTTTGATCTTTTAGCTTCAAAGGTTCATGGCAATAAATTAAACAAGGAAAAAAATAGAATGGCTTGACTTCAAAGCATGAAATTGGCTTTTGGTTTATACGAGTTTTGACAAAGAAGACACACCATTCACATGAACATCCTAGAAATTATTCAAGTAGGAGTGTCATACCCAACAGACCCACTTAGGTGCAGCTTCAATCTCCACTTTTAGAAAATGGTGATTTCCACCCCTTGATACCTCTACAATTGCTTGGTTGGTTAGGGAATGCAAGGTCATGGACCACCTTACACCCCTTACCTTAGAGATAAGATGTCTTTCCCAAAGTTTATCTAAACTCAAGACAATGGAGGTCATAGCATGGGCTCTTCTCCTCCTACGAAAGCAATGCACCGTGGATATGACGGTCGAAGGTCTTATGCTAGGCTTGAACAAGATTCTAGGGAGTCCTTGATATATGCAAGGTACATGAGGCACAAATCGTGAACACTAGCCCATTGAAGGGATGTGGCACAAGTGATTAAGCAAGCACCACTTGACCTTGTGTCCAGAATCACCTGGGGCCCCAAGGTTGTCCCAATGACAATGTGACTAGATTGGGGTACAAGTTTCCTTCTCCCCCTTTGATATACCCTGCTGGTACACATGGTTATGGTCGTCCCTTGGGGTAATGAAATCCCCAAGCAAGACTACTATGAAGAAACCACTCCTTGCTTTTGATCACCCAAGATTACACGAAGTGCAAGGGGAGAGCATATGCAAAAAGAGTGACCCCTTTGGGATACACTAAACAAAGAAAGTTTGCAAGTAGATTTTTGATCCCCAAGATCACCCTAAGGTGCGAGGGGAGAGCATACATCTACAAGCAAATAAAGACATGAAAAACAAGATCAATTTACCATACTTTAACTTTAGTGCAACTAAAAGCTAGTGATAAGAATAATGCTTTGACCATGATTCTGCACAAAAGATGTCAATAGTTTAGATGATGGATCTTAGACAAATGTTTTTGATACCTACAAAAATATATGTTAGACCCCTACAAAAACCTACAAAATCTATAAGACAGAAAGCACTGAAACAAAGAATAAATGCACTAATAGACAAACTAAATGCCCTAAAATAGTAGCTTAAGACGCTAAAATAGAGAACCAATGCGCTAAAACAGAGCCCTACAATGCTAAAATAGAAGCTAAATGCACTAAAACAGAGGATAAATGTGCTAAAATAGTAGCTAATTGTGCTAAAATAATGATCAAAGACACAGTTATACCTGCAGGTTGTCTGTCACAGAGGCTGACTGCACTGTTCTGGGTACCTGAGGCACTAAACTGACAGAGAGTGAAAATCTTGCACAAAAATAGAGATATTCTTCCACCAAATGGTCAAACAAGGGGCTAAACAACATACAAGATCAATTTCACAAGATGACACAACAATTTTCAACCCAAAAATAGAGCTAATGATGTAAAGATATGCAAAGTTAAGCTAGCCCTAGATTTTTGTTCCAAAATGTAATAGGTTGAATGATTTATCAACAAAACCCTAGGTCCTAAGAACTCTGCAAGTCAAAAATCAAAAGCCCTACCAGCATAAGTTAGCCAAAAAACCAGATATTAGAAATACTTTAGGACAAGAAAAACTTTTTCTATCATGTCAAAAAGCATTGAAACAAAGGTTGAAAGTGCTAAAGAGGAGACTTTATGCACTAAAACAGTGAAGTTTTTGCACTGGGATAGAGACTGATGGTGCCGAAACAGAGCACTTATGCGCTAACAAAAGACCTAAATGCGCTAAACAGAGAGCTAAATGCGCCAAACCTACAAAAAACTGTTATTAATTTGAAAGTTGTTAATGCTAACACAAACACAGAAGGTGCTAAACTGAGATCTGAATGCACAACTACGAATACTGAATGCACAACTATGGATACTGAATGCACTAAACTAACCTGCACGACAGAATCTTCCAAAAACTCACAAAAATGAGATTAGTACAGGGATAGGGGTGTTGGCAAGAGACACTACTTTGATGAAGGATTGCATGTTGTCATTGATGGAAACAAGGCAAAGGGTTTCCACTGGCATGAAAAAGAGACATTACTTCGGAAGACCAACTTGGTTTGGCAACAAGGCACAAAAGTATACTGGTCCAAAAAGCTAAAATGACTAAGTATAGACAATATACAAAGTAAGTGACAGAGATTGGGTCAGTATGCCTCTGCAGTAGAAGATCATTATATATGGTTCAGGTATGTTGTTCATAGCTATTTGATGATGATATGTTCCAATGATCAAGACTTGACTTCCTCT
Organism: Cunninghamia lanceolata; assembly: GCA_027924645.1. NCBI lineage: Eukaryota > Viridiplantae > Streptophyta > Pinopsida > Cupressales > Cupressaceae > Cunninghamia > Cunninghamia lanceolata. Next base: position 125,746 of record BSBN01002011.1, on the reverse strand, counting down.
GAAATTCATACTATAAAATGTCTAAGTCTGGGTGAACAAAACTAAGATAGGAATAGTGCACAGTGCTAGAGAAAAAGGGTCCGCATTTCTTCGCAGTTGCATATTTTGTCTTGTAGTTCTGAAGGTATGATAAGAGGTCAAGAATGAATGTTGGTTATGAATCATTGAGTCTCTTGTGGTCCGTGGTGAGAGTTTTGATGTGACAGATGAATTGCATCAAGCATGTTCTTAAGAGACAAGCTGACAAGCATGTTAGATCTTTATGCGGAGAAGATATATTATTTAAACTATCAATCTAAGTGGTTGAACAATTGGTGCTAAATTATATGAAGATTATTCAATGATTGTTTGGGTCTGCATTACTATTTGTACACATGATCAAGCCAACAAGGTAGAATACATTGTATACACGCTTCATGTCTGGCTTGCTGACATGATTATGAGATGAATCTTGTTGCAAACATAAATACTTGATGGATTAAGATATTGAGGCAATTGTGATGGGTGATATGTGTGCGAATTCAAAGTGTAAAGGATTATGAGCAGAGTGTAGAACCGAAGAAGTAGACAAGGGTAGAAAATAGAGTATATGTAGTAAAGTTTGAGAAGTAGGGTAAAATAAATGAAGACCTTTGAATCTGTGTATTGAACCTTCAATGGAATTGTGATCCAGCATATGGTAGATGCGTTTATAGCAATTCATCTCTTGGCAGTGAGCCAATCTTTCTTCTATCTTCTATCTTTCTTTCTCTGTGGACAGTGAGTCCACCTATAGTGAGCATTTCTTTGGGCAGTGAGCCTTTTGTAATCAAGTATTATTATTGTAATATATTGTGGGCTAACACTCACCATGGTTTTTCCCTTTTTGGGTTTTCCACATAAAAATATTAGTGTCCATGTGTTATGTCTTTATGGTTTCTATTCTTATGCGTATTTTTCTTTCATGTTATTGATTTTGGAAATTAGATTAATGAACATATTAAGAAGTCGTTTTACAGAATATTGATTCACCCCACCCCCTCTCAGTATTCCTTATATTCAACAATTGGTATCAGAGCAAGCTTTCTTGGAAGAAGCCTAATAGCTTGAGGAAGATCTGGGAGAGTTCACTCATGGCAGCCAGAAGATTTGGAAATTTTTCATATGAAAACAATGTTGAACTGGAAGCAGCTCTTATTGATCTTGAAAAGTCTGGAGCAGAAATCAGGGATGTAAAGGATAACATACAAGAAGATGATGAATGCATTTTAAGCTAAAAGAACAAGTCAAGAAAATTTAAAGAAAAATACAAAGAGGTTAGTGAACAATTGATATCAGCAAATGAAACCCTGGATGATTTGAAAGTGGAAGTTATAGAAAGAGCTAAAGTAGAAGAAGATCTAAATCTGATGATAAAAAGCAAGTTAGAAGAATGTACCAAACTTGAAAAAGAAGTTGTGAGCTTGAAATCAGACTTGGAAAAAGCTAAGAGCTATGAAGAAAAGTTCAAGATAAGTTCTGTAAAACTTGATGAGATGATTGCTAGTCAAAAGAGTTCTGGTGACAAGCAAGGTTTGGGATTTGAGAAAGGAGAAAGTTCAAAATCAGATCAAGCAAACACTGTGTTGAAGCAAAACAAAGGAAACCAGTTCAGGAATCAAAGAAGAAGACCTAGAAGACCTCCGGTCAGACAGCTAAATGCTCAAAGTTACCCATCTTTCAATGGCCATTGTTTTAATTGCAATAAGTTTGGACATAAAGCTACTCAGTGTAGGAGTAGAATAAATTAGAATGTTCCATCATTCTCTGGTCAATGTTTCAATTGCAAGAAAATTGGTCATAGATCAAATGAATGCAAAAGTCTGGTAAGGAAGGATTTTTACAATACAAGGAATACTCAATCATTCAACAGAAAGTGTTTTGCATGCAATAGATTTGGACATATGGCTAATCAATGTAGATCAAATACAATCAATAGAAGAGATCAAGGACAAAGGAATGTGGTATGCTACAATTGTAATAAGTTTGGACATGTTGCAATATTATGTAGAAGCAGAATTGTAAAAGGAGATTATCCTACAGAGAAGAGGAAAACAGAATAGAGAGAAGATAAAGGCAAGAACAAGATTGATCTAGTAGAAACCAAGAAGGAAATGAGCAAGGTCTAGATTAAGAAAGATGTTAATAATATCAGAGATGGATCTGCACTAGTTTTTGGTGCAGATACTTCCTCAGGGAAGTAGATTGTGAGCTCTGGCTTAGGGGGAGCTGCAATGAAAATCTTAATCCCCCAGCTAGATAGTTAGTGTTGGAATCCAGTATGAAGATATGTTGAAAGAATGTATATGACAAATCCTTTGAAAGAAATTCTGGTTAAAAAGGTTCAAACGCGAAACATTGCGGAGCAATCCTAATAGACTACATTCTACAGAGATGTATTTGACAGCTTTTTTATTAGGGGCATTTATGATGACTAGGTCATCCTTGTGAAAGATAAAAAGGAGCTCATTTGATAGCTAATTCACTTTGTATTCAACCTTTCAAGCACCTGCAGAGTTTTCCAAAGCAATTCAAATCAAGTCGATCTCAAGCGAAGAAAAACCCTAATTTGGTGGAAAAGGTATTTATAGCTTGAAAACCCTTTTGTGTAGTTTAAATTATTCTGAAAAATGTTTACTTCCCATTTAATCGAGATAACGGAAAAGCCCCACCCCAAGTTCAAGAAACATTTCTTCAAATCACCAAAAAATGATCTTGTAGGGGCATTCTCAATTACTCCTCATGGAATTATGCACATGGAAGATGTTAGGGCATATATTCATACCAACTTAGAGGAATACAATCACATGAATATTGGCAAATTATATTTGGATGAACTAACTACTATTGATATTGAGTTGAAAGATGAATATAAAGTTCTAGGAGAAAAGAAATTGGACACTTGGTTGGATTTTCCTGCGATCCCAAATGATGCATGAGTTAAGTTCATTCTAAGCAGGATTCATGATGAGTTTTTGTGGCTCGATGAACCATATATGATGAGTAAAGCAGCTATCAAAGTTGTAACTGGTATAATTTCCTCCAGGAGGATCCCAAGTGAAAAGAAAATAAAGAACAATTTAGTAATGCAGCTAATAGGAGCCAAATTTGATAAGAAAGCTCTCACAGTAAATGATATTAAGGATCTAGCTGTTAGATTTGCATCAATGATTATTGGATACAAAGTATACTTTTCCCACTCAAAATTATGTGTCTGCACCAACTATATACACAGCTTATGACATGGTTCAAAATAATACAGATTATTGTTGGCCCACATTGTCGTTAAACCAAAAGGTTGACCTATCAATTTCTGATACAAGCGCCAAAGTTAATGAATCCATGGGAGGTGGTTACTCCATGTCACGAATCCTGAGGCTACACTGAACACGGCACCAACCTTTTGGGAGATGAAAGCACCAACTTTCCAACAATCTCCCCCCCAACTCCAGCCTAAGGGGATTCAAACCTGTGACCTTTCACTCTGAAACCAATTGTTGGCCCATGATTACCGTTAAACCAAAAGGTCGACCTAAGGTTGACCTATCAATTTTTAATACAAGCGCCAAAGTTAATGAATCCATAGGAGATGGTTAGTCCATGTCATGAATCCCAAGGCTATGTTGAACAACACCAACCTTTCAGGAGACGAAAGCACCAACTTTCCAACAATTATAACCTATGTGAATTGCTCTAGAGTGAATTAATGGAGAACTTGAAAAGAACAAAAGAGATAAATTATCCCTTCAAATATGGAACTTTGATCACCTGTCTACTCTTCTACTTCCTAAGAGAGCTACCCGGCTTGGGAAGCATTGTTTGGTTTGATCACACACTAGTAGCAACTCAAATAAGGAATCACTTGTAGAGTTTGGGAAATGCAAACAGATAAAATGAAATCTTATGGGGATACTTCATGAACTTTCAAAAGAAAATGTTATGTAGGGTCTGGTTACCTGAAAAGGTAGTGATGAAATATGAAAAGGACATTGTATTCATGGTGAACAAAGACAAATGCTTCATGGGTCCCTACATTAGGGTATGAAGTTGCAGAAGATATCCTGACTGAATTAGCTAATAAACTACTGAATAAACCAAAAGATCTCAAAGAAGACAGGTTTGGGACATTCAAAGAATTATCTATGGAATATGAGCATTCAGAGAAAATATCTAATGAACTAACAAGCAAGGCAAAAACCAAAGTAGAAGAATCAAGACCCTTAAATGCTCAGATGGAATAGAAGTCAAACACTCCAAAAAGAAAAGATGAGAAAGTTGAAAAGGAAAAACATGTATCTATCCCCAAGAAAGAACAAAGATCTCATCCAGTATAGAAGCCACTACGAAAGTAGAGAAAGAAAATCCAATAGAAGAAAAGAAAAGAAAGAAAGTTACACTTAGCGATGAACATGTGGCAAGAGACATTGTTGCAAACCAAATTTCAATTGACTATGCTAAAAAAGTTTTTGGAAAAATAGTAAAGAGTATAGATCCTAGATTCACCCAAGACTCTACAAGGACCAATAAATCTGGCTTCTATGTCTCTTATGGAGAAATTGAAACTAGTATCAATCGTGCAAGATAAGGCTCAAGAAGAAATGCTGAAAACATATATACATGACAATGAACTCATTGATGAGACATCCAGTATTCTGGAGAAGCTAATGCCCTCATACCCAAAAGATACATCAGTATCATCAATTGTTCATCTCAAAGGTCTAATAAATTTTGTAAGTACTCATTTTGAATCCTTTGAAAAGTATGATGATATTAAGGTTAAAAAGGAATATGAAGACAAAAGATTAGCAGTATCAAAAACCAAGTTAGATAGTGACAAAATTTTGTTAGAAAGCAGCATCAAGAATATGATAAATGCAATCAGGGAAGCCTGTGATATATACAAATTTTGTCTGTCATGGCCTGAAACCACTAAGGAAATAGATGAGAAAGTCAAAAGCATGGAGCTTCAACTCACAAATATTTCCAAAACCTTTGATCTAGAAGTTGACTCAATTAGCAGCATAGAAACACAAGTTGAAAATATTCAGAACAAGATAAGTAGTCTACTCAGTAGACAAGAAGAAATTAAAAACAAAATGTGTTTGTTGAGAAGGATATTAAGCTTTAAAATTGAGATCATGGCAAATCTTGTAGCAGAAGCATGGGTAGCTTCACAAATTGACACACCTTCTGATCTGCAAAAGGTAGAAAAATTAGTCTTTTTGATAAATGGTCACATTCAAAATTTGGAAAGAGCTAAGAAAAGATGGGATGAAGAGATTACACAATTAAAGATTGTGTATAAGGATATCCTCTCACCTATAACTAATTGAGTTGAAGATTGTATGTGTACATATGCATCAGAGTATGACAGATTTGTAGTTTTGACACAATTTTGACTTTTGTACATACACCTTTGCCATTGATGTCAAAGGGGGAGAAGAAGACCAGTGAAAAATGGTCAAACATCTAAAGGGGAGAAGAAATATAGAGTAAGGGGGAGTAGACACAAGCATTTTTCACCAAGTCTTGCCATCAATACCAAAGGGGGAGATTGTTGGCAAGAGACACTGCTCTGATGAAGGATTGCATGTTGTCATTGATGGAAATAAGGCAAAGAGATTCCACTGGCATGACAAAGAGACATTACTCTCTAAGACCAACTTGGTTTGGCAACAAGGCACAAAAGTATTCTGGTTCGGAAGGCTAAAATGACTATGGATAGTATACAGAGTAAGTGACAGAGATTGGGTCAGTACGCCTCCGTAGTAGAAGGTCATTATATGTTGTTCATAGCTATTTGATGATGATATGTTCCAATGATAAAGACTTGACTTCCTTCGGAAGTCATACTATAAAATGTCTAAGTCTGGGTGAATAGAACTAAGACAGGAACAGTGCACAATGCCAAAGAAAAAAGGTCCGCATTTCTCCACAGTTATATATTTTGTCTTGCAATTCTGAAGGTATGCTAAGAGGTCAAGAATGAATGTTGGTTATGAATCCTTGAGTCTCTTATGATCCGCAGTGAGAATTTTGATGTGACAGATGAATTGGGTCAAGAATGTTCTTAAGAGACAAGCTGACAAGCATGTTAGATCTTTATCCGAAGAAGATATATTGTTTAAACTATCAATCTAAGTGGTTGAATGATTGGTGCCGACTTCTATGAATATTATTCAATGATTGTTTGGGTCCGCATTACTATTTGTACACATGATCAAGCCACCAAGGTAGAATACAGTGTATACACGCTTCATGTCTGGCTTGCCGACCTGATTATGAGATGAATCTTGTTGCGGCTATAAATACTTGATGGATTAAGATATTGAGGCAATTGTGATGGGTGATATGTGTGCAAATTCAAAGTGTAAAGGATTATGAGCATAGTACATAGCTGAATTAGACAAGGGAAGAAAACAGAGTATATGTTAGATGCATTTACAACAGTTCATCTCCTAGCAGTGAGCCAATCTTTCTTCTACCTTCTATCTTTCTTTCTCTGTGGATAGTGAGTCCACCTGCAGTGAGCATTTCTTTGGGAAGTAAGCCCCATGGCAGTGAGCCTTTTATGATCTGGTATTTTTATTCTAATATATTGTGAGATAACACTCATTGTGGTTTTTCCCTTTTTGGGTTTTCCATGTAAAAATCCTAGTGTCCATGTGTTATGTCTTTATGGTTGCTATTCTTATGCTTATTCTGCTTTCATGTTATTGATTTTGGAAATTGGATTAATGAACATATTAAGAAGTGGATTTGTAGAATACTGATTCAGGCCCCCCTCTCAGTATTCCTTATATTCAACAAGGGGTCCCACTAGGCATGCCAAATGAAGATGAAAAAGATTTAAAAGACCAAATAACATGAAAGGAACTCAAAATAACAAGCTTTATACCTTCCAAATTCTTCATTCTCCTTCACTTCTTGATAAGGTAGAGGAGAGATGCACCCAAGTCTCTCCTAGCTTTACCCAAGTAGAAAGTATGTGGATTGCTCTTACAAACTCAACACAATATGAATTGAATGGAGGATTTAGCAAATGGATAGTGGTTTTGGCATGATAACGATACTAATAGCTTAAGATTATTGAAATTTTGGCATAATGAGGATACTATGAGATGAGATGAGAGGCTATTTTGGCACGGTAAGGATGCAATGGAATGAAATGAAAATGGCTTGGGTTATGCTTGTATTTATAGGCATTTTGGAGGGGATTTGGGATCAATGGTTGAGATTCAAAGTTAAAATCCAATGGTGGAGATGAAGAGATGAGATGGAGGACTAGATCTGCATCAACAAAAATGGAGGGTTGTGATTATTTTGGAATTTTTAATTCACCTTGGGAAGGCTTTGCATTAATGAGGATCAAGACTTGTGAGGAAATAAAAAATTAATTTCCATGGGAGAAGGTGGAATTAAAATTTGAGTTTATTGGTAAATGGGATGACATGTGACACATGTGTTCATTTGGCAAACACATGTGTGAGCTCTTTGCATTAAAAAGAGCTCTAACATGAAAAAGGAAAGGTGAGGTGGAAGGGTCATGTGACCCCTTTGAATAAAAAAATGCTTTTTTATCCAAAGGGTGTGGGGAGATGGTTAATCAAGGTTTGACCCACTTAATTAAGTGTTTAACTTAATTAATGTGGCTGTATAAAATTAGTGAGTGGGTTAATTAGTGATTAAAATTAATTAAATATGGGTTTATTTAATTAATTTGGGTCTTGGGGGTAGGTAGGATAGAGTAGCTAATTAAATAATTGGTATTTATTCAACTAGGCTAGGCTTAGGTCATAGGCTAGGGGAGATTACTTAAATAAGCATGTTTTATTTAATTAATCTAGGTTTAGGAAATGAGGGAAATTAATCAAATTAATAATAAGCTATTTATTTGATTAATTGTGAATGATGTTGTAAGGTTTAGTAATAAATTAAATGAATTAATTTGTTACTAAGTATAAATTTGGGATGAATGGCTAAGGATGAATGGTTAGGGATGGCTTAGGATAAATTAATTAAACAAATTGATTTTTATTTAATTAAAAGGGGTAATCAATAGTGTAATTGATGCGGGAAAGTGGCTTGCGAGGTCAAGACATTTTTAGGTGTCTACACCAATCATTGCTTACTAGTTTGGAATGGTATCTTTTCACTTACATTATTATGAAAAATGATTTGCCAAGTCTCAAGATTTTAGCATCTCTAATTTTTTCCTTAGCATTTTCAAATTGATCATAAATTGTCCCCTTACCAATTGATTTTTTTGGTTTCTTTATGGCCCAAGGAATGAGCTTTGTAATATCTTGTTAGGGACCATGTTTTGGTTCCATCTATGTGGTATTATAGCTGTCTTGAAAGGTTATGGTTTAGCTAGGCCTTTATTATGAATAGGGTATAAGGTGTACACAAAATCTAGCTTAGGGTGGAACTAAAACTCATTTTAGATATACCCTACCATTCAATTTTACTAGGCCAACACATAAAACTGAGTTCAAATATTATCTATCTCTTATGACTTATGAAAACTAAAAAACCCATCTGACTACAAATTACAATATAACAATTAATAATAGTAAGGGAAACAAATTACATACCTGAGAAATTATGCTAGTTACATTCTATAAATCCTCATTCTTGGATTGATAATGGTAGCAAAGAAACTAGGACACATTCAAGTGACAAAAGGCCCTATAATTCACAAGAATGAAAGATTATTTTCTTTGTGTAAGTAACTTGAAATTCGTAAGGCCTTATTAATGGCATCTAGACTCTAGAAAAATTTCATTGAATGTGAGATGATGTGACAACAATTCTAAACATTTTGAATATTTCAAAATGTAGTTATTAACATTTCAATTCACTTTTTGAATAATGCCTCATCTATTTACAGGGAGAAATGCAATGTTTGTAAATAACTAGGGCCATAAAGAAGGAGCCTATAGGCTTTGTGGACCGTGGGCTTGAGTTTGGTGACCAATAGAGTTATTAATTGTAAAGAAAGACCCAATTCATAGAACTGGTTACCAATTATCTCAAAGTGGCAAAGAACAACTGAAATGGCATGGTAACCATCAGTTGCAAGTCCATGATGAATTATAATAATGTACTTTTTCTAAGGTTAAAGTATTAATACAACCTTTTGTGGGTTGCAAGAAGTGGAGGGTACATGACATGTAATAACCTTTGCTTTGTTATATGTGTAGCAACTATCTATATGCCTATAGTAACTTGTAGATGACCCATATTAACCTCTAGTAAAGCTACAAGAACATTTATGGTCTAAGGGAAACTTGCAGTAGCATTAAATATATATGTCATTCTTTTATTAGCTCTTAATAATATAGATATCATATTAATATTTTTATTCATACTATATTATAGCTCATCAAACAATGAATGATAGTTATGTGGATACTAGAATAACACAATAATGACATATAAATATTTGTTGGTTGCAAGCTTTAGGTTGTTGACCAATAGAGCCACTAACTGAAAAAAAAAGACCCCATTTGTAGAACCAATTGCCAGTTGTTTAGAGTGGCAAAAACCAACTTAAATGGCATGGTAACCACCAGTTTCAAGTCTGACAAATTATAACAATGAAGCAATTTCTGTATTAACAAAGCCTTTTTACAGGCTACAAAATGGTGAGGGTAGACCGATTAGGTTGGGACTTGTAAAGAAAAGCTCATTCTACAAAGGTAGTTGTTGGTTAAAGCATAGTGACACCGAGGAAAAACATCAACATGGAGACAAAACAACAAGTGCAAATGCAAATAAATATAATATGCATAAATAGCTAGGGCCCCTAGCCTAAATTTGATGATTATGTGATCGTATTTAGGCCTTTTGTCATAAACTACAACAAAATTTAAGGAACATTGTATTTTATGAAAGGAGAGATTTTGGACATATCATCAAAATTTATATAGGACTATTCTAATATATATTTAGTTTATATATAATTGTATTTCTAATAAGATATATTTTAATATTTAAAAGGCAACTTCAAATGGAAATTGTCCTAAAAATTATTTGGCAAGCAAGGTCGACCATTAAATTTAGGCCTTGAAATGTAGGGCACAAAAATGAGCCTATAGGCTTTGTGAACTACAAGCTTAGGGTTAGTGACTGGTAGAGTTGTTAACCACAAAGAAAAACCCAATCCAAAAAATTGGTTTCTAATTTTCTCAAAGCGACAAAGAACAACTTAAATGGCATGGTAATTGCTAATTACAAGTCAATCATGAATTATACCAATGAAGCACCTTTTCAAAGGTTAAAGTATTAATACAACCTTTTTGCAAGTTGTAGGAGGGAAGGGTACATGACACATAATAACCTTTGATTTGTTATACCTGAAGAACCTAAAATGTGAAACAAATAGAAACCTAGCACTAAATGTAAGCTCCTATTTCACACTTTAATTCAACTTGGATTAGAGAAAAAAGGAATGCAAATACAAGATGAAGTCAAATGAATAACATCAAATGCAAACCTTGCTATATTATATGTGCTCCTTGATTTTTAATGAAGAGGATGTATGTTGATTGCTCCTTAAACCTGCAGCATGCATTTGTATTTTCTTGGTTGATGAAAATGTATTAGGAGAGGTTCTATTTATAGATTTATGAGGGGGATGATCAAGGGTTGAGTATCATTGAGAGGATTGGAGTGATGAGGAGCCTCCAAGTGGCACCATGTGATTGGTGCACATGGAGGGGTCCAAGATTCAATGGAAATCAATGGTTGAGGATTCCCTTGGAGAAAGTGGAGGGTTAGGATCAAAAGGGTACCTTAGGGGTACTTTAGAGGTATGGGAAAATCTTTGACCCATTCTCATGTACAAATATGTATGCCTATGTACAAATCAAAGGACCCATGTACACTTTTGGAGGTTGTGCAAGATTTGAATGAGTTGATAATGTTTAGGATTGTGCAAGTGGGTGATTAGTTGACTAATTAGTTTTTAGCCAACTAATGAAAAGTGGACAAAATAGGGAATTAAATAAATATCTAGATATTTATTTAATTTTTGGGATGGGATGAGATGAGCTTAGATAAATAAATATTGGATTTGTTTATCTAAAGTTGGACTATAGAAGAGGATTGATTAATTAAATGATCGAATTTATTTAATTAATGCTCAGGCGAATAGTGATGAATAGTGATTTTATTAGTTAAATAATAAAAATTATTTAATTAATGTTGGGACAAAAATTGGATAATTAATTGAATAAATAAGAATTTATTCAATTAATTATAGAAGACATAGTCAAATTATGTCATGATGGTGGCTGGAATAGTGATGAGAAGATTTTAGGTGTCTACAATACCTAAAGCAACTACCTATATACCTGTAGCAACTTGTAGATGACCCATAGTAACCTCTAGTAAAGCTACATGAACACCTATGGTACAAGGGAAACAGGTTGGGAACATTAAATATATGTGCCATCCTTTTATTGGATCTCTACAATATAGCCTAGTCATATTAATGATTTTATTCATACTGTAATATAGCTCATCAACAATAAATGATAGCTATGTGAATACCAATGTACCACATTAATGATTTGTATAAAGCTTTGCATGATATAAACTTAAGGTTGACTAATACAGCCATTAACCAAAAAGAAAGACCCCATCAATAGAACTAGTTGTTGGTTGTCTCAAAGTGGCAAAAAATAACTTAAATGGCATGGTAACTGTTGGTTGCAAGTTAATTTATAACAATGAAGTAGTTTTTGTATAAAGACTTTTTGTGTTCTATGAAAAGGTGAGGGTAGACTGACTAGGTTGGGATCCTCAAAGGACTCATTATACAAAGCCAGTTATCGATTCAAGCATAGCGACACTAAGGTAAAATCATCGACATGAAGACAAAAAAACAAGCACACATGTAGAGTCTAGACTCTATATGTCAATAATTCAATAGTAAAACAAAACAAAAGCCCATAGCAGTCTCCCAAATGCTTGTAGAAGTCCCCCCTAGATGAATTCATTTATCATTAAATATAATAGGGACTTTACTCAACCAATATCCCACAACCATTGATGTAGTCACATAGAAAAGAAATATAGAACAGTGAGAAAAAAACTACACAGATCTATGCAATGAATCAATTATAATATTTTATATCAATATCAACACATGATAAATACACAAAAAATATGTAGGTCTATGCAATGATAACATTTATATCAATGTCAACACGTGAGAAATATGTAGGTCTACATGAGCAATATGGTTATAGAGATTAATCAAACAATAAACATTATAAAATGTTATACAAATTGACAATTATGTATTTGTAACTCACTATGAATAGGAGACTAAAGTAGAGTTGCAACCTTTGTCTATTTGCCAACTTTTGAGAAAGTGCCCTTCTATCTCATAGTTGATAGCGGATTGATCAAATTCCAATTTAGAGAACCATAAATCACAAATTCACAATGTGAGAAATAGTTGAATTTAATGCAAGTGAATGGAGAGATTGTTTGCTTAAATAGGAATCCACAGTTACACTAAACTTTTGGTCATCTGGCCCACAAAAACATAGTAACTTTTGCATGGGCAATTAAACACATTAACCCTAAATTACCTATAATTTAATGGATATGGCACACATTTTCTCTAAAATGCATATAATTGAATGGTGATAATACACATTTTCCCTAAAATACCTATAATTGTATAACAATTATATATGTTTTCCCTAAATTCACTATAATTTTGTTGGTGATCATACCACCCTCTAGCCTTAATTAATGTTAAAAGGTAGGTGAATGAACCATAATTTTGAATAATAAAAATTCAAATGATAGGTGATTGGACCTAGATTAAAAGTTGCCTCTATAGTATTCTAACAATGGGGACCAAACTAGATTAACAACATGGCAATCTAATGTTATTCTAAGATATTAAAAAATCTATTTTAGGGTGATATAATGCTACATACACAAAAAAAATAGAATCAAATTTGGATGAAAGCATATGTCACCAATAGTGTCCTATTTGCCATTTTCAAGACCCCAAGAAGCAAAAAATTACCAATTGGCAACAAGTCAACATTAAAAAGTTTCTTGCAAGTGAATCAAATGTTTGTTGCACACTACTATTGAGGATGTAAGTTGGTTATGGAACCAAAGGTATGGACACCTTAATTTTTAGGGATTATATATGTTGTATCAAAGAAATACGATAAATGGGTAACCAAAGATTCAAGCAATAGGAAAGGAAGTGTGCAAGGGTTGTGCATTTGGAAAACATCATAGGGACAAGTTTCCCAAAAGCACATGGAGTGAAAATCAACCATTGAAGTTTATTCTTTTAGATTTGTGTGGTCATATGTCTAAAGAATGCATGGGTATGAACAACTACATGATTACATTTGTTGATGATTTTACTAGATATATATGGGTTTATTTTTTTAAATATTTAAGAGTGATGCTTTTGGAGAATTTAAAATGTTTATAGTTATGGTAAAAAAAATAGTGGAAGATACATAAAGTGTTTAAGAATACATAGAGGTGAATTTTGTTCAAAAGAATTTAATGGATTTTGTACAAGGAGTGGAATCAAGACATGGTTAAAAACACCTTATACACCATAGAAAAATGGAGTGGTAAAAATAAATAATGAAACAATAATATAATCAGCAAGAAGCATGTTGAAAGAAACAAGTATGGACAAAATGTTTTGAGTAGAAGTAATTGACATTGTTTTTTACATCATGAATAGGAGGCCAAAACTATTGTGGCAAGAAATAGTACATTGTATGAAGCTTGGTATGTGAGAAAGCCTACAATGGCATAGTCAAAAGTATTTGGTTGTTTAGCTTATGTTCACATAAATGATGAGAAAAGAAAGAAATTAGATTTAAAGAGTGATATAGATATTTACATGTTATAGTGTAGAATGCAAAGCCTACAAGTTTTATTTTCCTCGAGGTAGGACTAACATTTTTCAAGATATGTTATATTTATTGAAGGAGTCTATGAATATCATTTGGAGAAAGAAAAAGAAATAGTTAGTTAAGGAATAGTTGGGATCAAAAATAAAAAGTTGAATGTTCAAGAGCTACATCAAGTTCAAACTATGCTACACAAAATAAAAAGGTAAATCAAACTCATCCTCCAGATCTAATGTTAGATAAAAATTGAAAGAAATTAACATGAAGTCAAGTTAAAGAAATCAATGACAATGATGAATTGGTTAATTATGTATTTATTCAAATATTAAGGTGGAAGCTACCAAGTTTGAAGAAGTAGTTGAAAAGAAAGAATGGATTAAAGTAATGTAAGAAGAGATTAATGCTATTGAAAGAAACATAAATTGGGATCTTGTAAAGCTATCAAAAGACAAAAACGTGATAGGAACTAAATGGTTTTACAATACAAAGTATAAGAGTGATGGTACCATTGAAAGACACAAAGTTAGATTGGTTGCAAAATGATATGCTCAAAAGTATGGTATATATTATGAAGAGACCTATGCACCTGTTACAAGGCATGACACTATAAGATTGATATTATCATTAGTGGCATGAAAAGGATAGAAAGTACACCAATTATATGTGAAGAGTATATTTTTAAATGGATACATCAAAGAGAAAGTATATGTGGATCAACCACAAGGATTTGAAGAATCTAAACAAGGATATATTTACTGGTTGAAGAAAACACTCTATGGTTTGCAACAAGTACCAAGAGCATGGTATTCAAGAAATAATACATATTTTTTAACAAATGGATATATGAGAAGCAAGGATGATTCTACACTATATTATAAGAAGGATGGTAGTAAAACAATTTATGTGCCTATATGTTAACGACTTAATCTATATAGGAAGCTTAAACATAATGAAAAATAATTGAAAAGGGAAATGATGAAATAATTTGAAATGACTAATTTTAAAACATGCAATATTTTCTTGGCATGGAGGTACACCAATCTCATGGTAAGATCATTTTTGTCAAGTATGTGCAAGGTACGTTGAAGAAGTTTAATATGTTATATTGTAAATTAGTTGATGCACCAATTACACTTGGCAAAAAAATGATGAAATAAGATGGTTCACCAAAAGTAGATGAAAGGAAATATAAAAGTGTTGTTGAAAGTTTAATATTTTTGACAACTACAAGACTATATATTATGTTTGGAGTATCATTGATTTCAAGGTATATGAGTGAACCTATAGAAAGACATTTACAAGTAGAAAAAAGGATCCTAAGGTATGTGAATGGAAAAAAGGATCATGGAATCCATTAGTATTTAGTTGAAGATTCAAAGTTGTTTGGTTATTCAAATGTGGATCAAGCAGGATCATCAAATGATAAAAAGAGCACATTAGCACATTGTTTAAAATTAGGAAGTTGATTGATTACATGGAGTTTAAATAAGCATAATGTATTTGTATTATCAAGTACAAAAGTAGAGTATGTTGCATTAACAACAACATATACACAAATAGTTTGGTTAAGAAGAGTTCTAGAAGATTTAGGAGAAAAACAAAGAAATCCTACAATGATATTTTATGAAAATGGTGTAGCAATACAATTAAAAATCTAGTATTTCATGCAAAGACAAAACATGTAGAATTGAAGCATCATTAAGTAAGAGAGTCTGTACATCACAAGAAACTTAAAATTTAATTTTGTAGGTCAAAAGAATAGTTTCTAGATATCATGACTAAAGGATTAGGAAAGATAACACACTTTGAAATGGAGACAAAATTGTAGATATGTGGATTTTACATCAAGGGGGAGAATGTAGGAAAATCTAATGTCAAATCAAAAGGACAAAATGCCACAACATAAATTAGTAGAACATAATCCAAAGCAACATAATGCAACACCACAATAGAACACTAAAATAGGAGCATTGATCCTAACCATTAAAAATAAAATAGAGAATTAAAAAAGGTAGTGATCATGATTTATAATAAGAATTTTAACATAGAGTTAAAAAAGGAGGGATAAAAATCAAAATTTAAAATTATGAATGAATTTTTATTTTTAAAGCAAACTATGTTTAGTGTATTTTCATTTTTTTATGTAGGATGTTTTAGATCATTGTTAAGGTAAGAAAAAAAGGAAGTTCATGTTAGGAGAATGATTTTTTGTTTTTAAAGCAAATTATGTTTAGTGTATTTCCTTGCTTTATGTAGGGTCTTTAAAATCATTATTAAGGCAAGAAAAAAAGGGAGTTCATTAGAGAATTAGAAAGAAGATACAAGTTCAAGTTTTGATTTATAAGCTCCATAAGATGTTGCAAAATAGGAGATTAAATATTTTTTATATGATATGAAAACAAAAAATATTTTTTAGTTTTGAAGGGCTTTAAAATCTTGTGGACAATTTTTAATGATAATGATTTCTTTAGTTTCCAATATTGCCCTTATTCTATGCAAAATTTTCCAATAGGCATCACTTTCTATATACATGATACGACTCATAATAGTTATTAGCTATATCACATATATAGAGTATCCCTTCACAATTGGCCCTTCTCCCTTCCTTATACATGATACAACAAATGCTATGACTAAAAACAAATAAAAAATACTAAACTTGTCTCACTTAGAATTTAAAATTGCACCAAATTGTCAAATCATAGCTCCCATTTTGCTAAAAATAAATCTCCAATAATAGTTGAAATCTAGAAATAAATTGCCCTCTTAAAATAGACCATGTCTAAAATAGCTCATTTCTAAATATAGATCATTTTTTCTAAGAATATTATATTGGAGTTAATGATTTCATGGTTTCCTTGTCTAATCACTTCTTGGTCTTGTTAATATAGTATCTTCTATTGTGGCTCTCATGCCACTTGGATCAAGGAAGTTGATATAATAAACCTCGGGTTCATGTGAACTAATAACCTCTACATTGTACACAATTAAAATTAGAAATAGTACCAAGATTGGCTTTGTCTTGTTTAATTTTTCCCCAACTCAACTACATCTCTTTCATTCAAATTAGCATCATATAAAAGGCAAGAAATAGACTCAATATAAAAAATTATCTCTTGTTTAGTTTTATATATCATATCTTTTAGTTTGATCAAGGCCTTTAATCAACTTGTAGAGTCTTAATTGCAAACTTGATATTCTCATTCCACTTGAAAGAATTTAATCTCTCATAGGTCTTGAAAATGACAACACTAACTAGGGCTTCCTTATATAATTACCATCACCTAAAGATTAGGCAATAAAATAGTCCAATCTATGATGTCATTCAACATCTCCTTCTTTGAGTTATCTACCATATCCTTCTATAGTTTCAACTTTTAAAATATTTTGACTAATTCAATGATTGAGTGTAGATCTCTCACCAACAACTACTCAATCCATATATCCATTGATTTCCCCATAATAGGTTACAATTTTATCTAGTTGTGTCTATATAAATTTAACTAAATCAAAAGAAGATGATGCTAATATTTCCTTGAAATTAGGAAAAGTGTTAACCAACTATTCAAAATATGTAGTCAACTTTCTTATCTATTATTTTAAAGTTGACTTATCATGACCATATTTATTTATTTTGGCTAAAAAGGACATCATTGTGACCCCCACAACATTTAAATATGAATCTTTAGTCGTATTTCCCAAAGTTGACTCTTTCATTGTATAGTCACTTGCTTCGACCTCATGTTGTTCTTTATCAGAAGGTAGAATGATAGTTTGATCATACAATATCCATTGTTCATCTTTTTTAGCAAAGTTTTACTCTTTACCTTCTTTGTTGGTAGTTTTTAAGTAGGAAGAGATATCATTGAGATTCAAAGGGGTGAGTTAAAGAACTTTTCTTATATAAGTGAAACCTCATGCACAACCTCAGTCTCATATATTCATGCAACCTTTATCCCATTCAATAATGTCACCTATGTGCTAATCTTGACTCAACACACACCACATAGTATGAGTGTAATTTTGTGCAATATTATCCTTGCACATTCATCCATAGTTCTTGCATGCCATTGCATAGTACTTCTCACTCACACATTGTGGCCCTACACATGGCTGCACATGTTTTTGCTTAGTTATTTACTAGTTTGGCACCATGTGCAACTAGCACATGGTAGCCTTTGTGTCACATGTTCCTACACTACAATTGGCATACAATTAGAACATACTTACAATATAACTAGCACCATACAAATTTGACACCTAGTATCATCTTGTCCACATGAAAAGTGCACCATACATGTGTGACATCTACCAACACATTATTAAAGCCTATTTGATGACCCACTTGTGTAAATAATTGCACTGTATAAGGTACAGGTAGAGAAAAACCAACCAATAACTTTGTTGCATACATGTCATTGTGCATAACTTCTATGCAATATATTTCCCTTTCAAAAACTATAAATAATAATGTGCATTTACATTCTAACTTAAGGTTTCATTTGCATATTCTATAAATCCTATAGATTACAAGCTAATTTATAGATTTATTCTCCAATCCTCTTGGGGTTTGAATCATTGGTATCAAAGCTTAAAAATTTTCATTTTCATGCCTATTAAAATTCACTCACAACACATGCAAAAGGATAATTCTCCTAGTTCAACTTCTAAATAAAGTATAATGGCAAATGAATGTTTACCTTAGGTTTTAGCATATGTTCAACACCTAATGAATGTCACCTTAGAAATACAACGTTAGGAACTCTTCAAATAGTTATATGATTTGATGAGTCAACTTGGAACAATTTCAACCTTGACATCTTGTTTAGGGTTTAAGTCAACCTTGACATCCCAGTGTTCAAAGGAAAGATTGATGCGACAATGCTAGACCAATGGATTTAACAAGTCAAATCATACTTCTCTAGCAACAAATTCATGACACTAAGAATATTTCCTTTGCAACATTGAAAATTTCCATCTCACTACATCATTGGTGGCAAGCACTTAGTGTACAATGTGAAAGAGAGCACTCATTAATCAAGACTTAAACTACCTTTGTCAACACTCAATAGGATGAATATTATCTCCTTAGACACTAAGAGGATGAATATATGAAATTATAACAATTGCATTAGTGTAGAGAGCAAACTATGGAATCCTACACTAATGAGTTTCATGACTACTCCATACTTTTTTATGAGGACATGCTTGAACACCTTTAAGTCCTTAAGTACAACAAAATCGCATCCCTCATCCACACTAGGATGGAATTCCTTATGTCAAGCACTTTGGGCTAGACATTTTATTATGTTTCCAAAATTGAGGTTAAGAAAAAAATGAAGCAGCAACACCTTTCTCCATGTAAATACAAACCTATGTAGGAGAAACAACTTATAGTCTTATGCACCATTGCAACATAAAATTTCACAATATAATTTTTTACCACCATTGCCAAACCCTAATCTTCCAAAAATGGTTGCACCAAATAGGAATAAATGGAAGCAACCACAAGTTGAACAATGGGGTAACCTCCATCTCTTTAGCTCTCACAACATCATTGACTAACACACTCAACAAACTCTTTTTATGCAGACAACACTAGATCTTGATGATAATAATTAGATCAATCAAGAGGCATAATGCCTCAACAAAATTACCTTGGTAGACACTTCGAGACAATGTGAATGACTCTTCCACATGAAGGGATAGGTTAACGGGAAGTCCATGCATGTCATAATTAACAACCTTAGAAGAATATCAACATGCAAAATGTAGTGTAACACCTTAGATTCTCTATCAACACACATCCAACCCTACATTCCTTAAGATGGCTACAGTAAGCCAAGGAGATCTAAGTAATTTTCCAAGTACTTTCAATTATGCTATTAAACCTATGTACTATAGCCAATTATTATGTCTTACCCCTAAAGGTATGTGATATTTTTCATGGCAAACCATTTATATATGATCATGAAGGAGTCTATAGTGCAAATCCGTAATGCTAGAAAATTCATGTCGGTAGTAGATACTTCAACCTACATGAAATGTTGCCATAGTCTAGACTCACTTTGGTTTTAGCAAAGCAATATCACAAAATCATTATACACACTAAAAAATTCATGCTTCTAATGGTTTGTACAACCCCACCAATTTAACCAACAAATCACGCCTCATAACATGTGACTTCACACCCAATCCATCCTAGTAGCATCAACTTAACCTTATACTACAAAAGTACAATGAAGTATTCACTAATTGCATGGGTCTTCCAATGCACTACATAGTACAACACATAATTAACTTGGTTCCTAGACCTCCTTTTCCAAATATCTCCCTATGTTGCAAGTCCATTTGGGAAAATGATGAAATCTAGAAACAAATTCAGGAACTAGTCAATTAGGGAAAGATTAGAACAAGTTCCTCACCTTGCGGTACGATAATGTACTCATGTCTATGTGACAGAAGAATGGCACCTGGCACCTTTGTATTGGCTATTAGGTGCTCAATAAGAATTTAGTGAAAATAGATAACCCTTGCCATGCATCAACAACCACCTAGACTAGCTCCATGGAGCATGATATTTCATTACAATTGATCTTGAGTCAAAATATCATTAGGTTCCAGTATAGTCAAATATATAGAAGATTGCATTTAAAACAAAAGGACTATATGAGATAATGGTTATGCCTTTTCACTTAATTAATGCACCTACAACATTTATACACTTGATGAATGGCATCTTATGTGGCTTCACCAAATCCATCATTGTATACTTGGATGACTTTCTCATCTTTAGCAAGACTTGGGAGAAGCATGTACAACACGTTTTACAAGTGTTGAAAATTATGCACCATCATAACTTGCAAGACAATCTCAATAAGTACACTTTAACACCATGTAGATTCCATACCTTGGCTATGTCATTAACCACTTAGGTATCCATGTTGATCTAGAAAAGATAGGATGGTGATTCAAGATTGGCTAGTTCCACACAATCTCATGGAATTGCATAGCTTCCTTGAACTTGCCAATTTCTACCAAAGGCTTGTCCTTAGTTTGACACATGTTACTTGGCTCCTTCACTAGATTATATGCACTAAAGTGACATTCTAATTGATTCCTACATAGTAGCATGCCTTCGACAATCTCAAACAATACATTTGTTCTATATCACTACTAGCCTTATCAGACATTATTCATTCTTTTAAAATTCCAATCAATACCTTAGACTATGGACTCGACGCTATGCTACTTCATAATAGCTATCATGTTTCCTATCACTCAAAGATGTTTAGTGATATCATATGATTCTTCTCCACTTATTAGAAGGAGCTTTGCACTATTATATTTGGCAAGGAGACTATCATTCACTCTGACCATCAACTACTTCAGTTCCTACACCACATGAAGCAAATTGGAAATTGTGCATCATACATGAAGTGGATGACTTACCTACAACAATTCCACTTGGTGATCAAACATAAGAAGGGGTGAAACAACAAGACTATAGACTACCTTAGTCAACCACCAATCTATGCACTCACCATCATGTTGGAATCGTGTGGCCAGAACTTTGCTGACTAGGGATCACTATACTCAATAAACAAAATATTTATGTAGCCATTCACTATGCTAGTGCAAGGTACACCCATTGATGACTTCTATATGTCCAACAAGTTGCTTTATAAGCTTAGACATCTTTGTGTTCCCTTAGGAATGTTGGGATAAGGTGCCATTAACCTTGTAAATCCCAATATTGTATTTATTCCATTTTTTATATGTAATTTGTAATTATCCATGAGGAGATGTACTAGTTTCATTGACAGGGGTAATTGCAGAGTAACCGGAGGTAATTATGGAGTGACTTTTACTATTGGAAAATGTAAAAACTCATGGTAAATGAGGATAGGTGTGCTCCCTTGAGGAATATACTATTTTTGGCATGTATGACAACTGTCATAATGTTTGGTGAGTAAATCTATGATAGTTGCAAGTTGTCATAAGATTCTGAGATTCTATGACGCATATAATGGATATGTTAGTTGTATATTTGCTATATTTAGCCCAAGGTTCCTATTTTTGGAAAGATACTCTTTTGTTGGAATCTATGATGGTTATGACATGTCATAAGATGTTGTAAGAGGCCAGATTTAGTCTTGGGCACCCAACCTTTGCATGGTTGTTTTTTGGACAAGTGGAAGGTGCTTGTAAGATGGCATTTAATATTTGTATGTTGGGGAATCTCATGAGAGAGAAGGTGAACGCCTAAGATGAGTTAGAAAATGTTTATATAAGTATTTGCCATGTATTAGTTGCTACAATATAGATTTTAGGTACTCAGGTGCTGTCGGAATGTTGTTAGATTGAAGACTGGTGGAGAGAGTTGAAGTGTTGTATTGTAAACTATTTTTAGATTAATACAAACATTGGGCCTCTTTCTTGTGTGGAGTTTTTTACCCGAAAGGGTTTTCTTTGTGTTAAACATTGTGTTATGTGTTCATATTTCTAATTTTGCATTTATGCGAAGCATAGTTTTGTTTCTGTGTTACAATCTCCATTAATAACACACAGTTATAGATTGCAGAAATTTATATTGAATCAAATTTCTATTGAAGTAGTGTTGCTTTCATTTCTAACATTTGGTATCAGAGCCTGGCTAGCTTTGACTCATGGGTGGTAGTGTGGAAGCTATAGTTGTAGTGGGAGATTTGGTTGCATTTATTTTGCAGATCTTCTATTGTTATTATGGCTGCATCCACCGTTGCATCAACCTCTTGAATGGACATTGAAAAGTTCAATGGAATGGGGTATGAGTTGTGGAAGTTGAAAATGGAAGATTTGTTGGAAGAAAGAAACCAATGGTTGCTTGTCCAAAAAGAGAAGAAACCTGATGATGTCTCTCAAGATGAGTAGGATAGACTGGATAAGAAGGCACGGGGAACTATCTGGTTGTGTCTTTCAGACTCTATCCTATTGAATGTCGCAAAGGAAGAGACTGTATACAAGTTGTGGAAATGGTTGGGTGAGATCTATCAAGCCAAGAGTATTGTAAATAAACTTTATTTAAAAAGAAAATTATTTTCCATGAAAATGTGAGAAGGTGAATCAGTTGCAGAGCATTTAAATTCTTTTAATTTGTTAGTGAGTCAGCTTTATTCAGTAGATGTTGAGGTTAGTGAGGAAGATAAATGTTTCTTACTTCTATGTTCTTTACTTGAGTCTTGGGAGAATGTTATCCCTGCTATCACTACTAACCTTGCAGATCCAAAGTTGGATGCTCTTGTTTCAGTGCTACTGTCACAGGAATTGAGGAAGAAGAGTTCAGATAGTTCAAGGTATTCTCTCAATATCAGGGGAAGGTCTAAGGAAAAGGGACCTAAAGGAGATCATAAAGGAGCTAAGGACAAGTCCAAGGGCTGGTCTAAGACTCCTGGTAAAAAGAATAGAGTTAAGTGTTGGAACTGCGGTAAAAGGGGACATATGAAGGAGTGCAGAAACCCCAAGAAACAGTGGGAGAGTGCTTCGGATAAGTCCTCGAATGCAGGTGAAGAAGTTTTACTTTCTGCATGTAATCTTGTTTCTAATGATTACTGGTTGGTTGACTCAGGATGCTCATTTCATATGACCCCGCATAAGGAATGGTTCTCCACATATGAAGAATATGATGGAGGTAATTTCTACCTTAGTGACAACTCTACATATCTGATTGTCAGGAAAGGAAAGGTATTGTTGTGTTTCAATGATGGGAGAAATAAAACCCTTTCTGGTGTTTTACATGTTCCTAGATTAGCTAGAAATCTAATTTCAATTTTGAAGTTGAATGATTTGGGAATGCATGTGACATTTGACAAGCATGTATGCAAATTGGTGAGAGGGAACTTGGTGGTAGCGAAAGGGAAGAGATTTGGGAACTTGTTTGAGCTTGAAGCCACTATAGTTTGTAATGCCTCATATGTATCTGCGGCCACTACTGAAAATACATGTATGTTGTGGCACCGTAGATTGGGCCACACAAACAATAATGTATTAAAAACTATTAAGAATAAAAATTTGTTGGATGGTTTCTCCTATTCTGATGAGCACTTTGATTTCTGTGAGCATTGTGTGTTTGGTAAGCAAAACAAAGAATCATTTCCTTCAGGAAGCAATAGAGCAAAAGAGAAGTTAGAAATTATTCATACGGATGTGTTTGGTCTTGTGGATAATGAATCTATCAGAAAATCTCATTATTTTGTAACCTTCATTGATGATGTATCCAGATTTACATGGATTTATTTTATGAAACATAAATCTGAAGTTTTCACTAAGTTTAAGGAATTCAAAAGCTTAGTAGAGAACCAATCAAGTTTAAAGATAAAAATATTAAGATCTGACAATGGAGGGAAATATTGCTCTAAGGAATTTGATGAGTTTTGCAAGCATGCAGGTATAATCAGACAAAAGACAACTATGTATATACCATAGCAAAATGGTGTTGCAAAAAGGATGAATCGAACAATTATGGAAAGGGCCAGAAGTATGCTTAGTGATGCACAGTTGGATAAATGCTTTTGGGCAAAGGCTGTGTGTACTGCTTTCTACTTGATAAATAGATCTCCTTGTAAGGCTCTTGATTTAACACCTTATGAAGTGTGGACAGATAAGAAACCTTCTGTATCACATTTAATGGTTTTTGGTTGTGAGGCTTTTGTTCATGTGCCTAAGGAAAAGCAATCTAAGTTGGATCCAAAGGCTAAAAAATGTACATTCATTGGATATGGTGATAATGTAAAAGGTTATAAGCTTTGGAATCTGTTGGTTTTTTCCCAGATTGGATGCTTTTTATCAGTTATCCCTATAAGGTAGCCATCAATGATCGACAAGATCTCTAGGCTAGGGGCCAACAGTGTAGGAGATAGACTCTATAGATATCTCCTCTTCTTCTTCAGGCTCTGCAAAACCTAGGGGGGTATTCCCTATTCAACATCCATAAGATATGCTTGTGAACTGGGGGATGTTGACACAAAGCAGATAAATCCTCCTTTATGTAGACCAAAACTGTGAGATAAGTGCAAAGGGGCTAGCTTTGGGCCTATGTTCAGTTGTGAGACAGAGGATTTTGATCCTAAAACTACTTCTAAGGTCCTAATGGTTTGGTTTTGAAGTTTTAAATTTGATTTTGTATTTGGATGCAAAACTAGGACCTGGGGTGTAACCTCAATACAAGACTAGACTGGTGCCTATCCAGGGCTTGGAGTCAATAGACATACACATATGAATGATCAGCATAAACACATACCAAAGACTAGATATCAAGGGGGTTTATTTAGTACCTACCTTACAGATACTTCCCAAGACTGAGTATTCAGTTATCTCTGCTTACAAACATCCTTACTATAGTACATTCCTCCCAACACTTGATCTAAAACATTTAATCTACTCCTTGAGCAGAAGTAAGAAATCAAGCATTCAATACAGTAAACCTATATTCTAGAACCATAAACACCCCTTAGATGCTTAGATTTAGAAGAAGAACACACTCAATTTGGAGACAGATAACAGAACACATGCAACATAGCATTACTCATTTAAATCAACATGAAACCAGTAAATTTATGCATGAGACATACAACATGAGACTCATAAACTCACAAGACATCCAAAATAGGGCCACCAATGAAGTTGTCTTTCAACAACCTTGAAAATGAGTCACATAGCTTGGTATATACAGCAAGGAAGGTGAACTCAACATTAAAAGTACATGGTTGACTCAAAATTTCACTAGACATATTGCATCATGAGACATGGCACTCAACATTGAATGCAACAGGTAGAGGAGGAGGTAGGGTAGCTGAACTCGAGCCTTGCGCTACCTCCTGGGGATTCACATCTTCAATCGGGTACTTAATCCGTCCATGCCTTCACCCATACTCTGTAACATCCGCCATTAAAGGCATACCAACCCACGACCTTGGGAAATGCAGTAGACTATTCACCTTTGAAATCTTCCCGCCAAGAATCATGACCTGACTTTTCAAATCATGTGGGAACTAATTATCCCACATTCACCCCGCAGCGACCTCCTCAATACTTTATAAACTAGGTCATGAGCACATATGATGTCACACAATTTTACCTTGCATGACCAATGAACCATCCACTAAGACCCCATCATCATGATCCACGCCATCAGGGAACCTCCTGCATGATATCCTGATAAGAAATATCACCCCAATATTTCACATCACCCTGATGCGAAATATCACCCTACGGGAAACACCACCCGACCGACCACATCACCTAACATAAAACATCACCCCAATGGAAAAATCACCCTGATAATAGAGAACCTCATGCTGAGCCCACCTGATATTCAAAATCAACCTGATGATCACTCTTATCGGTGCAATCCTGACGCATCGAAAAAAGATCCTCCTCATCGTATTCAAACCAAATACCTCACCAATGATCCACCTATACTTGCTCATGTCCTCATCGGTGATCAATGGGACCCTCATCATATCTACTGATAATAACTGTCATGCCGAAGACCACATGATGCATCCTGCTGATCTAGATGATGTCATTGTCATATTGATAAAATAGGGTGATATTCGGTGGCAAGGGTGATGTTTCGTAAGATGACTGATGCTTGGAAATATCACCCCCTACAAGAAATATGAAGTCAAACTGATAGGCCGATATCAACCCTCACTTAAAATTGATGTCCGCACTATCGGGGTGATATTGTAAGATGAGGTGATATTAGAAACATGACCCCCTCTGCAAAAAATGATGAAGCCGTTAGATAGGCATTTTGTGGATCAAGTGATTGTGAGGTGATAAGGCAACATCGGGGTGATCGAACATAGGGGTGATCATAACTAAGATCACCCAACATTTGAAACATGACCCCCCCCGGAGTATCAAGTCATATTGAAACTTTGTAGCAGCATCAGGGTGATCTTCCTTAAGATGACTGATATTTGGAATATGAGCCCCCGTAAGAATTATGAGGCCTGATAGAAACTTTGCCTTAACACAATTTCTACTTACCTTGACTCCATGTGCAGGCCCCAACATTGGCTCCGATTGGGGACGTACAGGCACAAGGCTGCAGCGAGAACCAAGTCACCTCCGGGCAGACCAGGCAAAACATAAAAAAGGCAAAACACTGACTATACAGAGCATTTACAGACAATTTACACATAATCTACAATTGTGCACAGAAGATAATTACTTATGAAATATAAAGCTTAAGGAATTGACCGTGCACAAGCAATTCCAGTGCTTCACCATCTAGGGCCTAGAGAAAGTAGGAATCCTCTCCATGAGTATTGCTAATCTGATATGGGCCCATCCATAAGGGCTCAAACTTACCATGCTTACCCTTATCTTGACCTTTTGCATTCCAAACAAGGACTAAGTCATTGATCTAAAACTTTTTTTCTACAGTCCTTATATCAAATAGATATTTCACTTTCTATTGTTGCTTGATGTTTGTCTTGTGTGCCTCTCTTCTGACTTCATCTAATGCAACCAGCTAATTTATCCTTTCAGTCATTGGGTCTTCAATCTCTTCATCATTTTCCTGTATGAATCTATAGATTGGCAAGAGATTGTTCATAGGCAACCTAGCTGTTGTGCCATATACTAGCTCAAAAGGTGACCTCCCAATTGCTTTCTTCATTGTTATCTGATCAGCCCATAGTGCCATTTTCAGCTTTGAATCCCATGCCCTTTTGCTCTTGTCTACCATCCTTTTCATTATTTTCATGAGGCTTTTGTTACTGGACTCTGCTTGACCATTTCCCTGTGGATGATATGGTGATGCATATGACAAATTAATCCCATATTTGTTATAAAAATCAATAAATTCACCAGATCTGAAGCACATGGCATTATCTGTGACCACTTTGAATGGTACTCCAAACCTGATAATAATGTTTTCCAGAATAAAATCCATCACCACCTTGCTTGTAGCTTTTTTAGTTGGAATGGCTTCAATCCATTTGGTGAAATATTCAGTAGCAACCAAAATCCAACTATGTCCTCCACTTGATTTTTCTAAGATCTCCCCTATAAAATCAATTCCCCACTGCTGAAATGGAGCCTCCACAGTCACAGTTCTAAGGGGTAGTGCACCTTCATACTTTAACCTTCCTAAGAATCTTTGGCAAGGATCACATCTCCTTACCAACTTTTGTGCATCTGAGAAAAGAGTTGGCCACCAATATCCTACCCTAAGAATTTTGTGAGCTATTGTCTGGGCAGTATAATGTCCACCACACACTCCTTTGTGCATGTCATTTAAAACATTCTTAGCTTCATTTTCATCTACAGACTTAAGTAGTACACCATTAGGATTCTTCCAAAACAACTCCCCTTGAAGAATGATGTACTTGATTGCATGCAGTTTCAAAGTCCTTTTCTGGCTGTCACTGAGATGGGAAGGACAATTCAGATTCTGCAAGTAATATATAATGTCCTTGTACCATTCAGATTTTGACACATTAACAATTTCATTCTGAACTAAATTCACTTGGCATGCTTCCAAATTGGACTGTGTCATTATTTTAGCCAAGCCTTGTCCCCTTACCAATTTGGTGATTTGTATCTCTATGTTGAATTCTTGTAATTTGTTTATCCACCTGCATCTTCTTCCTATTATCTCCTGCTAAGTAAAAATATCCTTGACTGTTACATGAGGCACATATGCAACTGTTTGAGATCCTACTAGATATGGCCTAAAGCTTTTGACTGTTTTAACCAATGCATATGCCTGCTTCTCCATGATGTCATATTTTAACTTAGCTGCCTGCAATGACATGCTAAAGACGGCAATAGGTTGTTCAAAACCCTCTTCATTTTTCTGTAATAAGCATGCAGTGATAGTATGGAAAGAAGCAAATGAGAACAACTGAAATGGCTTAGAAAAATCAGGAGATTTTAACACAGGAGCCATCTTTATAGCCTCTTTGATGTTCTGAAATGATTTAATTGCTTCACCTTGCCAATTGATAGTTGCACCCTTCTTCAACATCTTAGAGACATCTTTTGTGATTTCTGCAAAGTTGGGGATGAATCTTCTAACAAAATTAATCTGTCCAAAAAAAGACTGAATACCTTTCACTATTTTGGGAACTTGAACCCTGTCAATTGTAGCAACCCTTTTAGGATCAATCCTTACTCCATCCTTGGAAACAATGTCTCCCAAAAGCTTTCCTTCCACTACCCCAAAAGCACATTTCTTTGGGTTGAGTGAAATGCCATATTCTAGTGCTCTAATAAAAATTTGTTCTAAGTGCATGCAATGTTGCTCTTCCTTTTTTCAATAGGCATTCAGATCATCCTGATATACAGCCAGGATTGAATCAATCGATCCTACAAAAGCAACATCCATGGCCCTCTGAAATGTAGCACCTGCATTTGTCAATCCAAATGGCATTCTCACATATACATATATCCCCCATGGAGTGGTGAAGGTAGTTTTATATTGTTCAGATTCTTTTACCTTCACCTGATTGTATCCTGAAAATCCATCCATCATGGATAGAAGCTCACATCCAGTTACCTTCTGTAGCATAACCTCCATGTTATGCAAAGGATAATTGTCCTTTAAAGAGGATACATTTAGATTTCTAAAGTAAACACAAAGTCTTATATCACCATTCTTTTTTCTAACTGGGACAAGATTAGAAACCCAAGTTGAATGTCTGATATGCACAATTATTCCAGCCTCCCTAAGCTTCTTGAGTTCTTCCTGCATTTTTGGAGCTAGAGTAGGATTAATAGGTCTTTGTTTTTGCTTGAATGGCTTAGCTCCAGGATTCAATGGGATCTCATGCTGGAATAGATCTTCTCTATAAGCCTTTAGGTCCTCATATGACTAGGCAAAGTCATGCTTATATTTTCTCAACAATGCAATCAGCATGTTCCTGATGTGTGGTTTGAGCTGTTTGCCAATATATACCTTTTGGGGGGCATGAGATGTCCCCAAGTTTATCTCCTCCAAGTCATCCTTGTTTGTAGGAGATGCCTTTGTAAAAAATTGGTCCCTATTGTCAAATGCTCTTTCTAAAGCAACTAACCCTCTGGGGATTTTATTTGTTTTCAGCTGAATTACTTCTTTCCCCAAAAGAGTCTCTTTTCCATCTACAACCTCTACAAAATTCTGAAAATCAATCTCTTGGTTCTCATATTCATCTATGCAGTGTAGGAATCTCAACAAATCTTTGTCATCATCAAATACTTGCCAACTGCATATATTTTTTGGTACTACAGGTCTGATTTTAACCTCAACATTTGTAACATTAGACAGATTTATATCATCTAGCCTTATGGCCACATTAGCTAAAAAATCTGCCATGACATTCTTTGGGCTTTCAATCCAACTTATTGAAAATGCATCAAACAATTCAATTGTATCCCAGACAGCATGTTTATATTGTTTTAACCTTTTATTTTTTTAAGCATACTTATCTCTAACCTGGGAAACAATTAATTCTGAGTCTCCAAACACTCTCAACATCCTAATCCCATGCTTCAGAGCCACATTCAATCCAATTAACAAAGCTTCATATTCTGCGATATTATTTGTGCAGGCAAACTTTAGCAAGAAAGAGAATTTTAGAAGCTTACCAGCTGGAGACAGAAACACAATTCCAGCACCAGAGCCTTCCTTTGCACAAGCTCCATCAAAATACGTGGTCCATAGATCCTGTCGATCAAGCTCTTGAATGCAAATTTCTCTCCCCTTATCTCCCTGATCATTAGAGACAACTTTGAAATTATCACAGTCAGTGTCAACAAAACACACATGCTCTTCTGAATCTTGATCCTCAACTATTTATAGTGATCTTTCTTCTCTGACCAGTTTGACATCTTTGCCATTCATTGGAATCATGGCATATGACAGATCTAATTGCATACTTCCACCAATCAGTGCTGCCCATCTTCTTGATAACAGCATACCATATTGTGGCTTTATATCAACCACTGTTATGTTCATTCTATATGTTTTTTCTAGATATGTTCCTAACCTGAAATCCACATCCTTCATAATTCCAATAACTAGTACCTCTCTAGCATCCATTGCATAGCATCTTCCACATGCCTTGTCTATTTTCAATCCATCTTGTTGCATGATAGCTAGAGGCATGATATTTGTTGATGCTCCAGAATCAAGCATACAATTTCTAATTGTTTTGCCATTAATAACAAGGGAAACATAAAATGGCTCAACCTATGAAGGGCATTTTGTCATGGTCATTCCCAGATAAACTTCAGGGACCTCATCCTCTTCAACACATAGGGCTTGTTTCCTACCTTGAGTTTCAACATTCTGATCAGCCTGACAAGCTACCCCTGAAATTAAGGACACTGCCTTATTATTTATTTCTTCAACCTTCATCAGTTCCATAAATGGAACAAAGACCTTTATCTGGGACAAGACTTGAGTTATGTCAAAAGGAGCATAATTTTGTATAACAGTTGTAACCTGATCCATGGTCTTATTTTTATCCTGAGCTAACCCAGCCTTGATTTTAGTGGTCTTTTGACTATCATCCATGACCTGAGAATTCTTGTTTCGGTCCTCAACCTGGGGAACTCTATTTTCTGGTCCTTGAGGATCATGACCTATTTTTTGTTTAAAATTTTTCTTATTGTTGTTCCATTGTGTCTTTTGTAGTCCAGCCACCTTATGATTATGCAGTGGCTGATTCACAAAGGTATCTTCTAGTTGATGTGGATTACCAACCTGAGCCCTACCTCTAAGGTTATAGTTGCTCTTGACCTGAGCTACTGTTGCAGCTGTGAGAGCTCTAATCTCTTCATCAGAAGGTCTCCTCAGGTTATTCAGAAAAATGTGTGAGTCCTGAGCATATGCGTAGTTATCTCCATCATCATCATCATAGGGAAACCACTGGCAAACTTGAGTTCCATAACTTGTACTTTCATCTGCATCATAAGAGGAATACTCCCTATTTGTGGACAGCATATTTACATTATCATCCTCCACACAATGTGGCTCATTGCACTCATCACAGGCAACAACATTATCATATAGAGATTGAGCAATCATACATTGTGATTGGGAATGAGGCATTTGACATATTATGCACCATGGAGTATCATTAACAATATTAACAGCTTTCTTCAAAGGATCAGGAGTCTCCTTAACAAGTTGAGCTCTTTGATTAGGGTTGCTATTTGGAAGAACTGATTTACCATTATGCCAAATTGTGTGCTATGGCATATCATGCAATGATGGTCTCTTTTCTTGTCTCTGGTAAACCTGCCTGTCAGGACCCATTCCCTTTTCATTTTTTGCAAGTCTATAACTTAGGTCCTTAACAACAGTTGTCAATTTATCTAATTTATCCTTAGAAGTAGATGCATTACCTTGAGTACTTTGAGGTTTGTTTAAATTTTGCAAAATCTTCACATCATCCCTTTTGTTTGTCTTACCAGATGCCTTCCTATTATTTTCAATATTTGTTGCAATCCTGAAAGCATCCCTAAGGCTAGTAGGGCCCTTATCTCTTAATCCATAGGCTATTTTGGCATCAAAAGCATTTATGTATAACACCATGCACATTGGCTCATTAGGTCTCATGTGATGTGGCAATTTATTCAGCACTTTAGTAAATCTAGCATTGAAATCTGCAACCTACTCATTTGACCCCTTAGTGATACTAGTGAATTCATTTACAAAAAATATTGGGTCAGTCTTGTCACCATACTGCTCCTTAAAAATCCTTTTGAAATCATCCCATGATGAGATACTTCAGTCAGGCAGACCTTTATACCATTCCCTAGCTTCATCAGCCAAGGACTGCATAAATAATTTCATGAAAACATCTTCATGCTCAACCTCAAAGTTGTCCATGACATTCTGAAAAGCTTTCAAGTGGTCTTCACCTGATACAACATTATTTCCTAAAATTTTTGGCACCTATGGCCTTACATGTTTGTCAATGGGATTAGGGTAACCAGGAATACCATCAAAAACTAACTGTCTAAATCTGTCCAGCTGCATAGGTTGTCTACCAAACTAATTAATATTGACATTTCTATCAGCATTTTGATTTCTCACATTATTTAATGGCACTCTAGTATTGTTTACATTATGTCTTTGATCATTTTGTTGATGTTGGATTTCATTTCTATGTTGGTTTCTCAAGACATTTGCATTATCAAGGGTGGGGACTACATCTTGTTGAGTGGTTCTCAGAGCTTGCACTTTCTGTCTCATGTCATCTCTAATCTTCACAGCCTGTAGATACTCAAATTTAGCCCTCGGGCTTCTAATTTCTTCAGCTAATTCTTCATCTCTAGGCATAGAAGAAGATGGTCCTTTTCCATACTGGTCATCATCACCATCCCTTGGGGATTCAGCCTCTTCAAATCTGTTAGGGGGATCTAGGAAAGGGCATTCTTGAAACACTTCTGACCTCATTCTCAATCTACCACCCTGTTGCCTCTCATATACATCTTGAATATCAGCTTCTGCATTTGAAAAATAGGGTAGCTGTTGTTCTGAAGATCTAAGATTGTCTTGGATATTATCATTATTTCTGGGAGAACCTTCATGACTGGTTGGGACAGTCCCCTTTTTCCTGTACATCATCTTTCTGGGTAATTCTTCAAACAGAGGATTATGTAGGGACCTTCTCCCTTGGATACAAATTTTTACTTTACCTATTGGGAGATTGTTCGAAGTCACCACCTACAATTAGGAATTATATTCTTTTAAATTAGGGTTCTTACACAAAGTTCCCCGGCAGAGTCGCCAAAATCTGTTATTTTTTTCCCAGACTGGATGCTTTTTCCCAGTTATCCCTACAAGGTAGCCATCAATGATCAACAGGATCTCTGGGCCAGGGGCCAACAGTGTAGGAGATAGACTCTATAGATATCTCCTCTTCTTCTTCAGGCTCTGCAAAACCTAGGGGGTATTCCTTATTCAACATCCATAAGATATGCTTGTGAACTGGGGGATGTTTACACAAAGCAGATAAATCCTCCTTTATGTAGACCAAAACTATGAGATAAGTGCAAAGGGGCTAGCTTTGGGCCTATGTTCAGTTGTGAGACAGAGGATTTTGATCCTAAAACTACTTCTAAGGTCCTAATGGTTTGGTTTTGAAGTTTTAAATTTGATTTTGTATTTGGATGCAAAACTAGGACCTGAGGTGTATCCTCAATACAAGACTAGACTGGTGCCTATCCAGGGCTTAGAGTCAATAGACATACACATGTGAATGATTAGCATAAACATATACCAAAGACTGGATATCAAGGGGGTTTGTTTAGTACCTGCCTTATAGATACTTCCCAAGACTGAGTATTCAGTTATCTCTGCTTACAAACATCCTTACTATAGTACATTCCTCCCAACACTTGATCTAAAACATTTAATCTACTCCTTGAGCAGAAGTAAGAAATCAAGCATTCAATACAGTAAACCTATATTCTAGAACCATAAACACCCCTTAGATGCTTAGATTCAGAAGAAGAACACACTCAATTTGGAGACAGATAACAGAACACATGCAACATAGCATTACTCAATTAAATCAACATGAAACCAGTAAATTTATGCATGAGACATACAACATGAGACTCATAAACTCACAAGACATCCAAAATAGGGCCACCAATGAAGTTGTATCTTATCACAGCACCAAAATTTGTCTAGCTTTCAACAACCTTGAAAATGAATCACACAACCTGCTATATACAGCAAGGAAGGTGAACTCAACATTAAAAGTACATGGTTGACTCAAAATTTCACCAGATACATTGCATCATGAGACATGGCACTGAACATTGAATGCAGCAGGTAGAGGAGGAGACAGGGTAGCTAAACTCGAGCCTTGCGCCGCCGCCTGGGGATTCACATCTTCAATCAGGTACTTGATCTGTCCATGCCTTCACCCATACCCTGTAACATCTGCCATTAAAGGCATACCAACCCACGGCCTTGGGAAATGCAGTAGACTATGCACCTTTGAAATCTTCCCACCAAGAATCATGACCTGACTTTTCAAATCATGTGGGAACTAATTATCCCACATTCACCCTGCAACGACCTCCTCAATACTTTATAAACTAGGTCATGAGCACATATGATGTCGCGCAATTTTACCTTGCGTGACCAATGAACCATCCACTAAGACCCCATCATCATGATCTGCACCATCAGCGAACCTCCTGCATGATATCCTGATAAGAAATATCACCTTGATATTTCACATCACCCTGATGCAAAATATCACCCTGCAGGAAACACCACCTGGCCGACCACATCACCTGACATAAAACATCACCCCAAGGGAAAAATCACCCTGATAATAGCGAACCTCATGCTGAGCCCACCTGATATTCAAAATCAACCTGATGATCACTCTTATCGGTGCAATCCTAATGCATCAAAAAAAGATCCTCCTCATCGTTTTCAAACTAAATACCTCACCAATGATCCACCTGTACTTGCTCATGTCCTCATCAGCGATTAGTGGGACCCTCATCATATCTTTTGATAATAACTGTCATGCCAAAGACCACATGATGCATCCCACCGATCCAGATGACATCATCATCATATTGACAAAATAGGGTGATATTCGACGGCAGGGGTGATGTTTCGTAAGATGACTGATGCTTGGAAATATCACCCCCCACAATAAATATGAAGTTGGATTGACAGGTAGATATCAACCCTCACTTAAAATTGACGTCCGCACTATCGGGGTGATCTTGTAAGATGAGGTGATATTAGAAACATGACCCCCCCCCCGCGCGGAAAATGATGAAGCCATTACACAGGCATTTCACGGATCAAGTGATTGTGAGGTGATAAGGCAACATCGAGGTGATCGAACATAGGGGTGATCATAACTAAGATCACCCGACATTTGAAGCATGACCCTCCCCCCCCTCGGAGTATCAGGTCATATTGAAACTTTGCAGTAGCATCGGGGTGATCTTCCTTAAGATGACTAATATTTGGAATATGACCCCCCGTAAGAATTATGAGGCCTGATAGAAACTTTGCCTTAACATAATTTCTGCTTGAAACCTTGACTCCATGTGCAGGCACCAACAGAATCCACTAACCTGCAAGATTATCTTTTCTAGAGATGTAATTTTTAGGGAACTTAGAGCTATTTCTAAACCTGAGCAACCAAAAGAAAAAGATGAAAAGGTAAAGAGAGTGCACTTTGAGTTAGAGCAGCAAGATGCACCTCAAGAAGAACAAAATGATGGATTAGGGGGTGAAGAAGAAGAAGACGATTCGAGCAGTTCTAATGAAGATGAATCTGTTGTGACATAAGAAGTTGATACAGATGATCATGCAGAAGAATGAGTAGAGTCTCTTACTCCACCCTTGAGGAGATCCACTAGACAATGGAATCCAGTTGATAGGTATAGCCCACCAGATTTCTGTTGTGTATATGCTTTATTGAGTACTAACGATGAACCTAGATCCTACAAGGAAGCTATTTCTACAGATGATAGTGAGTCTTGGCAGCTAGCCATGTAGGAGGAGATGATGGCTTTAGAATCTTGTAATACCTAGGATCTTGATCATTTTTCCCAAAGGAAGAAAGGCCATAGGTTGTAAGTGGGTCTTCAAGAAGAAGTTTGGAGTAGACTGGTCATTGGAGAAGTACAAGGCTAGATTGGTAGCTAAGGGCTACTCCCAGAGAGAGGGAGTTGATTTTGGTGAGATATTCTCTCCTATTGCTAAATTGACTTCTATTAGATTTCTCTTATCCATTACTGCAGCTTATGATTGGGAGATTGAGCAAATGGATGTTAAGACTGCGTTCTTGCATGGAGATCTTGAAGAAGAAATTTATATGCAACAGCCTACAAGTTTTGAGGTCAAAGGAAAAGAACATTGGGTTTGTAGGTTAAAGAGGTCTCTTTATGGTCTGAAATAGTCCCCCAGAATGTGGTATCAAAAGTTTGACTCATTTGTTTTGAAATT
This sequence comes from Cunninghamia lanceolata, assembly GCA_027924645.1. NCBI lineage: Eukaryota > Viridiplantae > Streptophyta > Pinopsida > Cupressales > Cupressaceae > Cunninghamia > Cunninghamia lanceolata. The sequence continues at coordinate 88,828 of BSBN01002011.1, read as the reverse complement.
GGGTTTTGTTAGAAGTGAGGAGGATCACTGTGTTTACATTCATTGTGTTGATGATTCTATACTGGTTATTGCTTTGTATGTTGATGACATGTTTTTCAGCAATACTAAGGGTATGGTCAGTGAGCTTAAAGCCCAACTTTCAAGTGCATTTGAGATGAAGGATCTTGGTGCTACAAGGTATATTTTGGGAATGGAGATCAGGAGGGATAAAGTTAATAGAAAGCTTTGGTTGTCACAAAGTAAGTATGTGAATACTATTTTGCAGAGGTTTAGTTTGCAGGACTGTAACCCAGTTAGAGTTCCTTTACCCATTGGTACTAAGCTTTCATTAGACATGTGTCCAAAGACTGAGGATGATTTTGAGGATATGTCTAATGTGCCATATGCTAGTGATGTAGGGAGTTTGATGTATGCAATGGTTTGCACTAGACTAGATATTGCCCAAGCAGTGGGATTTTGAGCAGATTTATGTCTAACCCTGGTAGATAGCATTGGAATTATGCAAAGAGGGTGTTTAAATATCTTGCAGGTACTCCTGATCATTGTTTGGTTTATTCTGGTACTGATAGTGTTGATAAATCCTTGGACATACAGGGTTTTGTTGATGCAGATTGGGCAGGTGATTTGGATAGTCGAAGGTCCACTAGTGGTTGTGTTTACTTTGTTTGCAGGTGTAGTGAGTTGGATGAGTAAGAGGCAGCCCATAGTTGCTTTGTCCACTATAGAAGTAGAGTATATGGCTACTACTCATGTCTCTAAGGAGGCAGTTCGGTGGAGGAGACTGTGTACAGGTATTGGTTTTGATTGCAGGATCATTTAGATTGGTTGTGATAGCCAGAGTGCTATCTGTTTGGCCAAGAATCCCATGTATCATTCTCGGACTAAGCATGTTGATGTTTAGTATCACTTTGTTTGATAGTTGGTTGCAAATGGAGAGATTGAGCTAAAGAAGATAGACAATCAGGAGAATGTTGCAGATTCATTGACTAAGCCTGTGAGCACATAGAAGTTCGTACGGTGCAAAGAGGCCATGGGCCTTATTTCTAGTGCTTGATTATTTTCATTTGATTTCCTATGGGTTGATTTACAATGTATAATGTCAAGTGGGAGAATGTTGGGATAAGGTGCCATTAACCTTGTAAATCCCAATATTGTATTTATTCCATTTATTATATGTAATTTGTAATTATCCATGAGGAGATGTACTAGTTTCACTGACAGGGGTAATTGCGGAGTAACTGGAGGTAATTGCGGAGTGACTTTTACTATTGGAAAATGTAAAAACCCATGGTAATTGAGGATAGGTGTGCTCCCTTGAGGAATATACTATTTTTGGCATGTATGACAACTGTGATAATGTTTGGTGAGTAAATCTATGACAGCAGCAAGTTGTCATAAGATTCTGAGATTCTATGACGGATATGTTAGTTGTATATTTTCTATATTTAGCCCAAGGTTCCTATCTTGGAAAGATACTCTTTTGCTGGAATCTATGATAGTTGACACATCATAAGATGTTGTAAGAGGCCAGATTTAGTCTTGGGCACCCAACCTTTGCATGGTTGTTTTTTGGACAAGTAGAAGGTGCTTGTAAGATGGCATTTAACATTTGTATGTTGGGAAATCTCATGAGAGAGAAGGTGAACACCTAATATGAGTTCAAAAATGTTTCCATAAGTATTTGCCATGTATTAGTTGCTGTAATACAAATTTTAGGTACTCAGGTGTTGTCGGAATGCTGTCAGATTGAAGACTGGTGGAGAGAGTTGAAGTGTTATTGTATTGTAAATCATTTTCAGATTAATACAAACATTGGGCCTCTCTCATGTGTGGAGTTTTTTACCCGAAAAGTTTTCTCCATGTTAAACATTGTGTTATGTGTTCATATTTCTGATTTTGCATTTCTGTGAAGCATAGTTTTGTTTCTGTGTTACAATCTCCATTAATAACACACAGTTATAGATTACAAAAATTTATATTGAATCAAATCTCCATTGAAGTAGTGTTGCTTTCATTTCTAACAAGGAATTCCCCAATATTACTTGATCTATAAAGTGCATTATTCCAAAATGACAGGTCACTTTAGCATTACCAAAATGCTTGCTAAACAAAGTTCTTATTGGCCTCACATGTGCACCAATATTGAGTGCTACATCAAGTCTTGCATACCTTATTGTGTTACCAAGCCCACTAATAAAATGTTGAGGCTTTATGCTCCCTTAGTGGCACCTCAGTGCCTTGGGGAGTCAATCAATATGGATTTCCTTTCCAACGTCCCAACCATCAAGTGCCCAAATGAATTTATGTTTTTCATGGTTTATAAGTTCTCCAAAATGGTCATCATGGTTTCCTACAAGAAAACTATAACAGTGTTGGATGCCATGCGCATTGTCTTTAACCATTTTTGGATCCACTTTAGGCTTCCATCATCCATTATCTCTAACCATGACCCAAGATTTGTCAACAATTTTTGTTGACTCTCTAGACCTTGTTGGACACACAATTGGACCATTTCACAAGCTTCCACTTGTAGAACAATGGTTAAATAAAGGTGGTCAACCACATGTTGGTTCACCTTTTGAAGATTCATATTAGCACACACATGTACACTTGGGATGTGTAGACTTCATCTCCAGTAGCCTTCGGCTTGGTTTTTCTTTGTTATGGCATAGAGTTCCTAAGTTGTTGGGAGGGGCAAAACATGCCACGTGTCGAAGCAGCACAGTTCCTAGGTTTCTCGAGACCTTTTCCTTTTTGAACTTGCATGGAGGTGACACGTGGAAGTAAAACCAACCATCAGTCTTTGAAGCATTTAGATTCACTCTTCTTTTTATGCAGTTGTGCCATCGCACCATGTGTCAGTAGGACACAATTCCTATCAAAGGCAGAAGCAAAACTTTCTACAAGTTGTGCCATCGCACCACGGGTCCAGACCGCCTTCTGTTCAAAAAAGGTAGTTAGGTTTTATTTTGTAGCATGTGGAGGTTGTGGAGAAGGCCACTTGCCAGTTGGGTACAAGCTGGAACATCTCTAAAGCTCAAGCATCATTCTTGGTGTGCTATTGGTTCTTTTGGGATCGAGCTGCTAGTGGAGGGAATAGGGAGCCGCAACATGTTTCACTAGCATAGTGCCACGCGTCTCATTTCTTGGTGAGTGCTTGGCATTTTATAGTAGGGGAGTGGAGTAGGGCAAGTGGCACTACAGCTGAAAAAGCTAGGGACGGGCTCATCTATCCGGATGGCAGTTGCAACAGCCACCATGATGGGTGCCTCGTTGGTGTTTTGAATGGAATCTTTTTAGTTGCTCTCTCTCTTCAAGGGTGGTGTTCCTTTAAAAGGGAGCATTGTCATCATTTTTAGGGGTTCATGAATTTCGAAGGATAGTTTCGAGATCTTGGTAGTCATTTTGATTATAATATAATTCTAAGACTTCAACATGTTAAGTTGTTGAATAGAAATATAAGACATCAACTGTGCAATTCTTGCCTCTATGTTGTGTTATTTTCTGTTAAATCTACTTAGTATATTGCTCTGTCTATTCGGGAATAGTTATAATCGCTTACTATCTTGTTTTCATGCTTTTATAAGTTTAGTTTATGTGATGCTTATGGTGTTTTGGATCATGTCTAGTACTCTTTCAAACCCCTTCGAAACTAATAAACTCGAATTATACTATGCTAATTAGTGAATGAACTATCTCAGTTTCGGCGTATCTCCTTAGTTTAGATTTGTTTTATTAGCTTTTATCTTTCCCTTTTCCCCTTTCCAATGAGCAATCTGAAGAGTTGGCTTCTAAAATCTTAGAGGTTGTTCTATACAACACGTTCTAGTCCCTCATTTGCAAAACTTCCCATAGGATGTAGATCTCTAAGTGTCCCTTTTATAGATCAACGGTTCTTTTTTGGCATGCTCGGTGGGACTCTCATCTCTTGGTGTAAGAGCTAGTTTATGAGTCGAAGGCCTATTACAAGGTCATTAGCATCAATCACTTCCAGACTACTCTTACCACCATTGGTAGTTGTAGGACGGTAGAAAGCTACAAGAGGCAAAGCAACGCAGGCACAAGTGCAAACTCAAGCTCAAGTGCAGCCAATGCAAGCAAGTATGGCTATTTGCCTGCCTAGGAATTTTGTTGAGTGGAATAGTGGTAGCCCTCTAATTCCTCCTATAGTATGGGACCCGATCCCCACCAATGCTTTAAAGGCACTCCCTATGTTCGGTAGAGAAGGTTTTAAGACACCTGTGGAACACCTACAAGATGTAGTCGATGTTTGCACTATCCATCGTGTTACACAGCAAAATGTGGTGCTCAGGCGGCTTGCTGCTTCCTTCAAAAGAAAAGCCCAAGACTGGTATAGATCATTGCTTGCTAATTCTATCACTACCTGAGACCAGTTGGGAGACCATTTCTTTGCATGTTTCATAGAGAAAGGGGACTAATCTTCTTTGTTGCAGCAACTAATAACCATTAAGAGAGCACTATAGGAGATGGTCTTTAACTTTAAAACCAAGTTTCATAAGACCTAGCAAAGGATTTTGATAGCGGCTCAACCCTCGGTAGACATGGCATTTGTCTTCTACTTAAAGGCTTTCAACTCCAACATAGCTGGAAGATCCAGTCATTGGGAGCCCAAACACTCCCGGATGCTTATGACCTGGCCATCAGGGAAAAAACAACTTGATAGATACTGGAAATCTACTGTCATGGCTACCTATATCGATATTCCTCAAAATACCATCTCAATCACCAGAAGATGCTTCTCTGACTACGTTCGTTGCACCACCTTCCATGTATGTATACCCCAATACTCAAACAAGAGCCCCTGCCTTGTCTTCAGTAGTCATGGAGATGAATGATGTGAAGAGCTTGCTGCAAAACTTTTCTAATGAGATAATCAACCTCAAAAGATAGAAAACCATGCCCCTAAAGCTACCTTATTAGAATTACCAAGGAAGGAGGCCCCCTTTCCAACATAATTAGTATCAAGGAGGTCTATAGATGTATAATCAAGCTCAACCCCTAAATCAAATAGTGCCATTCTCAACTCCACTCTAGGCAGTATATCCAAACCAAAGTTGAGAGCTGATGGCATGCCAAAACAACTTATCAAACGATGTCAATGCATGGTGCTTCCCTTGCAACGCCATGCACACGCCTCGCAACTACCCTAGAGGCAACCTTCAACAGAAGGCAGTGGAACAGTAGAGCTAGGGGCTTACACCTGACACAGGGGTTTACTCCTACCAATCCCAAGGGTGGAAAGTGTTGTGCTAGTAGCCCAAGTCCAAGGAATGTCCCTTAAGCAGGAAGGAGAAATTGCCCCAGACCATGCTCTTTTCTCCTAGATGGAAGAAGAAGATGCAGTGTTTACTAATGAGACCTTCCCATCAAAGGTCCCATAGGTTTAGTCTGATTATAACACCTGCTCTAAGAGAAGACTTACTGGCGAGTCTATACCTCAGGAGCAATAACCCAAGCCACTTTTGAAATGAATTTTGGCTCACCAGTGGTGACCCAACCCTTTCAAAAGCCAAAAGAAGCATTCTCTTACAAACCAAAGGAGCTGAAGGTTCAACCACTCGGATCACTCAATGTGGTCGAATAATTGAAGAAGGATCCTACCAATGTGTCCCTATGGGATATTTTAGCCATTCTAGAATAGAAGTCTTTTCTATGGGAAGCTCTAGAAGGAAGTGAAAAGCCCATGCAAATGGAGATGACTTTGGAATGCACTTGGACGAGAGACAAAGAACTGGCTACAAGAACACAAAGTGTGCCAAAGAAAGCAATCGTAGCATTCACAACTCAGGAGATGAAACAACAAAGAAAGAGGTAGGTAAGTCGAAACCTACCCCCTTTTACCTAAATTTGATTGTAGATGATAATTTATTGCATAATTCCATGATCGACACAGGTGCTAGCACCACGGTCATGCCTAAACAGATAACCGAGGCATCAAAATTACAATATGAGCCCTTAGATAAAGGAGTTATGCAACTAGATGGGAGGAAGGTTTAGACTCTAGGGGTAATAAAAAATCTCCCACTAACCCTATTCTCATGCCCCAACATCACAATGTCTCAAGAAGTAGTCATAATAGACATTCCCCCTATTTTTGGCTTATGCTTATCCCCAGATTTTACTGCAAAGATTAGAGGGTATTTGTCTCTTGATTGGTCTCACTTGATCTTAAGGACTAAGTATAGCTCTAAAATGAAGGTGTTGTCAGAACCGCTACATGTGGAGCATATAGCAGATCAAGCCATGATAAACTTTGAAGCTACTCATACATCTTTCTCTAAGGATGAGATGTATCATGTAGAATTGCTGGAGGATGAAGAAGTGACAGGAGAAAGAAGTCAAGAAGAAGAAGAAGCCCTAATCAATACTTTCATACAAGACGACCCTTTTGGCAATTACTGTGCCACCGGCCTTGGAACCTATGTAATCTACGATGAAGACCAGATCATCCCTCAAGTCACTAAGAGCCAAGGTAGTCATGATAGAGATCTTAATGATCAATCCAGTCTATGGACTCTACAGTCTGATGGTGCAAGGTGCAAGAATGGTTCGGGAGATAGCATCCAACTAGTATCTCCTGATGGAGAAGATACCCTTTGGGATTTCCACTTCCAATTCACCTACACCAACAATGGGGCTAAGTATGAAGGCTCAATTCAGGGCCTCAGTCTAACGGAATGAATGGGAGTAAAGAAGTTGAGAGTTTTCGATGACTCTGAACTAGTAATAAAGCAAGTGAGAGGGACTTTAGCAGAAAAAAACATGCAGATGTGATCCTACCACCATATGGTATGGGACCTGATCGAAGGATTCGAAGCCTTCAATATTCAAGCAATCCTGAGGTATCAAAATGTAGACGTCGATAGATTGGCTATGATTGGGTCATAATTTGATGTAGTCATAGACCACCAGACCAATAAACATTTAGTGTGGGTAATTGTGAGACCAGCTATCCCCAAAAATGATCAGAACTAGCAAGTTTTTGAGAGTGACAACCAGATTGCCATGTTTATCTAGTAATCCTACAAGTTTGTGGAACAACTGCATTCAAAGTTTGAAGAAGCCTATGAAGACCAGATCATTTAGATTAAAAAAATAAGCTCCCAAAAGGTTTGATCACATTATAAAACTTGTTTGATTGCGATGATGCTAGAAACAACAAAATAAAGTTTGTTGTGGATAAAGGCGATTATGTTGAACTTGATATCAGAGATGGCAGGAAGCTGAAAGTCGGGAAGGATGTCTCGTAAAGAGACAAAGAAAGGATAATATCCTTTTGTGACAAATATGACAGAGCAGTGGCATGGACTTATGATGATCTCAAGGGATATGATCGTAATGTGATCCAAGACACCATTAATCTAATTGAAGGGGCCAAACCTATCCATCAAAAGAAAAGGCCAGTCAATCTGAGGATAGAGTCTTTGATGGCCTAGAGCTAAAGAATCTTATTGACTCAAAAATAATATATTTGATCAAGCATTCTACCTAGTTATCTAATTTGGTGCCCGTCTGAAAGAAAAATGGAGACATTAGGTTGTGTGTGGACTTCAAGGATTCGAACAGGGTGTCTTTGAAAGATCATTACTCGTTACCTTCCATGAAGTAGATCCTACAAACTATTGCAGGTTCTAAAATGTTTTCCTTGCTAGATGGATTCTTCTAATACAACTAGGTCTGGGTAAAAGAAGAAGACCAACACAAGACCACATTCACTGCCAAGTGGGGAACCTTCGCATATGCTAAAATGCCCTTTAGCCTCTCCAACGGAGGAGATATCTTACAGTGAGCAATGGACATTGCCTTCAAGGGCCTGATCAATGCGATCATACTTATACACTTGGATGACCTTACAGTCTTCTCTAAATCAAAGGAGGATCATTTTGATCACTTGGAGAAGGTTTTCAAGAGATGCTAAGAGTTTAGAGTATTCTTAAACCCAAAAAAATGTGTTCAGAGTTCCGCAAGGAAAGATGCTTGGATATGTAGTATCCAAAGAAGGGATCTCTATAGACCCTGAAAGAGTACAAGCTATCAAGGGATTGCCCCTACCTGTGAACAAAGAAGGAGTCCAATCTTTCCTCAGAAAGATTAATTTTGTCAACAAATTCATATCTGACTTCTCTAGGCTGGTCAAACCGATTACTCTCATGTTGAGGAAAGATCGAGCTTTTAAGTGGACTCCCGAAGGAAGAGCAGCTTTTGAAGAGGTCAAATAGGCAATTTCTTTAGCTCTAATATTAGTTAATCCTAATTTTTCAAAAGACTTCATCATGTATGTTTACGGTAGTGAACATAGTATTGATGTAGTGCAAACACAGAAGGATGTAGAGATGAAGGGAGAACACCCCATTACCTTCCATTCAAAGACCTTGTAGGAATATGAGGCTAAATATAATTTTGTGGAAAGGCAGGCATTCACTATAGTGAAAGGTCTAAAGAAATTCAGATATTGAATTGCGAGAAGCAAGATAATGATTTATGTCGCGCATTCAAGTGTCTGGGAGTATATCATGGAAGGAGAGATCAACGATAAGAGAGCAAATTAGATCACCAAGATTCTGGAATATGATGTAGAGGTTAGACCTACGAAAGTAATCCAAGGAAGGGGATTCTATGAGTACTTGGCACATACAACTAAATCTCCAACTAAAGAAGAAATTCCAGAGAAAGTTTTGATCAATCAATTTGAATCAACGGGATCATAGGTTGCAGATAGAGTTTGATTCATGCAAACTGGTAAGTACCCTAACAACCTTCCTTATCATAAAAGGAGATTCTATAGATTGAAGGAGATTGGTTATGCATTAATTGAAGGAGTCATGTTCAAAAGGAACTTCGATGGAGTATTCCTCCAATGTGTGGATAATCTCCAAGCAACCAAAATCCTGCACGAGTTCCACAACAACCCCACAAGTGGTCATTTCTTCGCAAAAATGACCACAACCAAAATCATGTGTCTGGGATATTATTAGCTAACTCTATTCTTGGATTGCCATGGTCTAGTCAAGAAATGTCATCAGTGCCAATTCTTCATCGACAAATGTAGGAATTCAGCCATGCCTTTGAATTTGATCATGGTTGACGAACCTTTTGCTTAGTGGGGCTTAGACTTCATAGGGATGACAATCCAGTGTCCAATTCCAAGCATAAATGCATCCTTACAACAAAAGACTACTTCACCAAGTGATCAGAAGCATTTCCTTTGAAGAACACCATAGAAAATGAGATCCTCAACTTCCTATAAGAATTGGTGGCACATTTTGGTCCCTTGAAAACCATCATTTCAAACAATACAAGAGCTTTCCTAGGCTCTAAAATATTGGAATTTGCACTCAATAATGAGATCTTTCTCAAGACCTCATCTAACTATTATCTACAAGGCAATAGACTAGTGGAATCTACAAACAAGAATTTAATCAGGTTGATCAAACAGATAAGTGTGGATCATCAAAGAGAATGGCACAAGCACTTGCAAATGACACTTTGGACTAACCAAATTACTCCTAAGTAGGTTTTAAAAGTATCTTTGTATGAGTTAGTCTATGAGAAGGAGATCATATTGCCAATTTCTATGGAAATCTTGTCGTTATAATTGCTTAAGTCTCTGGAGACCGAGGAGAACCACGTTATGGAAGTAAGGCTAGCAAAACTACTTAGTGTACAAGAAACTAGGGAGAATACTCACAATGCCATGATCAATCACCAACAAGTAGTCAAAAGATGGTTTGACAAAAGGGCATCTAATCCAGGTTTCTGTGAGGGAGATTTGGTCCCGAAATATGATGAATGAGCCGCTAAGCTAGGATAGAACACCAAATTTGATTTGTTGTGGAAAGGCCCTTTCCATGTTACCAACTGCAAAGAGAGCAAGGCATTTGAACTTGAAGATTTAGAGGGAAATGCTCTCGAGATTCTGGTGAATGGGATCTATCTGAAGCATTTTAATTAATGTTGTGTCTCTATTAGGTTCCTTTGTAAATAGTTAGTTTGTTTGCTTTCACTTTTGTTGTTTCCCTTCAGTAAGCGCCTTGTGCACGTGCTTTTTGTCTTTCTGCCAAGTGTCTTGCCAACTCAACTTTTGTCAGTCGGGTATTTATCAAAAGATGTCCCCAAACGGCCACTCTAGGGATGTTATTAATGTAGCTTGCCACATGTCCCCCCCTCATTATGCTCTTAGCTTTGAAATTCCCCAAAAGGTAGTGTCATGAGTCATGCCTTCCCTATCCACTAAGGATATGCACTTCCTGAGGGAAACTGAATTAAATTCACATGAGTGCCTTAAGCATTGGTGGTTAAATGCTTTTCCATTAGTTCATTTGCATTATTCCAAGTGATTGAATTAATCTAAGTACAGAGTTCTCAATGCAGTTGTGAGTTCAAAGTGTGGAGCGATGTATTTGCAAAGCTTTTCCAAGTTATTGAGTGTTGTGGGTCATGTGTTTCAAGAACAAAGTGTGAATTGTGAATCGTGTCATGCAACTATCAAGTGAAGTAGGGTTTGGGAGTAGAAGAATTGAAAGCATGAATCCAGTCAGAGAATCTTTTGGTGTAGAGGTAGGGGTTGTAGGTTTCTTCCTTGATATTTTGAAGAGCAAGTCATTCGCCTCCGCTCCTGTCCCACCAAAGCCACAACTACCAAATATGAGGAGTCTGCCAAAAGGAAATTACAGGGATGTGGGTCTAATATCAGACTATGCAGACAAAATCTATAGCCCCAGATTGCACAAAATCCCAAGGAGTCTCTGCTCAAGTGCCCATGAGAGGATGATGAGCAAAGTAGCAAAGGGAGAATATGAGTCTCTTGGTTTGCAGCTATGGAACTATGGACTACCACAGTTCATAGTCCCGATGGTCCACCCTTGCCCTGAGCTAGTGGATGCTTGTGTTCGCATGTATGACCTAGATAGCAGGATTATTGTTGGGCATCATCTCAAGGTTGTTATAAGTGCCCAGACTATCTGATATATGCTATGTGTTTCTTCTGTAACACCAGTTGAGGTGTGTGAGTGATAAAAGCTAGAGTACTAGTGGGCTAGCAGGAGGGACCAGCTAAGGTTTTTTAACATAGAGCTTGACAGAGAAAAAGAAGATACAACCATGTCGAAGATGCCCCTTCCACTCATAAACTTCTGACATCACGACATGCAAGATATCTTTTCTATGCTTGCTTTCATCTTTGGGATGGATAGTGATTCTCAGGTCTCTGAGTTTTAGGTGGCATTGGGTTTATATTTAAGGAAACAAAAGGAGGAATTTAGAATGGACTTTGTCGACATTATAGAAGATGCCATGCATGAGCAACTAGTGGCATACTCCAATCAATATGTTTTTAGGTATTCCTCTTTCCTAGTACATATGTTGCTGCACCAAAATATTGATTTCTTTGCATCATATATGGATTTGGACATGGCGGATGAGTCTAACCATACAAAAACAATCCTGATATCCACATGGACCCATGTGTTGTCCGCTTCCTCTGATTACTATTCATTCTCCAAACTATTTTTAACTCCGATGCTCTTGGACCTGACTCACCGAGACAAGCCAGTCTGGATTGCAAACTATCAAAAAGCATGGATGGTGAACAACAGTCCACCTTCTGACTGGTTCTTTGGAACCAATTTCACTTTTGTCAGGATGCATGGTTTCAGAGGGAAGCCCTTCAGGCTCCCTACATATTCAATTAAAAGGACACCGTCCGTGAAGTTGGCCCGACAACTAAGTATAGTTGATGTAGAACGGGGAATGAGAAGAAAGAAAGTAGAAATATATTCCACTCCGCTGACAAGGGCAGGAATATCGGTGAGGAAGAGGTTTTTGAAAAAATTATTTGCATTGAAACTCATTGACATTAGTGTGGATATGATTTGCGACCAATGGAGTTATGACCCTGATGCGCGTTTAGTGGTAATGAAGATAATAATAAAGATAGTGCATGAGCCATGGCAGTATTGGGATGAGTGACAGTCCCTGAATGCTGAGTCTATTGTGACTTTTGTCAATTTGGCACATATCCCCATAGCGCAGCTGAGACTAGCATGGTTCTCCTATAATTCAAAGAAGGATTTTGACCCTGAGGTGAAGATTCACAAGGGATCGAAGAGTCGCTTAGAGAAAGAGGGGTGGGATGATGAGAAGATCATGACTTTCTGGGTGTATTGTTAGGAGATAGATGACCTAAATGCCCCCTATGACTCCATTTATTTAGATGATATATTTGATACTAAATGGGATGAGGGGCATTCAAGGCCGGTTGATTTGACAACCTCGGATGAGTCCCGATCCATAAGCATTAAAGAGAGGCCTGCGGAGTGTCCTCCTACCCATGCGCCATTAATTTATGATCTAGCTTTTCAAAGGGGCATGCAAAACCTGAGGTGGAAGATAGCTTCTTCAGGATCCACAGCGAAGGTATCTTCTTCATGGATATCCTCTAGCCTGAGAAGAGGATGAAGAGAAGAAAGGTTGACCTGAGCAACCTTATGAAGGAAGAGGATGTAGTAGATGTCATGCAGACCTTTGCAACTTCCACAACATAGGTATGTTTTGTTCCTCCCCTTCTCTTTTATCAATCTTTTTGCTTCCCCCTGCTACATTTGCTATAGCTTCTGTGGTTGTAGTCGTTTCTTCCACTGTCTCACAACCCTTGCCTTCTATCCTCACATCCTCATCTCCTACAGTGTCCTCCCCCTCTAGTTTCATCTTTTGCATAGGTCACCGTGATGCTGCCAACCTCCTCCACTCACCTGATTGCTCCCACACCTCTGCGTATCTCACAGGCCCCGCTATAGAGCATTTTTCCTTTCTCCCCGTCCACTCTAACCCTCCCATTGTCCACCTCCGTGGGGACTCAAGTGGCATCTTCTATTGTGCCCATTCCTTTTGGTGTCCCTACTGGTACACCTTTCACTAGGCATATATATCCAATCCCTCAAGAAATATAGCGACCAAATTAATGCAACTAAGAAGGCCAGAGAGAAGAGGATATAGAAAAGAAGACAAAAGGAAGCACAAAGGCCAGCTACCCAAAAAATGGTGATTGTTTATGATGAGGCACACCAAATTCATAATGATAACATCTATGACCCCCACTGTCAACAAGCCAGAATGGCAAATGTAGCTAGATGATTACATAGTACATGCCACTGGCCTCAACCTCAGCTAGGCCCACCCACAAGATAGAGTGGAACTAATGGAAGAGATCAAAAGGGCCATCACAACGGACTATTTGAAGGCCAGTCAGTAGGCGAGAAAAAGGGAGCAAGAGCTAAAAACATCAAAGCCATAGTTGAACGGCTCAATGTTGAACTCAAGGGAAAGGATGTGGAGATAGCCCAACTCGAAAAAGAATTACAAGATAAAATCTCGAAGGAGGCCTTGTAGGTAGAACAGGTCATAAAGGATAGACTATAGACGGAGTTGGATCTAGCCTAGGCTGAGGTTAATATGGAAAAGAGGGAGAAAGAAAGCCTAGACTTGAAGCTACAGGCTAAAGAGAAGGAGTTGGCACAGGTTCAAAGGAACGTTTTCGACACCACCTCATAGCAACAACAAGTCACAGCAGAAAAGGAGGAGCAAAAGTTGCAACAGGAGTTAGCAGTAGTGCTGACTAAATTGGAGGCCGAGTAGACATCAAGGGAGACCGCTAAATCCAAGCTCCAAAGAAGAGAACAAGACCTTGAATGGGTCAAACAGGAGCTCTCCAGCACTACGGACTAGATCACAAAGCTGCAGGTAGAGGGAAAGAATAAGGATTTGTAGATCCAGTAGCTGCAAAGTGCATTGGTGAGTTCCGCTCAACAAACTAACATTCTTCTGATGTTGCATCTAATTATATTTTTCTTATTGGGAGAAAATCAAGGGAGTTTCCATTTCCCTTCAGTCAATTTTGAAATTCATTGCAGATGCTTAGGAGTTGAGTACAAAGGCCGACTCCACCATTGAAAATTTTGACATCTATCACCCCGAAGGTGGCCAAATCCCAACTATTAGTTAAGAAGTTGTACACTACTCCTGATGATTCTTTGATAACAATAGGGATAAATGATAGAAGGCTAGTTGCGAAGAAGGCCAACGAGTTCATTAAATGTAATAAGGTGGCCATAAAAGCCAAGGAGTGTCATTGTGCCCTGGAGCAAATGATGAAGCAGATGAAGGGGCATATTGAACAACTGGTCCAACTTGGACTCCTTTCCCCATTCCTCTCAGATGGGTCAATCATGGTGGAGGCTCAAATTAAACAACTTTTGGAGCACCGACAACAGGATCAATCCATTTTCCAAGCCCTGAGTTTTTCTCCAAGCACCTCCAAGGCAGATTCTATTATGTATCCTTTAGCGCAGTTAAAATTTCACATTAAGGCCGCATTGGCCATGCTAAACATTTTGTCTTTCAAAGAAATGATTGATCTCAACTAGGCTTTTGAGGCATTGCAACAAAAGGCGCAGCCTACAGAGACCAATTGGGAACCTAAGTTGCATTCGGCTCTCTTGAAGCTATAGTTTTGAGCATCCTCTTCTTCTGGTATGTGAAGCTAGAGTTTGGGTTCTTACCTCCATAGGCAGAGGTCCCCAAGGAGTCACCAAGAGCTATAGACTTCATCTCCAGCGGCCTTCGGCCTAGTTTTTCTTTGTTTCAACCCTGTAGAGTTCCTAAATTGTTGCAAGGGGTGAAACATGTGACATGTCGAAGCAACATAGTTTCTAGGTTCCATGAGACCTTTTCCTTTTTGAACTTGCATGGAGGCAACATGTGGCGGTATAATCAAGTAGTGGTCTTTGAAGCGATAGGTTTCACTTTTCTTTTTATGCAGTTGCACCGTCGCGCCATGTGTCAACAGGGTGCAATTCCTATCAAAGGCAGAGGCAAAAATTTCAACAAGTTGCGCCATTGTGCCAGGTGTCCATATCGCCTTCTATTTGGAAAAGTTAGTTAGGTTGTATTTTGTAGTGTGTGGAGGTTACAGAGAAGGCCATGTGTTAGTTAGGCGTAAGCCAGAACATCTCTAAAGCTTGAGAATCTTTCTCGGTGCACTATTGGTTCTTTTGGGAGTGAGCTGCTAGCGGAGGGAACAAGGAGCCGTAGTGTGTTTCGCTAGCATAGTGCCACGCGTCTCATTTCTTGGTGGGTGCTTGACATTTTATAGCAAGGGAGTGGAGAAAGGTATGTGGAACTACAACCAAACAAGATGGGGACAGGCTTATCCATTCGGATGGCTGTTGCAATGACTGCCATGATGGGTGCCTCGCTGGTTTTTTGAATGCAATCATTTCAGTTGTTGTCTCTCTTCGAGGGTGGTTTTCCTTTAAAAGGGACCATTATCATCATTTTTAGGGGTTCATGACTTTTGGAGAAGGATATTTTTAAGATCCTAGCAGTCATTTTGATTGTAATATAATTCTACAACTTCAGCATGTTAAGCTTTTGAATAGAAATATAAGACATCAACTGTGCAATTCTTGCATCTATGTTGTGTTATTTTCTGTTAAATTTGCTTAGAATATTGCTCTATGTCTATTCGAGAATAGTTATAATCACTTACTATCTTGTTTTCATGCTTTTATAAGTTCAGTTTATGTAATGCTTATGGCATTTTGGATCATGTCTAGTACTCTTTCAAACCCCTTTGAAACTAATAAACTGGAATTATGCTATGCTAACTAGTGAATGAACTATCTCACTTTAGGCATATCACCTTAGTTTAGATTTGTTTTATTATCTTTTCTCTTTCCCTTTTCCCCTTTCCAGTGAGCAGTCTGAAGAGCCAACTTCTAAGATCTTGAAGGTTTTTTTGCAGAACGCGTTCTAGTCCCCCATTTGTAGAAATTCCCATAGGATGTATCTTTAAGTGTCCCTTTTAGAGATCAATAGGATGATAGCCTACCATACATCCAACATGATTATAATAGAGCATTGAACAACTCTACGAGTATAGCCTTTTCTAGGCATGTCTTGGTTTCCAACCAATGACACCCCTTGACATCTCCTATTGCACACCATCAACATCTGAGATATGTGTACAAGAATAAGAAGTCTAGCAAATCCTTATGCACCAATAATAAAAGTACAAAGAGTGTCATGACACCCATCATGTGCCTCATAGCTTTTAGGTTGGTGACAAAGTTTGGAACACCTTTAGAAGGAATGTTAAAAGGTCCTCATGGCAAGATCAATCCACTATGTCATGGTACTTACATAATTCCATGTGTAGTAGTGAGAACACCTTCATTCTTAACCTCCCATAGTACCTAGGTCTACATCTCGTCTTCAAAATAGAGTTCCTCAAACCATACTTTCCTCCACTTTTAGAGTTAATGTAATCTCAACATCCTACAAACTTGGATCCTTCTCATGTCAATCTATCTATGACAAATGAGTCATTGAAACCATGACAACTCATACTCACTTAGGTACTCATTGACTATTCCACATAGTCAACACTAGGTAGTACGTTGATGAAGCCAAGTTTATAAACTCTTACAACTCCATGCATAGTTTCCTCAACTCTACCCTAATGCAATGGGGACCATTGCTTCTCAAGAAGGGTTGAATGTCTGAGCATAGTCTTATATATATCCTTAGTCTCGTATATTCATGTAACTTCTATTTGTAATGTCCCCTTCGTAGGCATGGGTATTTGGCAGAGACCCTTAGCCAATATTAATTCTTGTAGGCTAAATGGGGGTGTAAAAAGGGAATAATTAATTGATTAAATTAAGTTGTCTAAAATTATTATTTTTACAAGCAACTTATATTTAATTAATTATTTTATTAAAGTTGGACAGATTGTATTAAAGTGACTTATTTTGGGGTCCAAAAGGCAAATTAAAATTAAAAGTCACTATATGGGGGAAATGAAATATAATCTCTTGAATGTTCTGAAAGGGAGTATAAAAGCAGATGTGAGAAGAGAAATTCATATTCTTAGCATTTCATTTTCTAAACCCCAATTGTGGAGATTGAGATGTCGTTCGACTTTCAGTCCTAGGATGAAAACCCTACGGTGAAGATTAGTTTCGAGGATGGAATCCCTCCTAGCCAATTCATGGTGGATTTATTCAGGATTCATAGGTGTGCTTAATGTTTGGAATTTGCAGAGATTGTGCTAAAGAGTTAAAGATCATTTCCAGGTTTGAATTTTTGGTATTCGGTGAAGTTGCAGATTGAAGGAGTATCGAAAAGATTTGCATAGCAAATAATAATTGATATTTGAGGTGGTTCTAGTTTGGGAATTATATGCTAAATAAATGAAATAATATTTTGATCAAACTCCACTGGTGAAGTTACTTGTTAATATTTCATTGAAAATATTAACAAAAATTTAAAAGAAAATGAATATTGGTTGGTCCTATTCATTCCAAGACCAACCATACTAAGAGCCTAGCCATACTCCCTATTGACTGCAGAAACATTTGTACCGAATATTAGAAAGAGGGAGCAAATGAATATAAAAGGGAATAGTGGGTAATTAAAAAGTGAAGCACTTCATTGTGGTGGGGCCTTTGGAGCCAACAAATCTAGCCGCCACTTTGGATAGGCTTTGAACAGTTAAAAAAAGGTACTTGTGGTTTGGAAAGGAAATCGTGGGAAGTTTGAAATTAGTTTGGGATGTGTAAGGTTGGATGCACCATATGTGTGGTTTATTTCAACTACTGTACTTAGCAATAGCAATAGATAATTGTATTCAATCAACCCATACACAAGATTTTAGACTTCTCTTCGGGGTATTCTAGACTCTACACTACCATATTTGCTCTATTGAGGTTAGAATACTTTGTTTCAACATTGTGTATGTATGAAAGTTATTATCAACAATACAATAATTAATTTATATCAGCATACTGAGTTGATAGTATTTAATTTATTCACTGCTATGTTCACACTATGTTGTCAAAAAGGATTTATTTCAAGTTTTTCATGTAACGGGCATTTTGTCAAACATTTGTTGAAATACATAAAAATTTAGTTTGACACTTTATAGTGGTATCAGAGCTTTTTTTCTTGCTAGCCTATTAGGGATTTATCAACTTGATGCAGAAAAACTCTTCATATGCAGCCTGGTGAAAGAGCTAACATGTATTATCAAATGAATCTGAGAAGAAGTTTAATTTTTCAAAACATCCAGAAGAACTTCCTTTTCCAAATTTACAAGTTGAAGAAGAGATAGAAGGAACTATGGCAAATAGGGAAAGAAGGAATGAAGGTAATAGCATAGAGCAGATACTTGATGATCTTGTTAGGGGACAACAACAGTTGACACAAATATTACAAAATATTAACACTTCCAAGGCTAACTAGAATAACAATGGTAACAATGGTGAAACTAGTAACTCTACTATAAAGTACACATTCCATCACAAAAGTTACATGAAGTAAATAATCCACTTAAATACATAACCTCAAGTAAAAGATAAATCTCATAAATATGAATCAATAAAAGTCATTAAATCTTACAAAAATCATGTGCTTAACCCAGGTGATAGCACTATAAAATAATATACAAAGTCCATTGGCTTTCATGCCATAATTCATCCAATTACAAGTGACAAAAAATATGTACAAGTATAATAAATCAAATACACTCTCCAGTCACCACGAACCCACATGGTTCTCCTGCGAGCTGAGAGACGGGAACATGGATTAGGTGCTTTTCCACCCAACCATGATGCAATTACGATTCCCTAAATCCCTTCATGACACAAAGGAAACCTATCCCTACACAAAATGTCTAGCTACGTGGAAACAACTGGCAGGAGGGAACGCCCGATGCAACCTAAATTCTAACGTGCAATTCTAAATAATGAAATGCATATTGTCTCACAACAGGATGTGGCAGAGATATATCAATAAAGTTTTCCTAGACAAAATATTCATCTTTTTCAATGGCTTCTCACTTAGATCTAAGCCTTAGAAAAATAGTTACAGGTTCAATTCCTGAAAAGAGGAAAATCCATCTCTGATAATCCACATTCGACATCCTAGCCCAAAAGCCACCCCAAACACACATAGCTAAAAATCAACTTTCTTTCACAATAAATAAATAAATAAATAACCCAAAATCACTTATAACCACCTATAATCCCTTTCCCAAGCATCAATCAAGAAAACACACTTTTCAAACAAGCAATAAAGAACATTGTAAATCATTTAAAAGCAATATAGATTTTGTAATCTAATTATATTCTCCATCCGTATTTCCATGGTTTTAATAGATTGTAGAAAACTAATGATTTTACTTCATATCCAATATTGTTTCATAATTCAAGCAATAAAATCAATAATGATGTATGCCAACTCCACTTAAACAATGTGATTTCATGCATACTTATTTCAAATATTATTATTATCTTTCCTCACTCTTGCTATCTATTTCATAATTCATACAGCAAAAAGAAAAATTCAAATTAATTAGAATAGATGTCGGTTATATTTAAGATGGTGTTTACATAGATAAATACTATATATTCAGATTGATTTCAAAGGTTTGATCTATGATTTCATGTCCAAGTCATTAACACATACTTTTGGCTGGGCCCCCTAACTCCAGATGGTCGAAACTCAATTTTGACGGCGCTTCTCAGGGGAACCTAGGTCAGGTGGGAGGGGGTGCAGTAGTGAGAGATAGCAAGGGAAGAGTCTTGGGCACTTACGCCAAGAATTTGGGAATTCAAACCAATAACTTCACCGAGGCATATGTGGCTTACCAAGGGATTTATTTAGCCAAAGACCTAGGGATTAGGAATTTGATTGTTGAAGGGAGCTCCAAAAATGTCCTGGATATGATAAGGAATAAGGCTACTCCTAATTGGATGATCAAGGATATCATCAATTTATGTAAAGCTAAACTTAGGAACATGGACAAAGTGAAGGTTCATCACATATTTAGAGAAGACAACTCTAAAGTTGATGCTTTAGCCAACATTGGATGCACCATTAATGATAATTTTAAGTGGAAAATTGGAGATGACATCCCTAGGAGTATATCCGACCTCATTCATAATGATTAAGTCATTCAAAAATAAATGAATTGTATGCCCTAGCTGAGTGAGGGACTACTCACACAAACCATTTCACAGACTTGACAACAAGCAATCATATGCAGATAGGTTTCAATCCTGATGTTTTTCAGTTAAGATGCATATTGTTCTAGACTATTCTTCACATTATCTACTTTAGACTGTGCAGGAGTGATTACAATTGTGAGAAGAGAAAGATGGGAGGTAACCTAACACAGACCGAACCTATCAACACGACAAGCTTAAGGAAAATGAGGAATTGTGGGAAATTTTACAAAGAGGGATTTCACTACCTACATTAAGTCCATGAATGGTCATGACACTATTCTATCCAAAGAGTTCATCGACACCTGGAAAGCTAGGGTTGTTTACATCAGGGGTATCTCGTTTAAAGTCATAGAGGAGTTAATTGTAGAAGTCACCGGACTCAAAATGGAAGGGGCGAGAATTCCCAAGAGGGTTAAAGGAAATTACAAGAAGGATATGAAGAAATTTCTACAGGAGGGGGAAAGCGTGAGCATGCTGCAAAATGGCTTCAATAGAGAGGATCTCTCTGGGGTTTGGAAGGATGTAGCGGAGGTTCTCATGAGGTATGTCAGTCTGGACAAGAGATACAAGAGGTTTCATGCCTTTCTTTTCTGTTTACTGAATCATTTCTGTCATGATGTTAAAGTTAATTTCCCCTACTAGATTTTTAATTCTCTGGAAGATTCTATTCAACAAGTTCTACTTGGTGACAAAGTCCTTCCCCTACATTAAAGTCTCATGTATGCCCTTTACAAGTTTGAACTTGCTTTAACCCCTGCTCTTGCATTTAGGCCTAGAATTTATAATCCTCATCTAGTTGAAAACATACATGAAATCTCTAGCAAGTCTTCGGGAGGTCGCAAGCCTTCTGCTCATGGCCTAGCCCTTGGGAGAGTTGAAATTTCCTCTATGGGCAAGAGCAATGTGCATATGACCTCTGGGTCAAACAAATTTTTGGGCGGGGTAGAAAGGCCTCTTCTTCTAAACTTAACTCTCAAGTGGAGAGGTTGGTTAACAAATTTGAGAATTGGGAAAAGATGGAGGATGAAATTGTTTTGATAAAGGAAAATTAGGGTAAACTCAACAAGAAAGTGGCAGAGCTGGTGGATTATAGTTGGGAGATTGTTAAGTATTCTGCTACTACACTTTGTGTGCTCAAGGAAGAGCTCGAGAAAAGGAAAGCCATGAGGGAGGGCAGTATGGGCAAGTCTAATCAAGAGGCATAGAACCAGGGGAAGGCTAGTCAATCTAGCAAACCGAAGGCCAAGGGCAAGAATAGTAAAGGAAAGTAGGTGAGTTTCCATATTCAGGAGGCACAGGTCGTGGAGAAGGATTCTTAAGATTTGTGGGTCTAGTAGGGACGTGACAAGGAGGAGAGCACTTTTGAGAAGTTGGAATTCCATAATAGGGAATGACAGGCTATTAGCATTCTCAAGTCTATGGCCAAGCAATAGCCTGGCTCGTTGCTAGTCTTTTTGGGTTTGGCTGGTTTTGTTGGTTTGTTCCTCTTTCTTTGTTGTTTTGTTTTAGTTTGGTAGTTTTTACATCTTGTGAAACTCATCTATCTCGTTGTTTTTTGGCTTTTGTATATGGGTTCAGGCCCTTCCCGATTACTTTTATCAAAACACATACTTTTGTCTAAATATAGTTTATTAATTCTTTTACTTTGCTCAACCAATGAGAGTGCACTTTCAAGCAATAATTCAACAAGGAACAACATTTATTTGTTTAAACACAATTATATAATCGATAACTAGTTATATTCCCTAACCCATAGTTCTTTCTTTTCAATATCCAATAAGTAACTAGAGTTTATAACTTTTCTATCCGAAGTTGATTTATATTTTCAATCATTCATGATAATCAAGGATTTTAAACAATTCATTGAAATAAATACTTAATAGGAGTATATAAATGGTTTCATCATCAATTAAGCATAGGTAATAATCAAAAAAACACATTGTCTTAGTTCTAAGTAATAATATAAATATTTCAGAGAGTTTTAAAAAAAGTTATAGAAGCATAACAGTCAAGCTACAAGTGAAAGGAAACAAGGTACGTGGAACACACTTCATACACCAACCTAATGAGGGGAGATGTGTGCAAATTCTTTTTAATCCTTACAATTGCAGCAATGTTAAACACATAACATTAATATTACAGCAACAACACAACACATAAAGAGAGATTGACACAAGATATATTGTGGGGAAAACTTTTTTAGGTAAAAAACCCCACACTCTAAAACTTGCACAATGTATTGTCAAAATAATGGTGTGTTTACAATACACTTACAATTCAAGTTCTTCCAAGAGTCTTCAAATGTCGTTTCTGGAGTGATTCTGGTAGCATAATAGTACCTGTACAAAAACTATGTAACTACGACTCCAAAACAATGTATTTTATAGAGATAGAAGGCATATATTGGAAGCTTCTTGAGATAGGCGTCCACCTTGGCCACATGGCCATTTTCCCACATCAAAGGACACTTGTCCATACTGCAAATACATCTCTTACATCTGTCATACATGGCAAATTTGACTTTCCAAGACTCAAGCTATCCATACTAAATCTGCCCACATAACTGTTGGCAAGAGACATTGCGTGGCTTCATGGGGGTTGTCATTGATGGCAACAAAGTTCATCCTACACATCCGCAGGACATGGTGTGTCTATACCAGAAGTTAGATTGAACAGTATTTTGGTCCGGTGACCAAGAACAGAGCATGCAGCAAGGTCTGACAATCAGGTCTGGATCTCTCAAAGGAAGTATCTCAATAAAGTGCGGACTTGGGGTAGTCAAGAGGAGCACCTTTACTGATAGATTCTAGGGATTGAGCCTCTGGTGATGAAAAGAGTGAAGAGATATGAGCACCTAAGTATTGGGTTCCTGCTTGGCAGAGTAGACTGAGGAAGAATTGACCGGTAGAGCATCAGACCTTAATCTGGATGAGATATTGATGGTGATCAAGGTTATTAAGGTATCATTCATGATTGGATGACATGATTGATGACTTCTATGAGCATCTCTTTGATATGCATCACTTGGTAAGCAAGGATTCAGCCGACAGACTAGAGTTTGGAGATATTCTGAGTTTTCCGGATGCCGACTAGAAAGTGGATGAAATCCTTGGTGTGGATATATATACTAGATTGTTTTTGGTATGAAGGTGTGTGTGGTGTATTGCATTGTGTGAACAAAAGCAGAGAGTAGTGTGAAAGCAGCAATAAAGGTCCGGTATGTGACAGAACAGTAGCATAAGAAAAGAGGAAGAATGAAGTGCAACAGATCAGTATATTGAGCCTAACCAGAACTAAACCTCAGCATATGTGGATGCTTCTCATCAGTTCAAGTACTTGGTTTTCCTTCTATAAACTATTGTAGGCAGTGAGCCTCTTGTGAGCAGTGTGCTCAGGCAGTGAGCCCTAATTGGCATGTGCCATTTTGTTCTTTCTATTCTTCTAACAGAGAATACAATCTTGGGTTAGTCACCCCATGGTTTTTTCTCTTAATAGGGTTTTCCATGTCAAAATCATTGTGTCATGTGTATTGATTTTGTTTCTACATTCATGGTTATGGTTTCTTATTTGGTTTGATGTTGCACTAGTTATTAAGAAGAACAGAAAGTTAAATAAATTAAGATAACTGATTCACCCCCCCTCTCAGTTATCAACAATTGGTATCAAAGCCAAGTTCCTCCAAACAGAGCCTAACAGCTTGAGGAAGATCTGGGAATCACAATGGATATGTATGGCATGAGGGAACAACTTTAGTCTACCCTAGATGATCTTGAACAATCTCACTCCGAGGTCAATAACTTGAAGGAAAGACTCAAACAGGCTGATGATTTCATAAATGAACTAAAAGAGAAACTGAGCATCTCTATGAAAAAGAGAAAGGAACTTCTTCAACAATTAGCCAGTCAAAGTAAAGCCAATAATATTGATAAAGATATGAAAGAGAAGAACAAGTTATGTGAGAAACTATCAAAAGAGGTCATTATGGTAAGACATGAAATGGAATCAGGGGTTATGAAATTCACTCAAGAAATTGAAGAAAAAAGAAAAGTTGAAGATGATCTAAGACAATCTCTCAAGGAGAAGTTAAAAGATTGCCATAAAATGGATAGAATAATCAGGCATCTGGAATCTGATCTTGAAGAAGCAAGAGATAATGAAGAACAACTTGAGAATTAGATTGACTCTCTTAAAAGGGATCTTCAAACAGCGAATGAATACAAAGAGAAATTCAAGATAAGTTCTTCTCAACTTGAAGTTCTTCTTCAAAGCCAAAAGAGGGTAGATGACAAGCAAGGCTTGGGGTATGAGAAAGGTGAAAGCTCCGGATCCGATCAGAAGAACTCTAGATCTGGAAATCCTAGGAACAAGCCTAAAAGACCTCTGATAAGGCAACCAAATGCTCAGAGATATCCATCCTTCAATGGATACTACCACAACGGCAACAACTTTGGTCATAAAGCAAATCAGTGCAGAAGAAGAATGAATCAAACTAACTCATCCTTCTCCAGACAGTGTTTTAACTGCAAAAGGTATGGCCACAAATCTCATGAGTGTAGAAATATGCAAATGAACAATTCATTCAATGGTAGATGCTTTGCATGCAATAGAATGGGACATATGGCTAATCAGTGTAGATCAAAAGGATATCAGTCAAATATGCAAAGAAATATTGTTTGCTACAATTGCAATAGATCCGGTCATATTGCCAAATTCTGCAGAAGTAAGAATCAGGACAAAAAGGGTTCGGTGCATCATAATCAAAACCAAGACAAAGGAAAGGCAAAGTGAATGTGGATGAAATTCAAAGGGAGATGAATAAGATTTGGGTGAAGAGGAGTACAGAAAATGTTGAGGATGGATCCGCACCAAAATCTGGTGTTGATATTCCTTCCAAAAACTAAATAGATGAGCTCTGGCTCAGGGGGAGTCACAAAAGAAAACAATTTCCCCCAGCCAGTCAATTGGTGCCTAAAATTGGCACATGGTAAGTTGCGGATTAACGGGTTCTCAAAGAAACATCTAAATGAGCCTTGGTAAAGATATGGAAGGTCTGCAAGAAGTTTAGAAGAGATTAATCTTCCTAGATTGATCTAGTTTAATAGTCATCCAGTAAGAACAGAATTCTCACAGTTAGATCCGGTATGACTCAAATTTGAGGTATCTTGATCTGTGGATAAGTGGAATGATTTGGTAAAGGTAGATAGACAGCTAATAGTGCATACCAGTGATCTAGGAAGATATCTCTTAAGACAAGAAGAACAAAGCAACCAGAATAACTTAAGTTAAGCATTTATTACAATGTGAAATTAGGGTTTGCACAGAAATATAAGGGTTCTTTTGTTCATCATTTGCACATTTTGCACTCGAGAAGAAGAGAGAAGGAGCTCTGCAACTAAATTGTCTCAAACCTCTCAAAGATCAACCGCAGAAGTTGATTCATCCTACAACCCGATCTGACTCATATCGTGAACCCTACAAGCGAAAAAGGTATTTTCCATTCTTGATCAAACTCCCTCTGAATCTTTAAGATGGCTACTCTGAATGTTGTGAAGATTACTGATAGGCTGCACCCTAAATTTAAGAAACATCCCTACAAATCTCTAGAAGTGGATCCCTTAGGCGCATTTTCTAGCATTCCGCATGGGGTTTTGCATGTTGAAGACATTAGGGCATACATTCATGCGAACATTGAAGAATTTGGGGAATCCAGGCTAATGGATATCTACCACAAGGAACTGATAGATGATTCATTTGATCTCAAACCCCACTACAAGGCCATCCGGGATAAGCATTTCAGTCAGTGCATCCATTTCCCCTATTTTGCAGAAGATGAATGGGTTCGGTATGTTTTGAGCAGAATGCATGACAACTTCATGTGGTTGAATAGGCTATTTAAGATCACTAAAGATGTCATTAGGGCAGTAACTGGATTGCACTCATTCGGTGGGTTGCCTACTCTCAAATCCATCAAAAACTAAATTGTGAGTGAGGCTACCGGATCAAAATTTGACAAGAGAGCAATGACTATAAAAGATATCACTAATCCGGATATCAAGTTTGCATCTATGATAATTGGCTATAAGATATATCACTCCAGTAGAGAGAATTCTGTATCCAGAACTGCTATATATACTGCTTGTGAAATGTTAAGAAAGAATGCTGACTATGATCTTTGTGAGCTTCTAAACCAGCTTTTGGAGAATTTGCAGAAGATAAAGAAGGACAAGAACTCTTTCAAATACGGTCGATTGATACTCTGTCTATTTTTCTATTACATGAATGAGCTACCCGGATCTAGTGGTTGGATGTGGCTAAATGACAAACCAGTAGCCATACAAATCAGGGATTATTTGCATGGAATAGGTGATGCCAAGGCACAGAATATAGCACTATGGGTCTACTTCAAGAACTTTCAGAGTATGATGCAAGCAAGAGAGAGAATCCCCCAATCTCTAGTTGAGAAGTATAAGGATACAGTATGCTTTATGGTAGAAACTGATCAATGCCTAATGGAGGCAGTAGAGCCAAGGATAGTCTGGATCATGCCAATGGGGTATGAAGTAGATGAGAAAATTGTAGAGCTACATGTTCAACACATGCTTAGTCAACCCAAGGATCCTAAGTCAGAAAGGTTTGGAACCTTTGAAGAGTTGAGTGTGAAGATTCATGTGGAGCTAAGACAACCAGAAATAAAAAGAAAAGTGAGGAGGGAAGTAGAAGAATTTACCAAGAGGCATGGAATATCAAAAGAGGCACTTGATGCAAATAGAGAGAAGATGGAAAGGGCAGAGAAAGAAAAGGAAGAAGCAGAAAAAGAAAGTGCTCCGGTAGAAACCCCCTCCCAAACCAGATCCTCTAAGAGCTCTGCACCTACCACTGCTAAGAGCTCAAAGGCATCAAAACTGGAAGCAAAATCATCTGGTAAAGGAGAAAAGAGAACAAAGACAAAGGCTACAAGATCATACACAAGCCTCAAGGATGATGAAGAGACAGAGACAGATGAGGAAGTAAAGAAAATGAAGAAGAAGAAGAAAATAACCGGTGAACCCACTACCAGTCAAGATAAAGAGGAGAAGGCAGAGGAATTTGTTGAAAACCCTACTCTCTACATTGATGATATCATCAAATCAATTATTGTGGATGGGTACTTACAACCAATGGTTGAATTTTATGATGAATATAATAAAACTGATCAGAAGATATTGCAAGATGCCACAATCAGGTATCTAAACATCTACAACAAAGCATTCATTGACATTATATCTCTAATTCCCAAAAGCTTAGAGAAGGAACTTGAAATAAGGAAGAACAATGCCCAAGCAAAAGATCTAGAAATCTGGGAGCAGATTGCTATTCAACTCTATCCATCCATTACCCCTAAACAAATGAATATTATCTTCAAGGACTGCAAGGACAAGTTTCGGAGCAAAGCTAGAATGAATCAACTTATGCTTGGAGAGACTGACAAAGTGGCAACGAAAATAGAAGATATCTTCTGGAATGCCTTTAAAAGATTCAATCTTCATATTATAGAGGACTTAGGTGATGAACCCTCTGTCATGGATGACAAAGGAGAATCTACTAAGACAGTGGTAGAAGAGGCAAAGGAGACAAGCGAAGAGAAAGCTAAGGACTTAGATTCCTCTGCTCCAGAAGAGGAAGTCCATGAAGAAGCACACATCTCTCCTCCAGGTTCTCCAACAGACTCTGGATCTAAAGGAGAAGAAAGAGTAGAAGAGAAGACCAGTCAAGAAGAAGAGGAGAAGGGAAGAGAAGAAGGTCAAATAGAGAAGACCACAAATGACAGTGCTAAGGCTGCAGAAGGGAAGAAAACTTTGTCTTTGGCAAGAGACACTGCAGAAGCAGTCAAAGACTTCTTGACCAAAGAAATGATGGAAATTGATGAACTGGAACTGCTTCAAGGACCATTCAATTTTGATTCTCTCTCCCTGGTTCAGACTATGAAGATAGCATCCTTTGCCCATGCAAAGGCAAAAGAAAAAATTTTGAAGTCTCACATGGAAGACTATGAGCTAATTAAGATTGCATCTGGTGCATTGGAGAAAATCATGCCATCCTTCCAGAAGGATCATTCGGCCTCCTCATCTGGTAACTTAAAATCTCTTGTCAATTCAATTAGCACACACTTTAATTCTTTGGAGAAGTCAGCTGAAGATAGAGTCCGGAAAGAATTTTTGGGAAAGAGATTCTCTGAGGTGCAGGGTCTAATAACAAATGATAGGAGAGTTATGGATATTGGGGTAAAGAGCTTAGAAAATGCTCTTAAAGATGGCAGAGATATATATAAATTTTGTTTATCCTGGCCTAAAGTGACCAAGGATATTGAGAAGAAAGTAAAAGAGAAAGAGGATAAACTATTAAGTTTATCTCAAAGTTTTGATCCTCTCTCCTCTTCCATAATAAATCAAGAGTGTTAGACTATTGCAGTCACAAATGAAATAAAGAAGCTTGAGAAGGAGAAGAAAAATAGAATAAACAGGTTAAGTGAACTTAGAGGGATCATTATCCCTAAGTTAGAGGCCATGCATGAGGCCCTAACTGATGCTCAGGCCACAACCCAGATCAGTGATCTGATAGATCTTAAGAAGGCAGAAGCTTTTGCATTCCTATTGAGTGGTCACATCTCAATTTTGGACAGGATGAAGCAGAGTTGGGTGACAAAAGTTGTACAGTTGAAGAATACTTTTGCAGATATACTCAAGTATATGTAAGTACAACTTGTATATATACTTATGCGAATATGTATAGATTGCTTTTTAAAAATTTTGGTGTTCGGATTCTACCCTTTGCCATTGATGTCAAAGGGGGACTGAGGAGCAATGAAAAATGAGGAATCTAGCTAAGGGCGAGCTCTGGTAAAGTGTACATTAGAACAAAGAATCAGCCAAGGGGGAGTGCAGTATGACACTTAGTCATTTTTCACTAAGTGTTGCCATCAATGCCAAAGGGGGAGATTGTTGGCAAGAGACACTGTGTGGCTTCATGGGGGTTGTCATTGATGGCAACAAAGTTTATCCTACACATCCACAGGACATGGTGTGTCTATACCGGAAGTCAGATTGAAGAGTATTTTGGTCCGATGACCAAGAACAAAGTATGCAGCAAGGTCTGACAATCAGGTCCGAACCTCTCAAAGGAAGTATCTCAGTAAAGTGCAGACTTGGGGAAGTCAAGAGGAACACTTTTACTGATAGATTCCAGGGATTAATCCTCTGGTGATGAAAGAGTGAAGAGATATGAGCACCTAAGTATTGGGTTCCTGCTCGGCAGAGTAGACTAAGGAAGAACTGACCGGCAGAGCATCAGACCTTAATCCAGATGAGATATTGATGGTGATCAAGGTTATTAGGGTATCATTCATGATTGGATGACATGATTGATGACTTCTATGAGCATCTCTTTGATACGCATCACTTGGTAAGCAAGGATTCAGCTGACAAACTAGAGTTTGGAGATATTCTGAGTTTTTGGATACGGACTAGAAAGTGGATGAAATCCTTGGTGCGGATATATATACTAGATTGTTTTTGGTATGAAGGTGTGTGTGGTGTGTTGTGTTGTGTGAACAAAAGTAGAGAGTAGTGTGAAAGAAGCAATAAAGGTCCGGTATGTGACAGAACAACAACATAAGAAAAGAGGAAGAATGAAGTGCAACAGATCAATATATTGAGCCTAACCGGAACTGAACCTTAGCATATGTGGATGCTTCTCATCAGTTCAAGTACTTGGTTTTCCTTTTGTAAACTATTGTAGGTAGTGAGCCTCTTGTGAGTAGTGTGCTCGAGCAGTGAGCCCTAATTGGCATGTGTCATTTTGTTCTTTCTATTCTTCTAACAGAGAATACAATCTTGGGTTAGTCACCCCATGGTTTTTTCCCTTAACAGGATTTTTCACATCAAAATCATTGTGTCATGTGTATTGATTTTGTTTATGCATTCATGGTTATGGTTGCTTATTTGCTTTGATGTTGCACTAGTTATTAAGAAGAACAGAAAGTTAAATAAATTAAGATAACTGATTCACCCCCCCTCTCAGTTATCAACACTAACAACCTTAAATGTTGTAAGAGAATCTGTCATACAAGACTAAATATAGCAAATTCCTCTTACAATATGTCATAGCCCAACTTGGGCACCCAAAGATGCCTTTCCCTCATGCAAAGATACTCACCGACACTTGTCCCCCTTGTCATAAGAATCCCCAAACTTGGCTCTTATACGTCATAGATTCTATCATATAGAATATCCTCTTCCACATACCACAAGATGTTGACACATGGCATATTAGTGCCACCTCAAATGGGATACCCAAATTCATGTAGGTTTGACTTGACCATCCAAGTCACATTCCAAGTAAGATGACAAGTCACCATGCCACCTCAACTAAGTGACCAAACTGAATGTGCAAGTAAATACAATATTAGGCAATAAATAAATAATGCCAGGAATTTGTAAAGGTTGAGACACCTTAATTCCCAACATTCTCCCACTTGTCAAACACCTTGCAAGAGCCAAAATAAAATGACAAGATTTAACTGCTAGGGGACAAGAGGCCCATAGACTCCGAACACCATCTGAACTTATCTGTGCCCATAGGTTTAGTCAATGCATCTACAACATTCTTCAAAGTGTCTACCTTCTCCAATATCACCTTCCCATCTTCTACCATATCGTGAACAAAATGATACTAAACATCAATGTGCTTTGTTCTGGCATGGAAAGTAGGATTCTTTGCTAAGAAAATTGCACTTTGACTGTCACAACAAATAGTAATATGTCCTACATCAAAACCAATATCTGAACACAACCTCTTAAGCCAAATGGCTTCCTTACAAGCATGAGTTGCTACCATGTACTCTGCTTCTATCGTGGACAAAGCAACCACAGGTTGTCGCTTACTCATCCAACTAATAGCACCACCAAACATGGTAAACACATAAGAACTAGTGGATCTCCTGCTATCAATGTCACCTGCCCAATCAGAATCCACAAATCCATGAATACTCATAGAATGCTGAGGTCCTGTAGGATAACCATGATAACATAAGGAATACTCAAAAGTACCCCTCAAATATCTAAACACTCTCTTAACTGCATCCCAATGTACCCATCCAGGATTAGCCATAAATTGACTAAGGACTCCCACTGCTTGGGCAATGTTTGGCCTTGTACAAACCATATAATACATCAAGCTGCCAACTGCACTAGCATAAGGTACTTTGCTCATATCCTTCATCTCAAAAGGAGACTTTGGACAATCATTAATAGATAACTTTGTTCCCAATGAAATAGGAACACACAATGGTCTGCAATCTACCATGCTAAATCTATCCAACACAGTCTTCACATACTTACGCTGGCTTAACCAAAGTTTTATGTTTGCTCTATCTCTTCTGATCTCCATCCCAAGAATGTACCTGACTGCCCCTAAGTTTTTCATTTCAAACTCTACCGACAACTGAGACTTCAAATCAGAAATCATATTCTTACCAATCCCAATTAGCAACATTTTATCAACATATAATGCAATAATGAGATACGATCATTGTCAAACTTGTAATACACACAATGATCTGATTTCGATCTCAGAAATCTAATGGACAACACAAAGGCATCAAATTTCAAGTACCACATCCTAGGAGATTACTTCAACCATACAAAGACTTCTTTAACTTACAGACCAAATTTTATTTACCTTTCACCATGTAGTGTTCATGCTGTGACATATAGATTTCTTCCTTCAAGTCACCATGAAGGAAAGTTGTCTTCACATCCATTTGTTCCACTTCCAAATCATAGGCTGCTCTAAGAGATAACAGAAACTAAATATATGTCAGCTTTGCAATGGGAGAGAAAATTTCACCATAATAAATTCCCTCCACTTGTGAATACCCCTTCACAACCAATCTGGCCTTATACTTCTCAACACTACCATTTGCTCCAAATTTCTTCTTGAACACCCATTTGCATCCAATGGGTTTCCGTCCATCAGGAAAAGGTACCAAGTCCCAAGTTTTATTCTTTTCCAAAGAATCCATCTCATCCTCCATGGCCTCCTTCCAGGAACTTGCATCTTTCATGTCCATAGCCTCTGTCATAGTTCTAGGCTCATCAATGTTAGTAATCAAGGCATAAGCACAACTAGAATCTAGCAATGTATAACCAAACTTGTCAGGTTGCTTCCTATTTCATGTGGACCTTCTCAAAGGCTGAGGTGGAGGTTCTACCTCTTCTTTTAAACTTTCAAAGCTGCTAGAGCTCTCCTCATCATCAGGTCCAACAAGGTCTTTTGGTTCAGTCTTCTCAGGTGTAGAAGGAAATTGAACCACATCCTCTTTCTTTTCTTTTTCTTCTAGTTGTAGAACAACATGAGAAGGTGTTAGCTCTCTAAAAATAACACTTCTTCTATACAACACTTGTTCATCCACATGATCCCAAAGCTTGTACCCTTTCACACCGACACCATAGCCAATGAAGATACACTTAACTGCCTTGTTCTCCAATTTTGACCTCTTCTCCTTAGGCACATGTGCATATGCCTCACAACCAAAAACAAGAAGATGTCTCAACAAGGGCTTCTTACTAGACCACACCTCCATGGGTGTCTTATCAATGAGCACTGAGGTAGGGGACCTGTTAACCAAGTAGCAAGCAATGGCTACAACTTCCACCCAAAACTTTTGTTCGAGGCTAGCACCACTAAACATACTCCTAGGCCTCTCCATCAACGTTATGTTCATCCTTTCTGCAACTCCATTTTGTTGCGGGGTATAAGGAGTTGTCTTATGTATTTCAATCGCATGTTCTTTACAAAACTTATCGAACTCTGTGGAACAAAACTCAGCACCATTATCAATTCTCAAACACTTAATCTTTTTACTAGTCTAATTCTCAACAAAAGCTTTAAACTCTTTGAACCGACTAAAGACTTTAGATTTGCTTCTAAGAAAATAAACCCATGTCCTTCTACTATAATCATCAATGAATGATACAAAATATAACGATTTAGAAATCAAAGGAACATTCACAGGACCAAACACATCAGACTGAATAAGATCCAAAACACCAAAAGACTTGTGAGAACTAGAGTAAAACTAAACATAGTTTTGCTTTCCATATATACAATGTTCGCAAAAGTCGAACTTGAAATTACAATCATTTAACCCCTCAACGATGTTTTTATTTTTCAGGGCTCTAAGACCCTTCTCACCGATGTGATCAAGTCTCTCATGCCACAACATTGTCTTCTCAGCAGGGAGTTTCATTTCCAAAGCATAAGCGCCCTTAGGTACCCAAAATGCACTACCATCAGAAGTTGAAGCAAAACTTTTCTTCGTTGCTGGTTCCAATGGTGAGGATGAAGTGACTGAAGCTCTTTTCTTTGAATCAGACTGAGTAGTGCATGTATCCAGCTGAAACAGAGTATCTCTCCAAGTATCCTTAGCAAGCACCATAGATCCTCTTGTCATCTTGCATCCTCCATTTGAGAAGACAACCTGCACACCTGTATCATTCAGTTTACTTACAGAGAGAAGGTTTCATGCTAAACTAGGGATGTGCATAACCCCATTGATCCCCTTCACTCATCCATCAGGGAATCAGATCAAGACTCTTCCACAACCAACTATTTTCAGGTGAGATTCATCACACAAGTACACCTTCCCATCGTCAAACTCTTCATACTTTGTGAACCAACCTTGATGTGAGGTCATGTGGAAGGAAGTACCGGAGTCAATCAGCCACACATCATTTGATACATGGTTGGCCAAGGCAGCAATAAAAGCATCACCATCATCATGAGATTTGTCAGAATCTAAATCAAAGGTGTTCTTCTTTTTCTTCTCCTCCTTGCACTCCTTTCGAAAATGCCTAGTTTTACCACAATTCCAACACACTGCCTTTGACTTTTCAGGAGATTTGGATTTGCCCTTTTTAGCTTTCTTGTCTTTCTTTTTCCCTTTCTCTTTAGGCCTACCACGAACCGCAAGAGCCTCCTTTGCTGATTCAGAAGACTTTCTCCACATCTCTTCAAACAACAATGAAGATACCACTTCATCCATCTTGAAGGTGGTAGTAGTGCTCCCAATGACCATAACAAGGTGGTCCCATGAGTCTGGCAAAGAACAAAGCAAGGTCATGCAACGATCCTCCTTAGTTTTCACACCAACGGATGTCAACTATGCAACTAGCATGTTAAAGGCATTCAGGTGGTCTGCAACTGATCCTCCATCTTCCATCCTCAGAGAATATAGCTTCTTCCATAGGAATAACTTTTTTATGAGGGATTTAGCCTGATAAACATAACCAAGTTTCTTCCATAGCTCCTTCACGGTCTTCTCTTCATAAACATTCAACAAGATAGAATCAGCTAGACAGAGTCTCACAAGACCCTTAGCTTTACGATCTTTGAGATCCCAATCTACCTGTGCCATTTCCGTGGGTTTTGTACCAAAAATTATTTCCCATAGGTCTCTATAACAAGCATGTCTTCCATTTTGAGTTTCCACAATTCAAAATTGCTGCCATTAAACTTTTCTAATTCCATTCTATTGGATGTGGCTGCCATCTTTTTCTTGCAAAACGATTGTATAATACTCTGCATAGACTCCCACTCAATTGAAGATTAGCTCAAAAAACCCCTACCCAACAACTAGGATCAAAGGTGATCAAGCTTTGATACCAATTGAAAGGAAGCAAGGTACATGGAACACACTTCCTACACCAACCTAATGAGGGGAGATGTGTGCAAATTCTTTTTAATCCTTACAATTGCAGCAATGTTAAACACATAACATTAATATTACAACAACAACACAACACATAAATAGAGATTGACATAAGATATATCGTGGGGAAAACCTTTTCAGGTAAAGAACCCTACACTCAAACTTGCACAATGTATTATCAAAACAATGGTGTGTTTACAATACACTTGCAATGCAAGTTCTTCCAAGAGTCTTCAAATGTCATTTCTGGAGTGATTCCAGTAGCATAACAGTACCTATACAAAAACTATGTAACTACAACTCCAAAATAATGCATTTTATAGAGATACAAGGCATATACTAGAAGCTTCTTGAGATAGGCATCCACCTTGGCCACATGGCCATTTTTCCACATCAAAGGACACTTGTCCATGCTATAAATACATCTCTTACATCTGTCATACATGGCATATTTGACTTTCCAAGATTGGAGCGCTCCATGCTAAAAATAGGCAATGACAGATGCTCTTACGCATCTTAAAACTGTCATAAAATCTGCCCACATAACAACCTTAAATGTTGTAAGAGAATCCGTCATACAAGACTAAATATAGTAAATTCCTTTTACAACATGTCATAGCCCAACTTGGGTGCCCAAAGATGCCTTTCCCTCATGCAAAGATACTCACTGACACTTGTCCCCACTTGTCATAGGAATCTCCAAACTTGGCTCTTACGCATCATAGATTTTGTCATATGGAATATCCTCTTCCACATACCACAAGATGCTGACACATGGCATAGTAGTGCCACCTCAAATGGGATGCCCAAATCCATGTAGGTTTGACTTGACCATCCAAGTCACATTCCAAGTAATATGACAAGTCACCGTACCACCTCAACTAAGTGACCAAACTGAATGTGCAAGTAAATACAATATTAGGCAATAAATAAATATACAAATAAATAAATAATGCTAGGAATTTGCAAAGGTTGAGACACCTTAATTCCCAACAACAAGAACTTTTACAAGAACATTGTTACAGAAATAAAAGACTGCAACAGGATCCCTAGCTACACTGCGACAAAGGGTAAAAGATTTGCGTCAGGATTTAATATGGCTACAACTAGTATAAAATCAAAGATACAGAGTTTACTAAATTGGTGATAAATCCATCTAACTAAAATAGAAGATTTATACTACTTGCTATACACAGTATTCAACTTGCTACAGAGACAATAGTCATGTAAGTCTGTTGCGACATAATAATTAACTGCTCTAGGTTTTAAGATAAAACTATGA
Organism: Cunninghamia lanceolata; assembly: GCA_027924645.1. Classification (NCBI taxonomy): domain Eukaryota; kingdom Viridiplantae; phylum Streptophyta; class Pinopsida; order Cupressales; family Cupressaceae; genus Cunninghamia; species Cunninghamia lanceolata. The sequence continues at coordinate 52,713 of BSBN01002011.1, read as the reverse complement.
TAGAAACCTTCTAACAACAACAAAGATAAAATATTCAATAGCCTGTGATAGAGATAAATGGAACGCCGACCATAGCAATGTTACATCAAGCAAGCCAGAAGGAAAACCTTCAATGATTACCAAAGAGGAAGGCCAAAATAAGCAAAAAGAGGCTGAGCCAAAAGATAGCTAAATGAGAAATACAAAGGTTGAATGAAAAATGGAGAACATGCAGTCTTCTCTCCGAGGAACTAAACTAATCAAGTCCAAAAGAAACATTGACTAACAGGTCAAATAAGTTAAAGTTCTGAGTATAATTCTCAATAGCTGATTAAAGTTAAGGGAAAAGCCATTTATCATATAGGGAAGGCCTAAAAGGAGAATGTCGCTAAAGAATGTAAAGCCAATCATAGGCTTATGAAGACGTTAATAGCCAGATAAAAAGATAACGTTGATAATTCATGAGGCCAATAATACAATACGGAGGCTGCCTTAAATAGTAAGATTAGTCAAGTGCACAGGTCTATCCATGAGAGAAATAAAGAAAAGTTTTAAAAGATGTTTCTGCTACTATAAAAGAATTAAGACCAAATTTGTGAAGTAAGACCCAACTAAGAGGTGATGAGACCAAATTGATTACACACACAAGCCAAAAAATAATTAACGTTAAATAGAGACTGATCCGTATAAGATCTCAGGTCACCTAAGTAAATAGAAGGGTTACTCTAAACAAAGATTCAGGCTGATATATAACATGGTTTTAATAGTAACTCAATCATAAACTCTTGCATTTAAATCTATAGAAAAATACCCAGTTTCCCTTGGTTGGAAAAAGAAGTCGATTCCTGCCTCTATCGCTGAACAATAACACTGGTTGCTAATTCCTCCCTCCTTCCTCTTATCACTGGTCACTAAAACCAATTGCCTTCCTTCTTTCTAATGCTGAAAGCTACCGGCCCCCATTCTTTGTTGTGCTTTTTCTTTTTATTCCCTTCCTCTCCTCTATTCCTGTCATTGCAAAATTAGAACGACCTTTTTATTGTTTTTACTTCAATCACCTCTAGTTTGCATGCTCCCTTGGCATTCAAAATACCCATGAATCATCTTTTTAAAAACATTAAACTTCTGCTGTTATTGTCACTCCACAATTTGCATGACAAAAGCTTTTCTTTTATTTCCTTTATTTAGATATCTAATTATAATATTATTATTAATATAATTTATTTATTTTTAATAAAACATAATTACTTTAAATCAACAAAAAATATTCGCAAATATCACCAGGATATTTATTAATCCAATATATTTAAATATAGAAAGCACTTTTATTATTTATAATTAAATAATATAATATACAAAATTCCATTAAATATAGTTCGAAGGAATATAATAATTCATGACTAATTATGCATCCAAAATAGACTTACTGTAGCAACTCAAACACATATTTGCCTACTCACAATACATCAATCACATTTATCAACTAATTAATAATGCATAAAAAGATCATTCAGAAAATGTAATACGACATGAGACTATGTGAGTGTGTGAGTGCATCATGGTTATCCATCCCAAACAGTTCTTACCAAGTGGCTAGAACACCTCTACCTCAACCATGTTCTCATCTTCGACATTTTCCTGCACTCAATTGCACTTAGATTTTAATTAATAGGTTAGTTCCCCAAAATCATAGCTGAAGCAAAACAAAATGTACATCTGTAATCATGCCAATAATATGTTATTATTAAATTGACTTTCAAAAATTATGCATTTATAACTTTCACGATAGTTACTTTTACACGTGGAATCACTCATAGTAAATCAGTCATAGTAAAATGTTCAAATAACTAATTTATAATAAACTCCAAAAATGAGATGTGACATCTACAAATAATCAAACTAACAACACTAGGGCAATTATTGGATCAACATCAAGACCTTTGGTGCCTACATTTTAGATAGACATTAAATTATGGAAGGTAATGGGGGACAACAAAATGATGGTGAGAGTTTTGTGGACTATTTGCATGAGTACCAATCATTGGGTGATGAATTTCATGTTGTTATGTCATTGACTGATTTTACCAACTTAAGTTGAGGAATAGACCCAAAAAAGACAAGGGTTACAGATGGGTTTACTATGTCATGCACAAAGAAAATATCATAGTTGAGCATTATGTTAGGCAACCATAGAGTGACATATGATTTTTATGTAGTAGGAATTGGAGAGACAGATGTGGCATTAGGGATATAGTGGTTGCACTCTCTTGGGAAGTACTCCCAAAATTTTTAGACTATGGAATTAAGATTCAATGTGGATGGGAAAAAGGTGGTACTTCGAGGTATGTCTAATGGAGCACCTAGAGTAGTCACAACAAAGAAAATGGAGGCTCTTTTCAAACATGGTGAGGTTGCATGGGCAACCTAATGCTTTGTGTCTATAAAGATTTATTTAGAGGGTAAGAGAGCTTACCATGTTGATATTCAGTCATTGTTGGACATAGTTTGGTCTTTGGTGATATTCCTTCTAGTAGGCCACTAGATAGGGGTTTCAAGCATGTCATCGAGTTAGAGGAGGGAGCCAAGCCTATCATTACTACTCCTTATCGTCATCCAAAAAGGCATAAGGAGGAGATAGAGAAGGCCATTAGAGAGCTACTTGATATGGGGCATATCATACCCAATTCAAATCCTTTCGCTTCTTTAGTGGTTTTGGTTAAGAAGGATAGAACCATGAGGATGTGTATTGATTATAGGGATCTCAAAAGGAAAACAATTAAGAACAAGTACCCTATCCCCAGGATCAACGAGTTGATTGATGCGTTTCATGGGATAGTCTACTTTTCAAAAATTGATCTCCAATCGGGGTGTCATTAGATTAGATTCAGAGAAGAGGACATTCACAAGACTGCATTTAGATGTCACTATGGACACTATGAGTTCTTGGTCATACCTTTTGGGTTGACCAATGCACTTGCTACATTCCAATCATGCATGAATTAGATATTTAATAAGCAATTGTAGAAATGTGTACTTATCTTCTTTAATAGCATTTTGATACATAGTAAAATGTGGGAGGATCATCTCAAACATATTGATGAGGTCTTAGGGATCATGGAAGCATAATCACTATATGCCAAAGCGTCTCAGTACAAATTTGAGATGATAGAAATATTATATTTGGGACATGTGATTAGTGTAAAGGGAGTCAAGGTAGATATGGATAAGATTCAAACCATCTTGGATTGACCACCACCTAAGACATTATCCCATCTGAGGGAATTATTCAAGTTGTGCAATTATTATAGGAGATTTGTTATGGTTTTTTCACAACAAGAAGCACCCTTAACAAACTTGACCAGGAAGGGATCTTTCACTTGGATAGATGCAACACAACATACCTTCGACAAACTCAAGAAGGTCATGAGTTCATGTCTAGTTTTAGCATTTCCAGATTTTTCTCAACCCTTTGTGTTGGAGTGTGATGTTTTTGGTGAGGACATTAGAGTTATCCTAATGCAAAATAAACATCCCATAGCTTTTAAGAGTAGGAAGCTCAAAGAGATAGAGAGAAGATTTTCCATTTATGACAAGGAAATGTTAGCCATTATGCATGCATTGGATAAATTCAAATAGTACCTGGTAGGGGGTAAATTTGTGGTAAGGACAGATCATAATAACTTGAAACACTTCCTCAACTAGAAGGATTTGAATGAAAGACAAAAAAAGTGGGTTAGCAAATTGCATGCCTATCATTTTGACATTGAGTATGTTAAGGGGAAAAGGAATTGGTTGCGGATGCCCTATCTAGGAAGCCTACCTTGTGCTCAATGTCGGAGATTTCAGCAGATTGGAAGGCTTGTCTCTTGGTAGAATATTCCAAGAATACTTTTTCTTGTGATGTCATGGAAGGTAAGGTGCAGGATGATAGGCACAGGGTGATGGATGATCTCATTCTATACAAGGATAGAATTTACCTTGTTTCATAATCCAAGATGAAGGAAAAGATATTGAGAGTTGTCCATAACACACCTTTAATAGGACACCCTGGTTACTTTAAGACCTACAAATAGATCAGAGAGAGGTTCACATGGAAGGGACTTAAAGATGACATCTTGAGGCATGTTAAGGGGTTTCTGACTTGTCAACAAAATAAGTAAGAACATACTTTTCCAGTAGGATTATTGCAACATAGACTACCTATTCCAAAGCAAAAATGGGAGAGCATATCAATGGATTTCATCACTGGTCTTCCATGAGTACAAGGTAAGGATTGCATTTTGTTGTGGTGGACAGGTTGACCAAGTGTGCTCACTTCTACGCCATATCTTCTAAGTTTTAGGCACCTCAAGTTGTAGAGTTGTTTTCAAAGAGGTGTTCAGACTCCATGGTCTACCCATGAACATTGTCAGTGATTGAGACAATAGGTTTCTTAGTATGTTTTGGCAGGACATTTTTAGATTGACAGGTACTAAGTTAACTCTGAGCACTAGTTAACACCCATAGCCAAATGGGAAAACTAAGATTGTTAACAAGTGGGTAGAAGGATATCTGAAAAACTATGTAGGAGTGCAGCAGAAGGCTTGGATCAGGTGGTTATATTTAGGTGAGCACTGCTACAATACCACCCATCACATGTCTATCAACATGACTCCTTTTAGAGCTTTGTATGGGTATGATATCACATCTTTTGTGGATTTAGTCATTGTTGAACGCAGAGTTTGAAGGCCAAGGATTGGGTCCAAGAGAGTCATGATATTCTTAAATCACTGAAGGATAATCTCCATCAAGCTCAAAACAAGCAAATAGACATAGATTGGAGATCTTTTGAGGTTGGTGACTTAGTTTTCTTGAGGTTGGATTCCTATCGATAGTCTTCTTTGAAGAAAAATGGAGCAGAGAAGCTAAAGCCATGATTTTATGGGCTGTAAAGGGTTGTGAGGAGGATAGGAGAGGTTGCCTATGAGTTAGAGCTGCTAGAGAACATACATATTCATAATGTATTTCATGTTTCATGCCTCAAAAAGGCACTTGGGCAGCATATTTCACCTTCTCCTGAGCTTCCACCTTTGGATGAGGAAGATAAATTAATTATGATACCTAAGTCTATTCTAAATGTATGGGAGAGAAGATTGAGAAGTAGAAGTATCAAAGAGTATTTGATTCATTGGAAGGACTTGCCTCCAAAAGATGCTACTTGGGAAGGATAACAGGTACTTCAACATCCAAATCTACAATTGCTTGAGGACAAGCAATTTCAGGAAGGGAGGATTGTAATGTCCCCTTCACAGCCATGAGCATTAGGCCAAGACCATTAGCCTATATTAATTCTCATAGGATAAATAGGGGTGTAAAAGTGGAATAATTAATTAATTAAATATAATTTTAAACAACTTAATTTAATTAATTAATTTATTAAAGTTGGACAAATTATATTAAAGTGACTTATTTCGGGGTCCAAAAGGTAAATTTAAATTAAAAGTCACTTTATGAGGGAAATAAAATATAATTTCTTGAATGTTCTAAAAGGGAGTATAAAACTTGGCGAATGTGAGAAGAGAAATTCAAATTCTTAGCGTTTCATTTGCTAAACCCTAGTTGTGGAGATTGAGCTATCATTCAACTTTCAGCCCTAGGATGAAAACCCTATGACAAAGATTGGTTTCAAGGACGCAATCCCTCCTAGCCAATTCATGGTGTATTCATTTAGAATTCACATGTGTGCTTAATGTTTGGAATTTGTAAAGATTGTGCTAAAGAGTTAAAGATCATTTCTAGGTTTGTCTTTTTGGTATTTGATGAAGTTGCAGATTGAAAGAGTATTAAAAACATTTGCATAGCAAATAATAATCAATTTTTGAGGTGGTTCTGGTTTGGGAGTTATGTGTTGAATAAATGAAATAATATTTTGATCAAACTCCATTTGTGAAGTTATGTGTTATTTAATTGAAAATATTTAACAAAAAATTAAAAGAATAAGAATGAATATTGCTTGGTCCTATTCATTCTAAGACCAAATATACCAAGCTCCTAGCTAGCCATACTCCCTATTGACTACAGAAACTATCATACCAAATATTATAAAGAGGGAGTGTGTGAATATAGAAGGGAATAGTGGGAATTAAAAATTTAAGCGTTGCATTGTGGTGGGGCCTTTGGAGCCAACAAAGCTAGCTACCACCTTGGATAGGCTTTGAACAAGTTAAAAGGAAGGTATGGGAGGTTTGGAAAGGAAATTGTGGGAAGTTGGAACCATGTTTGGGATGTGTAAGGCTGGCTACATCATATATGTGGTCTATTTCAGCTACTGTACTTAGTAATAGCAATAGATAATTATATTCAATCAACCCATACATAAGATTTCAGACTTCTCTTCAGGGTATTCTAGACTCTACACTTCCATACTTTCTCTACTGAGGTTAGAACACTTTGTTTCAACACTATATATGTATGAAATTTATTATCAGTAATACAATAATTAATTTATATCAGCATGTTGAGTTGATGGTGTTTAATTTATTCATTGCTATGTTCACACTATGTTGTTAGAAAGGCAATATTTCAAGTTTTTCATGTGATGGGCATTTTGTCAAACATTTTTTAAAATACACAAAAAATTTAGTTTGAGACTTTACACTATTCCATTCAATAGTGTCACCTATGCACTCATCTCCACTCAATGTGCATACCACACAATACTAGCATAACTTTGCTCAATATTATCCTCATGCATCCATCCATAGTTCTCACATGTCATTGCATAGTATGGCACCCACATAACACAGCCGTACACATAGTTGCACATGCATTCACTTAGTTATTGACTAGTTTGACACCATGCACAACCAACACATGCAACCTTTACACCACATGTTCTTGCACTACGACTGATACACCTATAGTACATTTAGCACCATACAAATTTTACACTTAGCACCATTTTGTCCACATGAAAAGTGCACCACATGCATGCAACATCTATCAACATATTATTAAAGCCTAGTTGTTGACCCACTTGTATGAAAACCTGTGTTGTACAAGGTATACTCAAATAAGAACCAACTAACATCTCTGTTGCATACATGTCATTATACATAACTTCTTCCATGCAATATATTTCCCTTTCAAAGTCTTTCATCCATAATGAATGTGCATTTGCATTCTAGCTTAGGGTTTCATTTACACATTCTATAATCCTATAGATTACAAGCTAATTTGTAGATTTGTCTTTTGATCCTCTTAGGGTTTAGATCATTTTCACTTTCTTGTTACCATACTCTCAATCCATTCAAGTACACTCTTCCCAATATTGGTAGCCATTCATTACTCATACATTTGGAATTGATTCAATACAACATTGGAAATTAATGTAGAACATAAAGAAATGAGTCTACAACAAAAGGTAATGTTCTAGGAACACCATGTTTACCCTAGAGAAATCCAATGTGGGAAACTCTAACATGGAAATAGCCTATGCCTATGCATGCCCATTCAATTCTACAAATCTAGTAAGCAAATCACATGCAATGACTTTCATTGGGGTAACTAGATGATTGTGGACTCAACTCATCACTCCTAAAAACTTCTACTACTCTATTTTCTATAAAATTAGATCGACATGTACTATTGAAAAATAATTATAACTAGCAAAAACCCTACTTGATTCAAATAGAAGGCCATACCATGATATCAAAGGTTCATTTTAGTTGAATTTTTCCTTGATATGTCATGGGCAAAACCAAATGAACCAATTTGTTGATCTGTCATCTATATTATTGTTTCTTGGGAGCTCAAAGGCTCGTCAAAGACGAGTTCAACACTTTCAATGAATGCTCCTTAATTGGTTTAATTGGTGTTGACATGTACTTGGCCTATGTAAGATTTGATCATGTGTAGGTTTTTTTGACACTCCTTAACAAGTTCCAACACTTTTAGCCAATGACTACTATAACAATGGTGAAACCCCCAATATTTCACATTTTTTTACTTTCCCTTAATCCACATAACCTCCTAGTCAAACATCCTCATATATTGTGTTCTAATAGCAAAAGTGTAGGTTGTTAGGTAAGGATTGTCCTTTCTTGTCCTCACCCATGTCTTAGATAAATGTTTACTTGTCTCCATTGGGATTTTTAAGAGTTTTTAGGATATACCATTTTGAATATCTTTACAACTTACATATTTGATTAATACATTTTGAATAATTGTTATAAAAATTATAAGCTCAAGTGAAATGCAACGTAAAAATGTTAGCTTAGCAAGCTTATGTGTGTTTCATAGAGAAGGTCAATTATTTGAATTTAGAGAGGGATATGTTGTGTGGTCTCACAACACGCCCCATTTTTCTCTAGCAAAATAGGGACCCAACTTTTTGCTTTGTTTTGCTAGTGTGTTTCCCTTTTGGGCGATACGGTAAAATGTCATGTCTTGGTCCTTTTAAAATTCAAAGTCTGAATTGTTCCTTGTAAAGGTCACCAATGGATAAAGAATGAAATTTTGAGCAACTTTGCCTTTTACGTCATGTTGAAATTCAATAAAATGAGTGAGTTATGCTTGGTCAAAGTTTTGGTCTACTGGATAATTTAGTCAAAGGGATACGGACATTACGAACTTAATATCCTATTCATTTTAATATCCATATCCATGTCCTTTGTTATATCCAGTCCTTATATTAACCCTTGAGCGCTTACATGCGGACCCGAAATGATCATTAAAATGAGTTAAGCTGATAGTTGCACAGACATGGTGGATATAATTTCTTATCGTAATATTCATATCTGTGTCCCTCAAGCTATCAAGTTTACCACCGTGAACCACAAAACCATCAACCGGATGGATATTTTGACATGGATGTTTCGCATTTGCCAAATATCCATATCGATGTCAAATATCCATATCCTTGGAATGCCTATCAAATTTGTTCCCAATATAAACTTTTTCATATGAACATTTTGTATCGAACATTTACACATGGATAATAAGTTTGAATATCCATACCCGAATGTCCATATCCTTACCTTACTTCAGAGTTGGTTTTCAGAACTCAAATTGTTGACTTTTCAAAGGGATATTTGTGACATGGATATTTTACACTCGTTAATATCCATACCTACCCAAATATCCACATCTATATCTTAAGCACGAATGTTGCTCCATGCGTCCCTATCGTTGACTTTTCAACGGGATCTTTTACATATGGACATTTTTGCAATGGATATTTTGTATATCCTAATTTTCAAAGGTGAATTGATGCCCATTTCTTACAATGTTTGACTAAGACTATTTGCTGATGTCATATGGACATGTTGACTAGATATTAACATATGGAATATCCATATCTGGACCCCCTCTCACATTTAATGCTATGCATAAAAGTCATTGGCTTTTGAATTTGAAAGTGTGCCCTTTGACACTTGTACTTTTCTCCTGTGTATGCACTATAAAAGCCTACCTAACCGCGATGAAAGTAATTAATAGACCCTAATCGGTAGATTTTCTAAGGTTAAAAGCCAAATCCATCTATTATTGTTAATAATTGAGTTATCTGAGCTAGAATTGCAAAGAGATAAAAGATGAGTTACAGGTGGTTGGGGCAATTCTATGGCGGCTGGAGAATGACGTTACGAAGACCAAAACAACATAGTTAGAACGGTATCCATGTCCCCATCTACACGTTAAAGGTTAGGGTCATGATCACCAAGTATGAATACGACAAACCTTCTTAGTCATTTTCATAGTTATGGTAGTTATACAGGTAAAGAAGGTAAAATTCCCATGATCACAGTAAATCACTGAGTAAATTCTTGTCTGCATACGGTTTAAGATGGATTTCAACTTACATAAAGGGATTAAAGCTAATTTACCATTTAATCTCTAAACCCTAAAACTTATCATGGATTTTTGTCTGCTACAAGATAAAATGACTCAAAAGTGGATAGATCTTCGAGATGCTGAGTTTAAGCAGGATTTATTCTCGGTTCCTAGCGATGTATGCCCTAAATTTAGCTAGGCTACTGACACACATTGTGGGAATATAGATCTGGATGCCTTCAGGGCACAGATCTATTCAAGGGATGGTAATCTCATATTCCAAAACATAGTCTTCACAAGAATGTTCAATGCAGCTGAGTTTCCATACACGGCAAATTCATTAGAGTTGATAATAGAATGCACCAACAAGTATAATGTGGCTAACAGGTGAGTAGAAAGCCAAGGACAGGTGTATGTTGACCTCTTAGTGAGGGGAATAACAAAGGCATTTAAGTTGCCCACAGTGAAGGGTATGTATGAGATCAACATAGATGCATTGAAGGCAAAGTATACCAGTGTTGAAGGTGACAATAGGAAAATCATCTTTGCAACCTGGAGAGCCCCTGACAACAAAGCTAAAGCTATGGCTAAGATGTCGCAACACCTTTATAAATATGAGTTCAGCCCAAAAGTGCAATATATGATGGTCCTATTAAGTAGAATGGCAGGCAAGGTAGATGTTGGGACCTTTGAACCATGGATGTTTGGATTAATTCGGTTGGTTAAAGACAAGAAGATCATATGTAACTGGGCCAAGCTGATTAGTGATTCTCTACATGAGGCAATGACAGCTTGGCAAAACAGGAAAAGAATGTTTTACATGATGTCTTATTTGGTGTATGAGTGTGCCTTCAAGGTGCGACCCACCAGAATTAACACCTTTAGGAGGCCAGGACCTCAGCCTGTATATCAAACAGTGTGGGAACATTACCCACAACTTGAGAGAAATATGTCCATCCAGCACTATAAGGTGGTAAATGATTGTTTCATCATGCACCTAGTAAGGTTAATGGAGGCTGATAGGGCAAAGATAATCTCAAAAGAAGCCTAGGAGCTTATCCAGCCCCATGGTGGATAGTTTATTCAATTCCCAACTTACACGTACATTCGAATGGAAGGCTTCAATGGCAACCCATTCATGTTGCCACCTGGAATCCCACGGATAGGGTGATGCTGCTAGAAATAACAAGGTAGATTATTCCCTCTTATGAGGCCTATGTGAAGAAGAATAAGAGAGGAAACGTTAAGTTTCCATTGGAGATAGATTGGTATGTCTACGGAATGATAGACAATGCTAGGAAGTTTGAAGCTGAATTATATGCATTACATCTACAACTATTTCCATTGGCCAGGTATTTTGATCCATACCACAGGATGGAAAAGTATGTAAGCAAAAAGCTACAACATGAAACTCACTTAGAGGATTTCTAGGTTGATTGCATTAATGATGACGAGGTCAAGAAAAGAGGATACTAGTGGTTAACTCTTATCCAGATCAAGACATTAGGTTGCTTGCAGGTCCCCCCTCACTTGAAGTCATATGATGGGAAGGACATCATTGACTCTGAATATGAAGAAAAGCAAATATATAAAGAATCCCTATCTCTTCTGGATTGGACTGCAACTGAAGAAACATCAATTGAAGTGATCACAACAAAGGTCATGACCATCACCAAAAGATGGGTAGATAAGAAGTTAACCGAGTTGAAGGCCAAGGGGGTAGCTCTTACCTGGGATAAGAAGGGGAAGAGAAAAGAAAGAGAAGACCTAGAATATGACGACTTCCTCATTCATAAGAGGCAGGTAATGGAAGCAAAACTACCACAGCCTGGATCCTCAATAGTAGGGGAAGAACTCACATATGAAGGCATAATCATAGCCACTCGACCTTCACCTCCTAGGGAGGCACCCATAGCAGCCATCTCCATCAGCACCACCATTGTAGAAGAAAGAAGGATAGTAGACATATTGGGAGGAGTAAATATCCCCAGGCAAAAGAGGGCTGGTGCCATAATAAGGGGATCAACATCAAGACATGTTGAGGTCCATACAGAGGTTGCAACAGGGCCAACTAGAATGGAGCAAATGTTTGCTCAAAATTAGCCTCAAGTACCTATATCTCCGCCTGTTGCACTTCAAGCACATTTAGCAACATAGGTCCAGAACTTTCCTGATCCTGTGATGGTGGTGACAAAAGAGTTGCAGCACAATGTCCCTATTCCACAGATTATACAGGTGAAGAAGGAAATGGCTAAGGAAGCCAAAGCAGCGGAATAAATAGGTGCTCATGAGCAACCCTTATCCTTGAGCCAAATTATTGATTTATCAGATGATGAAGTCACACGGGATGTAACTTGGACTTTGATTAGTTTACTCACTCAACCTCTCTTGCATACACATCAAGAAATGGTACAAGAGGTTGAGGCCCAGGATGAATAGGAACACAATGTGCAAGAGATTGAGAATCTTGAGCTTGTAAAGGAGCCTAAGATACAAGATATCTTAGATACAGAGGGGGCATAATCACCCCTAGTGCCTATACAACATGACTAGTTGGACATCTTGGTCAATACTATCACAAGTCTTGAGGCTGTGGACTTATCATACATGTAGGGGCAAGCACATGAGAAGAGGAGACCACTCGAGATAAATCAGGTCAAGGAGGGAAGGCCCAAGATATAGAGATGACTGAGGTAGCTCATGATGTCCATGCAGATGAAGGAAATAAATCAGCTAAGGGACATATGGAGAAAGGACCAGAGCAGCCTCCTGAACAACAAGAAGGATTATCTGAGCAATAGGCTCAAAAGGATGGAGAGGATGAGGAAATGGCTGAAGTAGAGAAAAATGTAGAGATCCCTTAATAGGTCCTTCAAGAGAAAGATCATCAAGAGGAACATCATGAGGATTAACAACAACAACTTGCTCAAGACAATGTGCCCAGGCAAGAAGAGGTCTATTAGGAGAGGCAAGAGCAAGGTCCAGATGGCAGTAACACTGAGGATATAGCTGATAAGGATGGTCAAATTGAGCATCAGACCAGGGAGGGCCAGATCAAAGTGTACCTAGATGGTTGTCATCAGAGGTAATGCAACCTTCTATTGAAGCCGCACCTTTTGACTTTAAATCATTGTTTTCTTTAGAAGATGCAAAGCCCAAGCGTAAGGCTAGGGCCATGTCGGTAATAAAGACAGATGTTGTCACAGGGAGAGGGACAACACAATTAGCTGTGCCCACAGTGGACAAGAATAAAGGAGGGATTACTGGTAGGGAATTTCATATGACAACCATTGATTTAGGGCATGCCACAACAACGCAGGAAATAGAAGAACTCAAAGGGAGTATTGAAGCTGTAGCTATCCGAATGTAGAAGATCAAAATAAAAAATAAGGTGTTAAAAGGGAAAATTCCCAACTCCAGGCATTCTTTAAGGGGTTGGTCACCCTAGGTACACAAATAACAGAGGCTCTGGCTGCATTAGCCTTGGTGAGCCAAGAGGAGATAAGTGATTGGATGCCACAAAACATCAGGTGAATGTCATGCAGAAGTGGTTCACCACTTTTGTGACTGAAGGTGAAGAAGTGATCAGGATAGCCCTATCCAATTCGGATACACTGGTCCACATCCAAAATAAGACAAATCAACTAAAGACAAAATGTGTGGCGAGGCTTAATCAAAGTGATCAATGTCTCAATAAATTGATTAATGCCAAAAAATTGAAAGACAAAGTATTTCTCTAGCATCACATCCTGACCCCACAAACGCTAGATGGAATGTCCATATGCATCAAAGATTTAAAGTTTGAAGCAGATGTCCTCAAAAGCTACAGGATAAAAGCATAAGATATAAGTACAAAATCTCATGACCTACTTACAGATGAAGTAGAAATCTTGGAAGAGCTATTGGGTAACTAGGTAAGTGAGAAAGAGAGATACAATGAGCAAGTCTCTGTAGAGACATTCAAGGCTCGATTTGATTCTATGATAAAAGACCCTATTCACCATTTCTCAGAAGCAACAATAGATAAAGTGATGGAAGTAGTTATGAAGGTGAAAGGGTATAGTCGTAGATTGGAGAGCAGGACAAATAAGTGGGTAGCCCTCACCGATCAATTGCAAGTGCAGGAATATGCAAAACTCAAAGCACAACAATTCGATCAAACAAAGATGGATGGAACCCTTAAGGCATATGATATTTTTGCTAAATTAGACTCTGGAGGGCCATTAATTGGTGAGTACTCATCAGAGACAGAGGAATAGGATATTCTTGAAGATACTAAAGTAAAGATACCAGAATATTCCATTTTGCCAACTAGATTCTGCCAAAAGGTTGCCAAGAAGCAATCACGTGCTACATATCTTGACCATTGATTATTTTGAATGAGGTCCTGACTGTTGGATCATTGTAACTGATCTTATGTCCTTGTGTTATAAAAGGACCTAGATCATCTTGTATAACATAGGCTAAATTGTTGAAACTCTGAACACTAAGTTTGTGATTTTTACAACTTTTGTGATCTCTCATCAAGGTTCTTTCTCAAGATTGATGTATATGTATATATTCTTTGCATACTTAATGGAAATGGAGTTGTATATTACTTCCTAATCGTATATCTTGCCTAATCTTCTGTTGATTTCCGATGTGTGATTGTGAATTGTTGTGTTCTCTTGAAGTGCATTCAATTAATTACATATTGTCATCAACTATCCTTTGAAGATTTGTACAGACCATGCATAATTGTGGAGCATCCTGGTGAAGTATGGTTTGGTTTTGCTTCTTTTCATGACTATATTGGAATATGTATGTGGATCATCGACCAAAATTAAGTAATTTAGGATTTACTTTCTAAACTTCATCTTTTGATTTCCTTTCACAAATAATCATAAATAGTTGTAAATCATGACATATCATCAGCAAATACTGTAAGTACATGCCGACAGTGACTTATCCAGAGCATATACAGTGAGTAAACACAAGTATGGATACATTTTGAGTAATATTCTTGAATTGATGCAAGTAACGAAATATCTAGAGCATACATAGTAAGAGTTGCACGTCATAGCAAATATCATGCAAATAATCATAAATACTTGTGAATTGCATACTTTAAGACACACTTTTAAGGAAATTTAAGGCTCAGAGGCAAAGATTAGTTCAGACAGGGATAGTTTCATAAGAACTAATCAAAGTTAGGATCAAATTCACATCAATTTGCACAAATCCTAACTAGATATTATAAGATTTAACACAATTGTCCAAGATATATGCAAACCAGGTATCATAGACCAGATATTTGTGAATATTGACTGAATTTGTGGAAAACATGAACCAAAGTGTGTAAGGCCCCAACATGGAAAACAATAAGACACAACAACCCTAAGCAATGATCAAGTAGTCAAGACATGATAGATGGAGACTTGGGATTATGAATTCATTTTGAATACATCATATCTTTCAAGATGAATGAAGGTTTGTTGTGAACTTTTATTCTCATTTTTGTGACTAATAAACACATCAATAGGATATGGTTGTGCATCTCACTAAACAATATATAAGGTAAATAGAAAAACAATATTCCCATGTAGACTTCCTTACAATTGTCTCATACACCAAATTAGAGCCTCACTTGACAATGACCTTAAAAAATATACCTTTACTTCTTTGCATCTCCCTCTCCTTAAGTTTTTGAAAATATCAATCCTTTAAATCCTAGAAACTTTGTTAACAAAATACAATGTAGAAATAAAATGTTCGCTATTCATAGCCTCAACTAACAAATACATGAACGTAGTAATGTGTTAAGTGGGCCCCCTTGCCTTATAATCATTATCGAGATACATGAGGAAATAAAATGTCATTATTATAAATGACTATTCATGGAGGTAATCTTGAGATGATTTAAAATTTTACACGGGTCAAATCCCACAAAAGAAATTAAATCTATCTAAAATGCATCCAAAAGCTTTTAATATTTAACAAATGTATAATACTTAACAAAAGTAGAAGTAGTTAGTTTTGATGTGATTTGTTTATGTATCTTTATACTACATGTCAAGTTGCAAATTATATAGGTCTATCTATCAAGGCAAAACATCTTCATAATGATCAAAACTACCACTACATCTACTCTTGCACCATGATGGGTACCACTTATACTAGATTGAGTTCTAGACTCACCTCAATTCTCAATCTAAAGACAAACTACTAGATCAATATAATATTACAACTACTCTTACACCCCAATTCGACCCACTTATATAAGTAGAGTCGTACTTTATAGTTGGGTCTTACACCTCAAGTCTCATCCCAAAGACAAATTATCATCACACCTACAACAATGCACTTACATTAAGTTGAGTCATAACTTTCGTCATTGGAGGCTTGGACCCACAACTCTAAAACGTATCCTCCCACCATCAATGGCTTGAACTAAATTGTAGTCAGTTGAGTCATAACTTACATTAAGCTAAGCCATACAATCCATCATCATGAACTTGAACCTTCAACTCTTAAAAATACCCTTCCCCCATCAAAAACTTTAACTAAACTATAATTACACCTTCAACCATCAAATACTTAACTATAACTCTCTCTTCCACACAAAACTTTGAACTCCCAACTCTAAAACAAAGACAGGGGAAGGCATCCAACTAGTACCCTACATAACTTTGGAACCTAAGTGGAAGGTACAACCACTTTTTAAAGACGTTTCCCATCATACCCCACTTTAGAAACCTTTAAAGCATTCACCTCTCAACGAAAGCTCTTTTTAGGAGGAAAAATACACACAAGGAATTTCTTTGATTCATTTACACAATAACATATATGCATAATAAAAGATCACATACCCACGATGCTGTCTCTTCCACTCTTTTTTTATTCTTTCAATATAATACACGATATACATATACACACAAAAATATCGTCGAAGACGAAGTCCAAGCCAGCCATCTCGTTTCCTTCCCGCAAGAGGGAGAAGATACACACAAAATATACGTCCACAGCACTCATATTTCAAACCCTCTGCATTTTTCTCACAAACCAGTTGGGTTAATAGGGCAATTCAACAAGCGAAAAAATGTCGAAAATGTATGGATTTAGCAAACTGGGTGACCGAGATCTGGAGAGTGGAGGAACTCTTTATCCGGGCCTCTCTCTCGATGACAATGAATTGCGATGGAGTTTCATAAGAAAAGTTTATTCCATACTGAGCATGCAATTAATGCTCACCGTGGCAGTCGCTGCAACTGTGGTTCTCTATTCGCCGCTCACTCTTTACATTACTGCAACTCCGGGACTTTTGATTGGCATTTCTGTACTACCCTTAATTTGTAAGTTTCATTTTGGGCTAAGCCCCTTTTTAGGGTTTGAGTAGTTCGATCTGTTAGAGATTCTTCTTTTCATTTTTTTGTTTTCTTTGTGCAGATTTTTAATTTATGTAAGAATCTTGTTCTTGGGTGAATTTTCGCAGCGTGCTGTTATTTGTAGGTTTTCGCATCTGCCTAATTTCTAGGTATTATGTAAGAATTATTATTGCCCTACGTTTTGAAAAGGAATTCAGTTATTTGTAGGCTTTGACATCTGCCTAATTTCTAGGTTTTATGTGAGAATTATTATATTTGCCCTACGTTTTGAAAAGGAATTCAGTTTAATTGTAAATTGTCTCTGTCCTTTATTTTCTTGAGAATTTAGTCGGAAATTTGTTTGATTTCAAGCTCTCACTGTCTTTTATAATTAACCACATGAAGCTTCTGGATGAAAACTGGGTTGCAATTTTTTGTTATCGATGTTTTAGATCACATTTTTTGACCCATCACAACTTTTGCGATGGAAGGAAGTTTCTAGTGGGTTTCCTAAGGGGTATTAGTTAAAATTTGTGGTTACTTGCATGTATATACAGCAGAGAATTATATTTCTATTTAGACATGCACAACAATATACTGGTGATCAACCAGTGTGATGGGCCATGGTCTACGGGAGAGGTGGATCAATTGCTCTGATATTGACTTCAATTGTTTTCCCATATGGTAAAACAGGGCACAAGGCTAGGGGAGTCCAATTCTTGATGTTCTGCAAATCCCTCAAATATGGCTTATAAGATAAATGGTATTCTAAGCTTGATAGTGATATTTCCATGCTCTAAGAATTGGAGAATAAAACTGGTGCATGAATTATTCTACTTTATTCAATTAAAGAGATTACATTTATAGTTACAATTGAAGCTCAACAGCTTCCTGTAAAATAGGAATCTAACCTGACGCCTAACTCAAGCTAACTGACACCTCTACAACTAGTTGACACATTGACAATACAAAACAACATGTGGATAAGGTATTCATTAATTCCAACACTAAGAGACTGTGGGTGTCTATTGGCAGAGCAAAAAATAATATTAATTATAATGAGTGAACCCATCCTCTGATTGCTGTGGGAAAATAAAAGACAAAAGTGGATTTTCTGTCCTTAAACTGCAGAGAACTACACCTATGATAGCAACTATATAGCTGTTGGATTTTAGTTACAATAATTATGTTAAAATGTTACAACAAGATCAATTTGCTGAACTGGTTACTGCGCAATTGCATCCTATCAAAGTTCCTTGATCACCAACTTCCTGGGACACATGCAAACCTTGGCCTTTGCATTGTCATCCACTTGATTAATCTTGCACCTGAAGAGGTCTCCATATGACAACTGAATTGCTTCAAAAGTGCTCAATTGGAAATAATTCTTTGTAGGCAAGGACTTTTACACCTACATGCAGGCTGACAAAGTTCCACTTAGGTTTTTTGAGTATATCAATTTATAATTTTTATAGGTAATCAATCTTTCAACCCAGTATTCAAAATCTGTCATAGTTATAATCATAGCTCTAAAACTTGCTGGGAACTAGTAGAACTTGCGATTACACATGAACTAGAAGTAACTGACAAGTAACTCTCCAGAAACTTGCAGGTGAGGTTTTGGCAATTACTTGCCAAGTTTTGTTGAGTTTTTTTCAAATATTTGGTGAGCACTCATGAATCTATCAGAAAACTAGCCAGCCAGCAGAATTTATTTTTAATTTTTTTTCCTTTGCCTTGGATTTGAAGGAATTTTCAACAATTTTCCTAGCAGTTTGTTCCCTTACTTCATTTCTGATGCTTTTAAATAGTATTCTGCATTTTGTTTAATTTTTTTTTATGAATATTTATATATTTAAATATTTTTAATATGCCGAGTTTTGATGAGTCCAAGTCCGAGCCAAAACTTTGGGCTGCTGAGTTTTTGCTGTGTCTGAGTTTAAAAACTATGGTTATATAATACAGGAAAAACAAGTAGGGTTAACTCTTTGTTGAGTTTTTATTAATGCTATGTGTCAAGTCTACTGTTACTCTGCAGCTTATTGAATTCTTGAGTTTTAGTTGCATAACTATCCTTTTAAAAGAGTAGGCTTGCTCTTCAATCTCGTCAAGAAATTCTGATGTACAAGTCACTCTGGAGCTTATAATTCCACTATGTCGATCACCTAGTACAGATATTAAATGGAAAACAAAAAAAACTCGTTTGGTCACACTATGACTGCCCCTTCCTGTATGAGGATTTGATGCAGATGGGTTTCAAGTGCCTAGTGAAAGACAGTTGAACCCGCCACCCCACACACAAAACCAGCAAACGGTATGACAGCACTCAGAATTACAGTACAGGAGGACAACAAGTTACAATATTAATATTATTATTCAACATCCAACTAACCCTGGTCCAGGCATAAAACCCTGATATGGCAGTACATTTTAACTTGGAAAATTTTACAGCACCTTCTCTGATTGTAACAGTCCCATATGCCAACAAGAAGAAGGGAACTTATCCCTCACACAGTCACAATAATCAACTCAGAATTCTTTGATTCCCATGCTCCGTTGAATTTTCTTTCTTCACATACCTCTATATCCGTCTAGTTCAATTTTCATTACACTCTCTTATCTCTCCATCTCATAGATCTTGCCTTCATCTTAGGAGAAAGGTGTTCTGTAAATCCTTTATACTCTCCTTTTGCCTCCTTCACATACATAGACCTCCGTTCTGTTTGTAAGCATCAGGCACCATAATGGGCAAACCATCGGCCAATAACCTGTCTGCCACTAGCCAAGGTAACTGCAGTTAGAGTGAGCACATATTTAATATACCATAACTTAATAAATTCACCAGCATAGGGGTGCTGCAAGTAACGGCTGACAGAAATAAAGGGGACTTCAGCAAATGGGATGAATGGATGAATGATTTGTAATGATGTCCATGAGACCAAGCAGTCTAAGGGACCAAGAGCCGCAACTCTTAAGACATTTTCAAGCTCCTTTTGATGTCCTCTCTTCTTCTATGAATCTTGACCAAGAGACGGGCCATGTTGTGAAGCCTCGTTTCCTCAAATAGCTCGCTAAGACTGTCCACGTTCAAGTTGTTTTCATGCTTCATACGTATATCCTTGTATGCATCTCATTCCTTGATGAAGTGCCATTCAGTTTCAACCACCCTTTTGCTGCAGAAAAAGCAGGTCCTATCTTCCCAGTTTTCCTTTGGAACCGTCCATCTACCAGTTTCACACCTAAGATGATGTGAACCGGTCCTCAATTGTGCAACTAAGAGCCTAGCTTTACCCTTAAGATCGGCACACAAGTAGACTTTATCACCATGCTCCCAAGTGGGGTTGAACTCTTTGATATAATGTGATTTTTTACGCCCAATCTGATTTGTCACATGGCAGTCCAGAATTTCTCTAACACAAACTTTTGTATCTCCTCTTTGGTGTTAGGACATTCTTGCAACTTAATGTCCCATGAAGAAACGCTTGTTAAGTTGTAAACGCCAGCCAAAAAAAGGAATGAATAGATTGCTCTCTTGTCCAGCTCAACTTTTGTGTACCCCACGTGATCAGCAATGTCAATGCAAAAGACAAATGCCCAGCAAGAATAGGAAACTCTGTGGACCCCGTGACCAAGATAGGGATACCCACGACCTCATAAAAGAATATAGGCGGGTCCCAGCATAGGAATCAACCAGCAGCAGGGTTTAAAACACCCAAGGAAGATATGGCAGGTCCCAGCAGGACTAAGCGCCAGAAAGAGGATTCAAGTAGCAAAAAAATGAAGTGGCCCCCCCTCCAGACCACACAGACCTGAAAGAGAAGATCAGCGAGACAAGGAAGTGCGGGCCCCATGGAATCTATGATTCCAATAGCAATTCCTTTAATATTGTGTTCAGCCACACAAAAGACAGGACAAGGTGAGTGCTAGGAAGGAGTGGGTCCCAGTAGCGCCCAATCAAGAATTTTAATCACCATTTATTTACCCTCATGTCCAGAATCAGTCAAAGCCAAAAATGACAGCAAGAGGAAGATCTGCACACACAAAATGAGAAAAAGAAAACAAATTTTGATCGAGCAATATTTTTGGGGGTGCAGTATTGCAAGAGACCTGGATGCTCCTGCATGAGGATTTGTCCTTAAATCCTTGTTGAACCTTTTCTTTTGTTAGACAAACTGGTAAACAATCCTCGCCCTTTAATGCAGAAATGAAGTACATTATCACACTTTGATAATTTTTTTAACATAGAAACCATATCTAAGGAGAGATGTCTGTATTCTGTCAAACTTCATGTAAGACTTGCATGGCCATTTTAACGTGAGGAGCATGCATAGTGAGGCTTGAACTTGGGTCATTGTAAAGGGAGTTATTTTGCCTTACCACTGGACAGTGGACCACTAGATAAGCTCTGTTCAATTTTGATCCATTGTTACCAGCATGGATAATATTTCACATCTGGTTCAGAACTGGGGTCAGAGGAGGATTTGCTTGAAGTGAAGGCTGGAGTTTTAGAAGTAAAACCATTTGAGTTGCATGGGACTCCAATTATTCTTTTTTAATCTTTTTGGCGCTCATAATTGTACATACTACAGAGCAATTTATGTAACCAATTTTTAGGCTAGGTAATATCACCTTAACTTGAACTGACGGTTCAGCACAACAACTTTTCCTTTCTTTGAGTAGCAATCAGTAGGCCCAAGGTTAGAAGTAGATAGTATATTCTCTCCTTTGAGTATTTCCCTCCTCACCAATATATCAGTAGGATAGAGTTCAGAATTTTGGACTCTGAAATATAGTAGAATAGGCAAATCCCTAATACACCCACCTCCATTGGATATGTTAATGTCTTTTCTTTTAATTTTACAAAGTTTTCCTTGTTTTCTCAAGTGAAGTTCAGTAGTAGGTTAAATGTTCCACTCTTGTATTTTTTTTTATTTAGATTTCTGCCTCTTCCCTCTTTTGTTAGATTTTAATTTTTCTTCCGTTGGTTCATTGAAAGTTGACCTTGTCATCTGGGCAAATCCAAAGAGCTCTTCATAGATTTTGACAACTAGTGTGACTTTGTTGGGCCATTGATTGTCAAATTTCTACCTAACATTTCCTAAGGGTGTGAAATACAGAAAATGCATGAGACAAGAATTGTAGATCACAGAAAATATATAAAAGTAATTCTTGTATGAAAGCTCACGCTTTAATTGGATGATTGACCAAAAGTGTTTTATTATTATTGACATATGACTTGCAGTGGCACATGTTTTTAAAGTTTAGTATAAATTTAGGGCAAAGACATAAATTTTGCAAGCGATACCTGGGAAATTTTTATGCAGCCATACATGATTAAATTATACTTTGTTAATACTGTTTTCTGTATAATTTTGTTCTCATTATTTGCATTGGTAATTGTGCATGTACAGTGATGTGCCCTTTGTACTGCTATCATCAGAAGCACCCAGTTAATCTTGTGTTGCTGGGATTTTTTACTGTCTTTCTAAGCCTCACAGTTGGCATATCTTGTGCATACACAAAAGGTTGGTTAATCAGTTCATAAGTATAATCACTATTTGCGTTTTGGTCGGTGATAGAACAGGAAATAAAGGCATCTTTGCTTTTTGTATTTGCTTTGTTATTTTAGACAGTGGTTTATGTCTGATGTTTTGACATGAATATTCAGGAAGGATCGTTCTTGAAGCTTTGATACTAACAGCAGCTGTGGTGTTCTCACTAACCGGCTACACATTCTGGGCTTCCAAAAAGGGCAAAGATTTCAGTTTCTTAGGCCCAGTTCTCTTTACCAGCCTTCTTGTCCTCATTCTGTTTAGCTTTATTCAGGTTATGGACTCTCTACTTTTGTTTTCCTACCTTTCTTGTTTCCTTATTTTCTGGGCATATAAAATCTGGTTGATTTGCATTCATCTTTATTTTTGTATGGACAAAGAAATTTAGGTCCTTAATCCTTGGAACTTGATTTTATTGTTCTTTGTATCTGGCAACTGAACACAAGTTACGTACAAACTTGTATTATCCACATCTGGGGAATTTGTGCTACATTTTAGGTCCGTGTCCCTTCTGTTGGGAGGTGAAGGAAAGATGAAATACATGAAATGAGTGCAGTGCAGATTGATTGGGATACAACCTAGTTTGCTTAGTGTATGGGGAAATAAATAATTCTGCAACAACCTCACCAGAGGATCCATGTCTCAATTTTCTTCCCATGAGAGCTATCACAGATTCTAGCAAGCATAAAATTAAAATAACATGGAGAATTCATGCAAACCAAGGGATGTATTTCATATATTTGAAGCAGTCATCTTTTAAATTTAAATTTTGTCAGCTATCATTTTCTGTTTAGCTTAAATCTGACTTTTCTGTGTCCTTAGTTTTTAAAACTCCACAAGTGTTTAATCTGTCTTATTATGACTAATAAATTCAGTTGAGGTCTGTTTTCCTATCTTTGTTGTAAGACTGCAGAAATTGTCTTATGGCAAGTTGGAAACAACTGGAATACGTAGCATGTAGTATGTACCAGTGGCAACAATTGTTTACACCCACAGTTATAATTATTTCCTGTTGGCAAGTCCTTCCTGATTTCGTGGTGGAGGCCTCTTTATTCATGATGCTTGCTTCCTTGCATCAATCTAATAGATGCTTGTTTGCAGTATTTGAATAGGCTAGAAGCCTAGATATTTATCTACCCCTTTACTGCATTCTGCTATATAATACATTCTTCAAAGCTCCTACAGACTATTGATAGGTACAGGAAATATGCATGCTAATAGATAAGAAAGTAGTAACCTGACTAACCTGTATAAGGTTTGATTTTTTTGCTAAATCAAGATTTGTAAAACAAAATGTGAGCAATATATAACTCACTTTGCTAGCCATAAAATAGGCTCAGAGATTCTCTCAGCACCAAGCTAAAATAACTTGTTGAGGCATTTTGTTAAGATCACCACTTGCAATGTGATGTCAAGTGGTGTTATTTTACTTCTAAGCTGGTCAGTGAAGTTTCACCTTTGTGGGTTAGGCCACTTTCTCTTTGCCATCTGCTAGGGATGACCCCTTGCATTATGACAGAAATGGTGCAATGAATTTTTTTAAGGGAGTGCTGTTCCCATGCTAAAGAAAAGGTCACAAGTGTCAGCTTTTGAGACAACATCGAGAGAGCAATTTAATCTAGCTAAGCCTACTTTTTCCAGCTTTTCCTCGGTATCCCATGTTCCTGAATCCTGTCTCATTATATCCATCCTTCCGAGACTGAACCCTTGTTGTGAATTCTTGATGAATGAAATGGAGATTGATGCATTGCGTATGGTTGTCTAGGTCTGCACAAAAATGAAGAAAATATCTAGAAAACATTTGTGCTTTTTAGTTTTCTATATCATTTATTATCTGCTTCTTTCTTATAGATAAATTCAAAAATTGAAATGAAACATCTTGTACAATCAGGATCCCCCACTTGGTAAAGGTTGGCTTTCTTTGATTGATTTTCTCATTACCTATGACTCCATGTACTAAGTCTTAGGCAACAAACGTGTGCTCGGATATGATGTAAACTGATTATTGTATCTGTGGTAGATTTGTAGGTTCCATCCTTTTCATGGATGGCCAACTGGGCCACATCTTACGTGTTAACTATTTGCTTCTGTTTTCTAAGTTTCTTGCATATTTGGTTGATTGTCCTAAAACATGTACTAACTGCCAATAGTAACTTATACTTACTCTGTGAACAGATTTTCTTTCCACTTGGTTCTCTCTCAACGACCATTTATGGTGGAGTGGCAGCTCTCATATTTTCAGGATATATTGTATATGATACTGACAACCTAATAAAGAGGTTTACTTATGATCAGTACGTCTGGGCCTCAGTCGTTCTCTACTTGGATATTTTGAATCTATTCCTGGCCTTACTGCAATTATTGAGGGGAAGCGATTGAGGATCTTGGCATAATTGACATCCTACAGAGCCCTGAAGATTATTGTGGAAAGTTTATGATAGTGGAAGATTATTCTAAAATAAGCAACTGTATTAGGCATTTTACTTTCTCTTAAGGTTGTTCCTTGTGGTAACACAACTGGAACTCTACCAACTGGATAATGATTCAAAATTCTTGAGGGACAGCTTTAGAGGCATGGTTAAGCTATAATGTTCAATATCTGCTAAAAAATAAGTAGTGGTATGTTTGAGTCATAGTGCCAACAAATATGTAAAGCTTTGTACCTAACATTTATTTATCTGCATCTTCTTTCTTTAGATAATTTTCTTTCCATAACAGTTATGACTTAAAGTGGTAGATACACCTCTATCTATTGGTTATTTTTTAATATTAGTGTTTTTGAGAGGCTGCATTGTTCTGAATGTAACCATATTCATAAGAGTATATCTTTAGCTTAGTATGAAAGAAATATACGGAATGTGCTGTACCATATTATTATGTTTGGTGACTGGATATGGGTACATTATTTTTTGCTGTGATATATTGCAAAAAGAATCATCACTTAGTAAAAAACGATGTACAGAAAATTTAAAATATGAAGTGATATGTTTGTTCGTTCCTTATTACCTTAGCAGATGCTTTTGTCATTATTTATTTCTGAGAAATTACTGGGCCAAACTAGCAAGAATGCTACAAAGACTGATTATGTTCTGTTAAATTTCCTCTTACATCATACTCAATATTTAGCATAACTTCTTGCATCCAAAGAGGGAAAAAAGTTTGTATGATTAGTCACTGTTTTGTAAACTTTTCATAAATTAGTAAATTACAGAAGTGGCTAACTCTGACTTGTTTTGATTATATTATGTATCTTTTCTATAGTTACCTAGAGACGTGGGTGCATGGGTACCAGTACAGGGATAGGGACACTGTTAAAATTAGGATACACAAGTAAATGAATAAAGGTACGACTATATTATTTATAAATGTGGTCACTAAAAATTGTGGGTATAGGGATGGGGATGTAGACTTTATTCATTTAATGCTGCTTCCAGGTAACTATGATTTTTTCTCATAAGCATTGGTAGCGGTGGCTATGAACAATTGTAACGGTGAAGCATTCATGGGGCCTGAGTAATGCTCCTCAGAATCTTAGTAATTGTTAATTTTATATGTACGAATGGCTGGTTAGCCTGTCCTTGCCTTCTTTCTTGCATAAGTGTCAAAAGGATGATTGCATTTGTTATGAAATGCATGCTAGTCTCTAAATATGGTGTCACAGAACTCTTTTATTCATGGTCTTCATTGAACAATCTTTGTGGTTTTCAGGCTTGGCCAATCACACAATCTTGTGTGGCTTTTAAAATTGACTAACTTATTGCATCCAGAGGGAAAAAAATCAGTATGATTATTCACTGTTTTTGTAAGCTTTGTCATATATTGCATAAGTAGCCAACTCTGATTTCTTTTCTTTTGAATCTTCTGATTATATGATGCATTTTTATCATAGCTAGAGACGTGGGGGTATAGGTACCAGTACAAGGACGATGATGGTTCTAAAACTAGGATACACAAGTAAAAGAACAAGGGTATGCCTATATAGATGTAGTCACCAAAAATTGCAGGTACAGGGATGGGGTAGTACCTTTGATTTTTTCTCAATAACTGTAGTGTCCCCTTATTGTTTATTTTATGTTTTTTGATTTTTTTGTATTTTCTGATTTTTGGAAACAAGAAACAAACTCAAACAGCGAACTGAAAATTTAAATAGGTGGCTGGAAACACAAGAATCAAACCTTCGTATGCTGCTATAAACCTTCAACTACACCAAGAGTATTAGATCTAGCATGTAAACAATAATTTTCCACAAGTATGCTTGCTGATTTGAATTTATTTGACCATGATCAGCTAGTAACCTTAAAATCACAATGATACATTAGATCTGAGTGTAAACAGCCATCCACCAGTTGGAAACATCAAATAGGAAATTTAAATGGAAGTTCTATTAAGTGCAGTTGCTGTAGCAAATTATAAATGAATTTACACTCACAACTAGTACAATCAGCTGTAGTTGATAAATCAGATTTGAAACCTTTGAAAGATACCTTAAACAACCTCCAGAAAAATTGTTGATCAAACCCTCCAAAAGTGCTGATAAATAATGAATGTTAAATCAGATTGTAAAACCCTTGAAATTCCCCTTGATAGGGCGGCGAACCAACTGTATGGCGGTGGCTGTTAGGAAGGTACGGTCGGACGAATGGTACGACCGGCAGCAGCGGTTAGCAGCAATCATTAACTCTCAATTTTATGATGTTTTCCCTCCTTACCAACAACAATCAAAATATAATATTTTCCCCTTAGATTTATGGGTTTATTTGATGACAACAATTCAGATTCAACACTTGTTGATGCACAATATCTCTCCAAAAGATGGTGCGCACCTCAATTTTTTGCGCACCTCAATTTTTTTTTCCTCCTTACCAGCAGCAATCGAAGTATAAAATTTTTCCCCTTAGATTTCTGGATTTATTTGATGACAACAATTCAGATTCAACCCTTGTTGATGCACAATATCTCTCCAAAAGATGGTGCTTAGTTAGGGTTAACTGGGAATGTCATAAACAATTCAGATTCAGCTCTATATGATGTTAAAAAATCCATCAAAAATCTGAAATTCAATATATAAATCCTCAAATATACTTTGGACAATGAAATGATATTTGCTTGTAAAAACACTGTAGCGGTAAGCAAACAAAAAAAACTCCAAATCTTCCACAAATCAACACAATTGTCATTCTTAGATGGAATCAACCAAGATTGCAAACAAGGTTTTTGTTCTCTCAAACCCTCAAATCAAATTGAATGCAAAAAGATAATTTAATAATTATTCTCAAATGAAGATAAGTGTTTCCTTTTATAGTGTTAAAAAATGGGCCCTTGACACCAAATTTCCAAAACTATTTAAGATCACTTTTATTTAACATTTATGTTTTAATTTTATTTTAATATTAGTATGTAAAAATAATATTAGTATCTACAATTAATGATTATTCTCAAATGAAGATAAGCGTTTCCTTTTATAGTGTTAAAAAATGGGCCCTTGACGCCAAATTTCCAAAACTATTTAAGATCACTTTTATTTAACATTTATGTTTTAATTTTATTTTAAGATTAATATGTAAAAATACTTTTTATTTTATTTTTATTTTAGTACTATGTTTAAGAATATTTTTATTTTAATTATAATAATATTATTAATTATTTTTAATCCCAAAAAAAAGACATGACATTAACATTGATAGCAATTGCTATCAATAGTTGTAATGGTGAAACACTCATGGGCCTTGAGTAACACTCGTCAGACTCGATGATTTTCAATTTTATTATGTATGAATGGCTAGTTGGCCTGTCTTTCGTGCGTAAGTGTCAAAACGATGACTGCATTTGTTATGAAATGCATGTTAGTCTCTAAATTTGGTGTCACAAGCTCTCTTATTTTAAACAATCTTCGTGGCTTTTATAGGTTTGTGCCAATCACACGTGCTTTTGTGGCTTTTACATTTTACAATTTTGGTTTGTGGTTTACTATTATAGAGTTTAATGTTTATATTCTTTACAGCAATGTTAGCCTTTTTGTCATTATTATAACAGCCAGTAAAATACTCTCGATCCCAGCTTGTCCTATTTGCTTTGTTGCATGGCATTTTTAGGACGGTGTTGTGTTTCAGGGATGGCAAGACGCATTTTGGGGCAGGCAGTCCGTGAGGGCTTTTGTTGGGTGTATATATAAATCTGTGTATAAATTCAAATTTTTACAAGTTTAGTTTAATTTTCATTGATTTAAGTATAGGAGCAATACTTTTTTTTTTAAATCATGACAAAAAGGTCCTAAGGCTACAAAATGACAAAAGGCTGAACAATAGGTACAACAATAAGGTTATAGTTGTCAACAACTAGATCTACAATTATGTTTCATTGGGGCTATCACTATTAGTATTTGATCAAACTCCAACCATCCTTGTTACACATCCTCTTCATTAATTTGTCTAGTATGTTCAAGATCAACATCTCAATATGTAGTTGTAGTCTAATGATACTCAAGAATTTATTATAATCTATCAATCTGGAAGTCACAAGGTATTATGAATTGTAACAAACTTTTTTGCAAGGTATTATAATAGAGCAAAAGTATTTGCAATTAACACTTCAAAAAAGAAAAATGAATGTTAATGATTTTTTAAATTTCAATTAACGGTAAAATAAAAAAATTAAATAATAAAAGTAACATGTTAAAATATAAAATTGATAAATTACAAACATTTTAAGTTTCTTACCTCAATCAACCACCAAATATCAAGTACCTTTTGTCTCATCTTTTTCCCTTCTTTTGACTTGACATTGGTGCACTTTTCCATTGCACAAACCATTAGGTTCCACTTCACAAACCATTATGGATTGTAGAGACTCTTGCCCCTCCAACATCCTCTCTAACAAAATAAAATAGATAGCCTATCTAGTCTCTACTAGTTTGAGGACCCACTTCTTCACAAAAGCCTTGGAGAGTGTTAAGTGATATGTGGTGGTTGCATACAAGCATTTGAATGTCTTCAACTTGGGTCACAACTATTTCCATCCAAGCTATTTTTCTATCTAATCTATCATTCTAGTCTCTTTCAAAGCATTGCTTAACATATAAACATAACATGTAGTCCAAAAAATATGTTTGTAAGCACTCTCCACCTGCAAATCAAATAACTCACCAACAAACATTGAATTGGTCACAACTTGCACAACATTTGAAGCCCCAACATTCTCTATGGCCTTCCTTAAAAAATGAAATTGAAAGTCTACATCTTTGTGTTTTCTCAACAATCAATATATCTAAGAAAATATGAACTACTTCAAAATATAACAATATTAAGTTGCTGATTTCTAATATCAATCCACCCATCAATGACAATGGAGCAGCATACCCTTATCAATGTTTACCTCTTGTCTTCTATCAACAAGTTCACATTCGAATATTATTTGTTGTCAAGGAGGGTGGTATACAATCTATGTTCTTTAGGGGGCATATGAGGATCCAATTGTGTTTTTTTTTTTAAACATTTCTTTGACCTAGATAATGTGTCATGTAAAATGGGATGAGATAGGCATAAAATAATTTGGTTAGAATGCTTGCATGTCGACCCTACAACTATATTTTGCCTATTACATGTGGTTTTACTCTTCTCTCTATTAGAACCCTCAACCCTCACAACATCGTTGGTGACATATTGGAATTTTGCCTCTCTTGTTGCTCAACCTAGACATTTCAAACCTCTCTTCTTAAGTTATTTTTTGTGAAATTCTAATCCTGTTTCCACTCCCACCTAATAAATAGTGACCAACCTTACTATAACTCTCTGGGAAATCAATTTTACATATATGACACAACCAATATTTTCTCTCTCCTAAATTTTAAGACATGTTTTTGTCCAAAATGGTGACATAGTACAAGAAGGATTTTGTGGCTTTGAACATATTTGCATATTTTTGAGCAATAGTTGAATGACATTCAAAAGAGATCCTTACATATTTGTGTTCTTAGAAGAATCTCCAAGACTTGCTTCATTTATAATCACTTCCTCAATTTCCACCTCATACTAATCACTAGAAGAACCTATTTGCTTATTCTAATTTGTATATTGTTAACCTCGTTTCAATTCCACCAAATTTAAAATTTTCACGTTGAAACGACAAGTGTTGTCATGTGTCGAACTCCTTTGTCAGGTTGCTTTGGTCGCAAAATGACAATGTTACTTGTTTCCTGTACCAGTTGTCATAATTGTTCATCGTTGAAATGTCGCATTTGACCTAGTTCATCTCCATCCCTTGCATCAAACCTAGTGCATGTACATTGTTTGGAGGAGAATCATCAATTGTTTCAGTCAAAATCCCAGGAGTAGTTAACCAGTTTGTCGGAAACAATTAATTCTTGAAATCTATGAGAGATGGTACAAAATCTTTTTACCGGGATGTTCTTGATTGTATTTCACCTAATGTGGCAAGTTTTTAGACCGAAACGCTTTTTGGTTTGAAGATATTAAAAGTTCAAGTTTTTGACGACAGTTTGTGGAAACAATTAAATAGGGTTTTCATAAGAGCTGGTGCGAAATGGTTTGGCAGAGAGCTTTCTGATGTTATTATTGACAATGTGGCAAGATTTGAAGAGAAAATATTAATCCAATAAAAAATTATGCATCAATCTTCATTTGTCAAGATTGGTAGATTTGCCAGGCAAATTTTATAAGGTTTTTCAGAAACGAATTCGGATACTTTCAAGTTTAATTTCACTTCTCCAGCCCGAAAACTCAAGCACATATCTCGGAAGCATTCTTTGCCAAAGATGCACGGTGAAGTCACCCAGTCCATCTGCCATAGACACCTGGATTCATAAAAGTAAAGCTGAAAGTAAGTCATTGGTTGTGGCAGGCTGTTTTCCTCAAGGAAGTAGAAACTTGAAGGAGCTAGATGATGTAAGTGTAGTTGGAGTGCAACAAATTGATCACATAGTGGAGGTCGTTGAAGACACTAAAGGTCCATGAAGTTGGGCTTTCGAAAAGGAGTACACTGCCAACTCTTAATCTTTCAAAAAAAAGAAATAATAAATTTGTGGAGATCCTTCCAATAAATGTAGTTTGTCTGGGTGCTTACACTTACTGCAAGACTAAACGTGCTCATGGGCATCTTGGGAGTTATACTGTGCATACTCTTAGTAACCGTGTCAAAATTGTTATTGTTGGAGGAGTTAAGGAGATGTGGCTGAGCAACGAAGACAAAGGAGCTTAAGGCCAAGATATTAGAGTAAATCTTTCTATTCTCCTAAAAGCACTTGTGGCCGAGCTTCCTTCTGATAGGAGTACAATGCTTCCAATTGGCATGAGAAATCCCCCTTATATTATTGAGCACTTGGAAGAAATTGCCGAAACCCCCGGCGATCAGCTTGTTGTACGTTTTAAGACTTTCGATGGAATTTGTCGGTACTTTTATAAATACTGGGAACTAAAGTAGTTCTCGGTACTCACTAAACCTCTGAAAATTTTAATAAAGTATTTTGTTCCTAACTACAGGAGAACCACGACAAATGGGAACTCAGTCATAATGCTTTGCGGTTCCTAAACACCCTCAAAGCCCCAACCCCTTTCCCCTGCAGCGTATCAAATGTAAACAGAAAGCATCGAAGAAATGTGATGGTGTGAACCACCATGATTGCAGATATGCACATTGGTCTGATGTGGCATTAGAAAGTTTCAAGCAAATGTAATCCGCAGGTGTAAAACCTAGACGCCATAACTTTTCTAGTATCCTCTCGTCCTGTGCTTGAACGAGAGCGAAAGAACGGGGTATGAACATCCATCCAAAGCATAATTGAAGGGAGAATTTTTCTCAGATGATGTAGATGCACGTGCATTGGTAAACATGGATACAAAATGCAGAAGCATAGTCTAGAAACGTGAACTATTTGGAAAATGCCTCGAAGGGATGTTTTATAGGACACCATAGTCGTAGATGTTTGAAAAATAGATCTGTTGAACAGGCTTTAAAGAATCCAAGCAAACGCGCTTACTAGTGTAAAACTAAACTCCAGTGTAGTTTTCAAAAATATAAAATTTTAATATTTTAATTAATGTTTAGATTTTTTATTTATTGTTACTAAAAGTAAGTCATCAACATGGAAATACAAGGTTGATTGTATTCTAAAAAATACTAAAGTTTATTAAAAAAAATTAAAAATGATATCAAGATGATATAATTATTTTCTATATTGGATAAATAGTTAAAACAAAAAGTAGTACATAATACTTTCCATATATTTTTTTTAAATTATCGAAATGAGAAAAAATTAACCTATGCACTAAAGTTTCAAGTTATAAATACGAAAAAATTGAAGGAAAAAAATGAAATTTAGTATTAAAAAGAGTGGAGCCCCTCTTAACCTCATTTTCTACATTTTATCAAGAATTAAATTATAGTGTCAATTTTACAATAAATTACATTCAAATGATTTTACTCTCTCACTCTCTCAAAAAAAAATCTACATTTCATGAGTTTACATCATTTCAAAATTCTTGAAGCATATATGTCACTTTCTAGTGATTCAAGTTAAGAAGTTAGATTAGTTTTGGTCATTTCCTTCATAAAAGTGGGACACGGGTTTAAAATTTCATCCTTGTTGAAGAAAGAATAGGATCAAATGGAGGAAGAGACATAGTCACAAGGTTGGTTTGTCAATTTCATCAAGTGTTTTATGTATGACCTACTACATGAAAGTTGGTAGCAAAGCGAGCCTTAGGCACAACCATCTAGGAGTAAAAGATGAGATAAGATGAGTCAATAAAAGAGGATTCTTAGACTCATCAAGAAAACCCCAAATAGTGATAATCAATTAAGAAGGCAAGGATGGATAAGACATCCCTATAAGATTTACCTATGATGGAGACAGAATCACAAGACCACAATTTAGATGAGTGAAGCACATTACAATAGCAATGTGCTATTCTATTAAATTAAAAAAAATATGGAATAATATTTGATTATATTCTACAAGTGTAATATTACAATGATGTAAGCTCAAAACTCAAATGTGAGTACTATTTATAATAAGGTCCAATCACATGACAACTAGGTGAGTCACCAAGTGAGTCATAATGAAGGAGACTAAGTAAAACATGACTTGCTAAATATTAAAGATGCTTCCTATGAACGTGACACATGTAGGTGAGAGAAGATGTTCCTCACAATGTGACACGTGTACAAATCAACACCTAAACAAGCTTATTCTATGCATAATAAACCTAGGATAATTGAATAGATATGAAAAAGTATTATGTGTTCTACCACCCCCCATAAGCATAGCTTAGGTAGGTATTCAAGATGATAATGGCTCTTGGCTACAAGGCCATGTAAGGTACCCATGTACACAATGATCTCTTAGAAATAGAGAAATGGAGAAAACCCATAGGAAGAACCCCCCCCCCCCCCAAAAAAAAAAGAGAGAGAGAAAAGGAGAGAAGATCAAAGATGACCCTACTCATAAAATATCTAGATTAGGAGTTTGAGCCTACTATATAGAATTACTAGAAGCCTTTAATGAAGCATCTCTAAACTTTGAAGATGCAAGTGATAGTGAAGGCAAAAAACATTATGAGAAATCTTATTGTTCAAAATCTTTCCAAGCATCAAGCTCGTTATTTATATGATTGTCATATTGAGAATTATCAAATGT
This sequence comes from Cunninghamia lanceolata, assembly GCA_027924645.1. Classification (NCBI taxonomy): domain Eukaryota; kingdom Viridiplantae; phylum Streptophyta; class Pinopsida; order Cupressales; family Cupressaceae; genus Cunninghamia; species Cunninghamia lanceolata. The sequence continues at coordinate 18,379 of BSBN01002011.1, read as the reverse complement.
ATAGAATTGTCCATAATAGGACCATATGGGAATGGAGGTTCAATGGGATCTCCATATATCTCCCAAATTTGGTCCATGCTATGATGTGTGGTCATTACCACTAGAAATGATTAATCCTAGGACATGATCCTTTTGTTAGCCCATGATACTTATTTTTACGTAGATATATTTCCTCCAGGTTAGATCTCTTAGGATGGAACTTTATAAAACTTCATGATTACAAAATGTCAGTGTATTACCTCCCAAAAACAAGTACATGTGTGATGGCACTTTATAAGTTGAGTACGATTGTATTTACACCCTCCCTGTCGCCGTCCTCGCCCTCCCCCCAAATTGTTAAATCAAGACCCCCAACATATACAATGTGTGGCACTTAATAGAATAGTGTGATTACAAAGTTGTTTTCTACTAAGAGCAACAAGGCGAGTTAACATCAATTTAGATAAATCTAATCATAACTAGATAAAACCAATTTCACTAAGATGTGGAACTTGAATATAGCTTTTCAATACCTATAAGAAATCACAAAATGGATACTCGAAGCAAATGTTATGCTTGTTTCTATAGAAGTGATCCTCTTGGGGTGCACAATGATACTCAGGGGTTGATGTTGCATTCAGATGGAATTGAGCTAAGGTAAATGTTGAGTTAACATTTTATTGATGTGATAGGTGCCAACTAAATAGGAGTTACACATGAAGGACAAAAATATTTGTTTTTCTATCTTATGTAAGAAGAAAAAAAATTATGTCCGTATAAATTTCATTTAGGAGAATGATTTAAAAAATATTAAAACCTCCCTATTTAAAAAAATTCCCCCTTTTGTAATTTAATGTCATTAAATGACAAAATTGAAAGCCCGTTACCTTTAAAACAAAACATTTAAAGGAAACACAAAAGAAGTTACTTATTTCTCACCTCTATGTAACTAGCACCTACACAAAACAAAGTCTATTTAAAGAAAAATGCTTATGTGACACCCCCTCTTCCACAAGAAGAGACGTTACATGCCTCCTAGCGATGAAATGCACTCCAAGAGCTCTACAATAACTCTACACAATGTGCAACTAAAACTAGCAATTGGACCCATACGTTCAATGGGCACGCCGATAGTTTTATTAATATATTAAAATTTAGTTAAACTTAGATAATTTTGTGATATTTTGAGTTTGAGTTTAAATAAAGAATGACCCCAATGCAAGTTAATTGCAATAACCCTATCATGAAGGAATGCTTCTTGTTTAGTGTTTTGTTCGTGGCTCTTCCTTGGTTGAAGTTTGACTTAATTATCTCTTGTTGATGTGTTATTTGGTCAAGATGTCTATTTCCTCATCAAGGCCAACATGTTTTTGGAGTGTCTATTCTACTAAAAGTTTTATGTACTCTTTGTTGATCTTGGTGGATTTGAACTCAGTAGTCATAGTTATTGTAGCTATCAATATTGGTTGTATAAAGTTACTCATGTGTTCAGAGTTTAAGGTTTTTTCCTAGTGGTACCCCCACTATTTAATTTTAGATTGCAATCAAATGTAAAGGGAAATGTTTTTTCTTAGCTTATGTGCCTACTGAATGAGTTCAAACCCTCTTATTAGCATGAAATTCTTAAAATAGTTAACACTTATGAGGTTCATAACTCAACTAATTGTACTCATATAAGCTTTATCTTAAACAACTAGGATATTAAGTTTGAACATAGTCCACTAGGAACTTAGTTTCAATAAGCTTAGGATAGAATTCTAGCATTCTCACTTTAGTTGTTTAGGTGTCTAAGAGCTCATAATAAATTGAAAAGAGGCATTGATTTCAATGCACCTAAACCTCAACATGTCTATTTTTTCTTATCTAGAAAAAGTAGTACCTAAAGACTCATGATAAATGAAAACACAAATCATCCCATGATGTTGATGTGAAGTGAAGATAAGCTTCAAAAATGACAAGATGCAAAGATAGTTTGACAATGACATGAAACTTTCTACAAAAATAAGATAACTTGAAACGTTTGTTAAGTAAACAAGGCCAAGATTTCTAGAAAGACCCAAATTAGAATCCGTTGATAGAGGAACAACCAAGATTTATCTCTGCAGACTTCCATACATACTTCAATAATAAAAGCTTCAAAGAAACAAATTGAAAGTGGATCAAAATAGAACTTTATTTCTTGGCTTGCAAGAGAATGATGAAATGTTAAAAATTAGAGAAGTTGGTTGAAGGGCTTAAAAGAATACTATGTCCAACCAAGATGGTCGATCATTTCCTAAAACTAACTTCAAATAAAAAATGAAATGTTGCTAAAAATGCCAATTTTAAGATAAACATAACAATATAATGCTTGGTTAGAGACAACTTCTTTTATTGATTCTTGTATATATCATTTTCAAAGTTCAAACTAATATATATGTATTCACCCTTAACATGCACACTAATTTTTGAACCCTTAACACTAAATTGAAAGAAGTGGATGATTTGTAAACCGATAATTGAAAGTGAATGATTGGTGAACCCAATGCAAAATTATGAGCCACACCTAAAGAAAAACTAACTAACCAGGAGCTCTAAAGGAAGTTCTTAACTACACACACAAATATAAAATACTCTAAAGTAATGCATTGAGTAAAGAAATGGTATAAGATCTTATTCGACTTACCGATCAAGCAATTTTGTAGAATTACCTGATTTAGTTAAAATTCCACTCACTCGGGGTTGCCACTGCTTCTCTCCGAATGGTTGGAAAATTTGAAAGTAAAATATCACAACGCAGTGAGGGGTATAAATAGCAAATTGAATGATTGGCAACCTTCTATGTCATGAGCAATAAGGGGAAAATGAAGCGTGTGGTGGGTTAGTCTACTGAAATACTATCCACTTCAATAGTCAAAGAACCAATACTTGAATCAAATCAAATTGAATGATTGAAGGAAATACTTGAATCTTGTGGATCTTCTCATGAGAAGATGCAAAAGTCCGCAACTATTGTCTCTACTATTTATGTATTTATAATTTTTTGTTTCATGTTAATAAAAGCTTTCTTCCCAAAAAAAAAAAATTTAATTCACACTACAGATGGTGCGCTGGTGATGTGAATTTATAGTTCACTATAGAGTAATGTGGTGTGGTGTTCTTAATTTAATGCCAAAAGATTGTAACTAAGATTGCAATATGAGGGTAGGTGAAATAGAAAGAGGTATACATGTTTTCCTTCTAGACTATAGCTGGAGAACATTTGAAATAGGACTAAATGTTCTCCATCTAGATTGTAGTTGCCAGAGAGTATGATGCAATGAGTGTGATTACTGTACTTGTGGTTTACTATAAAAATCAGATATCAAAACATCTAGAAGATTTCTAATGTAAATGGCAAGAGGGTTCCTTTTATATTTTTTATTTGGCATTAAATCTCATTATGTAATAGGTAGTCACCTCATTGTCTTGGTAGTCGTAGATGTCTTATCAAAGCAAAGCATAGTTTAAAGGTTACTGGTAGATATTGGCCTCACTCAGAGCTACAGGTAAATGGATATGTTCACTGAGTATCTTCATGTTCAACAAAATCCAATAAGACTCTGCTCATTCATTTGTAATTATAATTTATACTACAAATAAATAAAATTTGCCCTTTCATTCTTTTTTTTGACCATCCTCCATACTTTTTGTAAATTAATTTTAATATACTTTTAACTCGACTTGAGTTCTGTAACTAAATCCAGTCTACTTTGGGCTTAACATATTTTAAGGTATGTGTAATATGATTCAACAAGCACACACTTGTTTCATTTTTTTTGCAAGTTGTCAAGAAGTTTGACTTTGTACTACAGTTTAGTTTCAAATTAGATCTCAAGCTCATAACTTAGTATATTTCTTACCATTAGTTTAAACTAGTAATCGTTTCACATTTTCATGGTTACACGGGGCACCGTTTAAACTGGTAATCATTTCACCGTACGTTGTTTGATTTACTTTAAAAGTTTTTAAAGCATTTCAATATACAACAAATAGAGGGAGACCCAATTACCAAATAAACTAGCAATTGCACCTTAGCGTGCAATGGGTACACCGAAATAGCATATAGAAAAGAAGTAATTAGTGGTATAGTGCATGACCATTTATTATATTTGGGAAGAAAGCATACACTTTTGGCCAGGGTGAGGGAGAAATGGAGTAAATTAAATATGTTGACATAATTAACAATTTAGTTAGTTTTGAATAGCAATGGGTAAAAGTAGTTATGGAAATGACAAACTTTTTTTTCCTTTTTGCTTTGGTAAACTATTAGCATGTGTATGGACTTTTTTGCATGGTGCATATATGCCTCTCTATCTCTCTACCTCTCTATATATCTATTTGTCCTCCCTCTATATCTCTCTATTTCACTTTGTTGTTTAAATAAATATTTATTTTATATATAAAATCTACTTTTATAGTTATGTTTTTTATTATATATTATACTTAATATAATATAACTTATTAATATAAATAAAATATAATATATAATTACTACATAGTATATTTTTAATATAAAACTATTTAAATTAGCCTATAAGAAATCTAACAGTGTAATTGACCTTGCATGGAGCAAGGGGGAGAGGGTTGGAGAGAAATAGAGAGAGGGATGGGTGTGAGGGGGAGGTGAAGGGAGAGGAAGATAGAGAGAGATGAGAGCAGGAGAGAGGGGTAGCCAAGGAGAGAGAGAGAGAGAGAGAGAGAGAGAGAGAGAGAGAGAGAGAGAGAGAGAGAGAGAGAGAGAGAGAGAGAGAGAGAGGAGAGAGAGAGAGAGAGAGGAGAGAGAGAGAGAGAGAGACGAGAGAGAGAGAGAGAGAGAGAGAGAGAGAGAGAGAGAGAGAGAGAGAGAGAGAGAGAGAGAGAGAGAGAGAGAGAGAGAGTTAACAAATGATTGTGAGTTGCAAACAATGGAGGAAATAAAAGGAGGGAAATAAATGCATTTATCATTATGTTCATTACAATAAACAAGTGGAGTCAATGGTATCATGACAACTATCTTATTCAATGGATAATATTATGGAGAGTAATTTCTTTTTTTGTAAAGAAATTACCATTATAGAGAGTGTGTTTTCTAAATATTTAGTGTCCATGGGGAGCTATGCTTCAAAAGTTATAAAGAAAATAAGTTTGTCCTCAAATGTTGGGCGGATAAAATACATCAAAAGGGTAAATTAATTGGAGTGGAAGATGTGCAGAATTTGACAAAAGAAAGACTTGATAAAATGATTAATTCAATTAAAGGATTTGATCTTATAATAGGTGGAAGCCCCTTAACTGATGGGCCTATTTTGTATGAATTTGAACCATGGATTGTGAATTATGTAAGGCATGCAATGCATTCAAATATAACATGATAGAATAATGAAACCTTCATTTTGTATAAATTCCTTATTTTTTCATAGTCAAATTCCCACCTAGATTGAAGAGGCTACCAAAAACAAGTATTAAATTTGTTTGCACAATCAACACGGAACTAATTGTAACTATGGATATTTTCGAGTTGTAGACCCATATGGTATTATGGTAATGAATTATTTATTTTGTATTTGTCTGTACTTAAATAGATTAGTAATTTCTTGTTTACTCATAGTCATGTTCCCCCAAAATTGAATATGTTAGCAAAAACAAGTATTGAAAATTGTGGAAATTATTTTGGATTATATGCCAATTACAATCCTAGGGTTATTAAAACTTTTGATTAGTCATGCTAACCATGGTTTCCTTTTTGAAGGATTGAATGAAAGCCTAGAGGATGTGCAATAAATCAAATTTCATAAAAGAAAGCACTTAGATATAGAAAAGGATTATTATGAAACCCATCACAAGAAACTATTTCAAGAGATAAAGCTCAAAGAAAGTATGTCTTCTAAAGGTTCAAATGTATGTAGAAATTAAAGATATAAATTTTCATTAACCACACCATGTCAAAGGATTGGGTGGATTTGGAGTTCTAGATCACCTTGTGGGTCAATAGTATAATTATTGGGAGGGATTCCTAAATAATTAAAAGGAATGAAATTTTAGGCACAAAGAAAGAAATATATTGTATAGTTTCAATCATGGAGGCAAGCTTAGTGGGTTGTAGAAATGGTTGAATGGAAATATTCTACAAGTCTTGCTAAAGGATGTCATTGTGAGAAAGGTATGTTTTAAGAAGATCCCAAAATTGTACCACCTAATTTGGTGGATTCAAAAGTGGAATCTTACACATTGAGAGTTATATTCTATTCTGGGATTGTTGACTTCTCATGAGGGGGTGTCAAAATTATCCCATGGTTTTGTTGAAATGACAAGTGGTTTATAGGATGGCAAAAACTTTATAAATATAACCCTTGGCATAGTGTTTTCATATCATTTGGATTGCATTGTAGGGATTTGTAGGCTTTTAGTTTAGGTCTAAATCTATTATGGATTTGTAGGCTTTTAGTTTAGGTCTAATGCTATTAAAGTGTTAACACATGGGCTACAACATTAGTGGGAGTTTCTCAATCTATTGTAAGCTTATTTTGAAGGAATATATTTTATTTTACTTTTGGTGGTGGGTTTTTCTAATCAAAATAGTTTTCCCAAGTACATATATGTCATCTTATCTTTTCTATCTCCTTCACTTTATTCTTCTCTGTTTAATCATTGTTACATGTGTTTTAGATCAATACATTTTATTACTTCCCAATGCTCCTAATTTAAGAATAAGCATTGTAAAACCAACATTTGGTAGCACATATTTATTTGGATTGATCCCATGATATTATCTATCCAAGTGGATAATAGATTCCTTTTTACCGTTATTGTAGGTTCATGTCATTGCTCGAAATGTGAAAAGACACATTCTGCAATTTCCCTAATCAATGCGAGAAACTTTAAAAATGGACTGTGAGAGAAACTACACTATTGTAAGTTGGTAAAATCTAGTGTATCAGATTTGAACATATCATATAATTTTACATAGTTAAATGTGAAGCTTGATATAGCTCTTGTTTGTCCGAATTGTTTGAACATATCATATAATTTTACATAGTTAATTGAGATTAAGAAGTCATGGCAAACATTTAAATTCTTTTGATGTAGTAGTGAGTAAATTGGCTTCCATAAAATGGAAGAAGAGGACAAATTTATCGCTATGATTTTTTCATTATAGCATACCAACTTTCTATTGTGAATCCTATTTATCTAAAGGAGATCAATATTCTTTCTTTGTTCTGTACAACCAAGGGCATAGAAGTTGTTTTACATCATTTGGGGTATACCACTCGATTATGTTGTTTCTATAAAAAAATTGTAAAGAAACAATCTTATCCTCAAAAGTTGCATGGAAAAAAACACATCAAAAGGGTAAATTGATTGAGGTGGAAGATGTGCAAAATTTGACAAAAGGAAAGATTTGATGAAATGATTAATTCAATTGGAGGTTTTGATTTGATAATAAGTGGCTTGTCCCTATATTAATCTAATAGTCAACAACAGGATGAATTTCCACATATTGTGAATTGTGTAAGGCATGCAATGCATTCAAATGTAACTTGATAGAATAATGAAACCTTAATTTTTTACTAATCTGCACTTCAATAGATTATAAGTTGGAGGGAGAAAGATAAAGAAGGTAGAAAAAGATATATATATATATATATATATATATATATATATATATATATATATATAGAGAGAGAGAGAGAGAGAGAGAGAGAGAGAGGGGGGGGGGGGGGAGGAGAAAGAGAAATGGAGGGAAACAAATAGAGGGAGAGAGAAAGACCTAGAGAGAGATGGAGGATTAGAGAAATGAAAAGAGATAAGTGACAAGCAACAAAGAGAGGTAGGGGAAAATAGAGAATGAGAGAAAGAGAGATGGAGACATAAATATATAGATAGGTATAGAGAGGGAGAGAGATGGGTAGATAGAGAGATGTAGAGAGATAGATGGACAAAGATACAATGAGGAGAGAGAGAGAGAGAGATTATCTCTCCATGCTTATTATCCAAGTGGTAACTTGTAATGGTTTAATTATCTATTTATTTTAAATATAAAATCTATATTCTAGTGATATTTATTATAATATATTATATTCAATGTTATATACACTATTAAATATAATATATATAGCATGGGTTGAGAGAGAGAGAGAGATTATCTCTCCATGCTTATTGTCCCAAGTGGTAACTTGTAATGGTTTAATTATCTATTTATTTTAAATATAAAATCTATATTCTACTTATAAAATGGTTGAGAGAGAGAGAGAGAGAGTTGCAAACATTGGAGGAAACACGAGGGAAATAATGCATTTATCATGATGTCCATTACACTAAACAAGTGGATCAATGGTGTCATGACAAATATTTTATACCATTATAGAGAGTGTGTTTTCTAACATTTAACTTGTCCATGGGGAGCTACGCTTATCCTCAAGAGTTATAAAGAAAACAGGCTTATCTTCAAAAGTTGGGTGGTAAAAACATATCAAAAGGGTAAATTGATCGAGGTGGAAGATGTGTAGAATTTGACAAAATAAAGACTTGATGAAATGATTAATTCAATTGAAGGTTTGATCTGATAATAGGTGGAAGCCCCTATAATATATAAATTTCCATGGATTCTTTCATATGTAAGACGTGTAATGCATTCAACTGTAACTTGTCAGAATAATGAAACATATATAATATTGAGTAATAAATATTATATTAAATAAAACATATATAAATATAGTTTAATTAAATATATGAATATATAATATTAAATTATATTAAATATATAGAGGAAGTATATATGGTGGGCGGCTTAGAGGAGGAGCTGAAGGAGTGAAAGGGGAGGTGGTGGGTAATAGCGTGTCCCACATGATGGGTTATTTTATGCCAGTTGGGAATGAGCATGAGCATGTGGGATTGGTATTCTTTGAGCCATTAGATGAGGGGTTGGGACATTCTCTTTTCTATGTGAGGCCCCTGATTGAATCCACCCACTATTTTCCTTCACAATCAAAGTGGCTTGGAATTGTCCAAGGCCTCTAATCACAAAAGGTCACTTTGTTGATCATAGGAAAAAAAATGCTAATGCGATAAAAGTTTGTGATAGTTGCAAAATCTACAATGTTCAGTGGAAGAAAAATGGCAAGGAAGATGGATGGGATCGGCTATTGTAAATGACTTTCCAAATGGTGGAAAAAAGGATGGACAAATTCGGTTGGATCATCTTGCATACCTCTCAAGCAATGGAGACTATCAATCCTTCGCACTATCCTGTCCACTTGTGTGATGCCCTGTCATGCAACCCTAGAGTGTTAGACAACAAGAGACAAGAAAATATAGATTTTTTTTTGAAGCTAAAATATACTTTATACATTGAATTAACAACATTAATACAACATTAAAAGTAATATACAAACTAATAGCTCTAGGGCACAAAACTGCATCAGTTAGAATAATAACCAAACAAGTGCTATGCAACACCATGCAACATAAGAATAATACCTTATACATTTACAGAGATAAATGATTACAAGATTTCCTACAAGGTTACAAGGCCAATTACATCAGTTACAAAGATACAATAGCGAATGATTACAACAACTCAGAAAGTGAAAAGCAAATCTGGAACTAGAACTCTTCTGCACTGGACTCGAACCAATTCTCCAAGAAGACCAATGGATAGCTCTGCCTCCCAACCATGTGGAATCCTGAGGTCCACCCCACCGAGCTAGGAGATAACATCGAGGCTCCACTAGGCCAAAGTTACAACAATGAATACAACAATAAGATACAGACTCCATGCAGGCACACATGTGATAACAAGGCTGCATAGACTGGATAGTACTCGCCAAAACAAGACAATCAAATCATCAAGATAGGATCAACTGCTAGACAAGACTGCACTGCAGAGGTAACAACAAAAGATCAAATAGGAAGTAACTACGCTGCAGTAGGGAGAGTGTCATCGCATGGTCCTATCATGGGTTTTCCAGGCTATCTCTCACTAGAAGCCAACCCCCATCTATGGTTTTCCTGGTGACCTCTCTATAGGCACCGACCCCATAGGGTGACACATGCGGAGTCAACACTTCCTCTCATGGAGACGAGGAAGTCGACCTTGCCAAACCAGGCCTTCTCATCCCATCCTTAGCCTGTGAAAGAACTCAAGGCATGGGAGAGGCATCATACTTATCTTGTTATATGGATTACTACCCAACCCTCCTAAATCAATTATTTAATTATCACTTGCTTAACACTTCCATGGGGTTTTCCAGCAGCCACTTTGGGCATCGACCCCACCATGGAAGCCACTCCCCCTACATACAACTAGCACTCCTAAACAATATCCAAAACAAAGTAAACATACAAGGGCAAGGGAAACTGATAACATTTGATCTTTGCAATCCAACACTTCCAATTCTTAATTCAACAATAAAACCTTTTTTCCCTACCCATAAAACCACTCAAATCAAGGGTCATCAGGACAGAATGACAACAATAATGTTTGAAGACCCAAAAGGCCTAACCTCTGGAGTTGGTAATTGCACACAAAGGCCACTTACATAAATCCATCTCACAACACAAAATGAGGATCAAGATGATTTACAACATGGTCTTATCACAATATGACTCAAGACAAAAATAACACAATAACCCGATTGCATCAATGCAAAATCTGATACAAAATAAATAAGAAAATTTTGACCATACTATAATAACAACAATAGATGGTATAAACCGACAATCAGCTCAAAGTTTTACTCTCTAAAATGAAGTAAAATAACATATACTATGATATCAACCATCCACGTAGCACAGAATAATATATTACACACATAACTAGCAAATTAATATTTAACAAGGTAATCAATACTTGTATAGCACAATATTGTTACCTTATGAAATTAGAAACAATAATTCAAATCACTCTAAAAATTTCTATCTCTATATTTATTTACTAAAATAACGTATCATGGAAATAACTACCCTATATACATCATTACTCCCAACAAGGAAATTCCCAAACAAGACCATATTAAAATTTGACTCAACGTAACACCAATGAGTGACATGGATTGACAACATGGAAGGACAAAAATAACCAATATTGTTTCATCTACTAATTGCATAGTCGTTACCACAAAAACTTGAACTAATTATTTATTTACTTTACTAACATTTACAACTACCATATTCTAATACATAACTAACAAGTTTAAATTTAACAAGACATGGCAAAAGTATAAAATAGCTAATACTAAAGACCATATGAGTCTAGAATAAAAATTCAAATAACTCTAACTCATTATTTAATTCCAAAAAAAATATATATTACAGAATAGCAATTAACAAAATTTATATTTAATAAAATGAGCACAACTTAATTATTAAACTACTTGCATATCCCAAAAAAAAACAACATTAATTAAATAAGTTTAATTCTAAAATGATACACTACTAACATATGAACCTTCTAATATCAACTTCTCTCTAATATTGACTTAATAAAATTCAAACTACGCTCAAAACTAGAAGTTTCCTAATAGCAAGATTCCTTCCAAGCCTTCTAATTAAAATCAATAACAACAATTAACTTTTCTATAAACTCAGATTGAATTTTTTTTTTGGTTGCAGAAGAAGCAAGTTCCACCATTTTCATTTGGAAAATTAAAAGAAAAGTTTGAGGTATGGAATGAAAATTCATCTGAGGTCTAGAAGAGAATAACTAGAGCATTTTAATGGATTGGCAAAGGAGAACTAACTCAAGCTTCAGAGGAAAACAAAGAGGACACAGGTAAGACAAGATTCCAATAACATTATTTCCATTAAATAAATTTTAGGCACAAAACAAATTCCAGAGAAAACGAGGAGGAGGCCATTGATCCACAGAAGTTGCAGACTTCAAGAAAATTAAGAAACAGAAAATTTCATTTCAAAGAAGGCAATGATAGGGTCATACGGTGGCGTACAACGTCCCCAAGAGAGGGCATAAAATCTTAAAAAGAAAGTTGCACCCAGATTTCTCCCAACACCGTATGGTCTGGGTCTATCATGGAGAAAAGAGAGCAGAAATTTTAACCACAAGGAGAATAAAGATGGGGTTCTCTTATGCTGTACGATCAAAGGAAAAAACTGAGGTTTTTCACAATCTTCAGCAGCATTAATAAATACAGTGACTTCCATTGCTAAGGTAACACAATTTGCAAAATTTACCATATAGTTAAATTTGTTTTCTAAAGAATTAAGCCAGAGCTTCAAATCTTGGCAAAAATTTAGAGAAACAAGTTGGATGAGGCCTTACTATGGCACTGAGAGTAGCTGAGGAAAGCAATGAAGCAAGAACTGGAAGAATGATACATATGGGTTATTTCCTTTTTTAATTTGGGACACTTTACAAGATTTACAAATGATTGGACTCCAGATTTCAAGAAAGATTTAACAAAGAGTAAACCAAAAGAAGAGTAAATTTGGAAGTAGCAATAGAGGTAAAACATTGACGGCATCAAAGTGCAACTCCCAAGATGAAGGTGTGGTCAGGCAACTACATTCAAACACACAGCGTACAGAAAAATTCAAGCTACAACAAGATTTAAATTTCAAGCCACATAATGCAAATTTCACACTCAAGCACAGAACAATCATACTACAATAAAATTTAAATTCCAAACTACAGAAATACAAATTCCACACATAGAGAGTCAACAAAACATACCCAAATTTCAGTCCCCTTCAAATCTTCTCTGTTTCTCGCATCCAATTCTTTGTTTTCCCCAAATTTCTATCTTTTTCCCCCCCTTTCCACAACAACCCCTAGGTACCATTAAAACCCATAACCACAAACATGCATCTGTTACCAAAATCCCCACTCCTCCAGAAAATTTAAATTTACTAATAATAGAGATTCCACAAATCAGAGAATTCACATTCGACAACTCACCACCATAAATTCTTCACTAATAAAATTCTTTAATCAACTATATACAACTTATGACACAAATATTCATAAATCAAAGTGATTAATTTTAATCTATTTTTTTTTAAATTTTACTAAAGTGTTATTTCAAATTCTAGGCTAAACAAACTATCCAATAACACATATTAAAAACATTTATTATTTTAATAATAATTCATTAAAGTATTAACAAAATACACATAGGCACAATTAAAACAACACTCGACAATACTTCACAACACATGACGACCAACAAGGACCACGCGTCGCATCACAACATACGACTACAACAGAAGACTGAGACTGACCTAGCAGAATAAACCTCATGTTATCTCCCATCACCAATATCCATTGATGCAAGATCCCACTCAAACCTGCTATATCAAGTGGAATCGAGGCTCAGTACCTACAGCCTGCATCATAACAATAGGTTGAATATGATCAAAAAGCATATATGTCTACACACACAGAGAGTCAGAGAGTCACGGCGTAGTAGGGTGCTCAAAGCAAGTAGTACTACACCGTCTCTACTCTTGAAACAAGACCATAACCACCTTATTTGGATTCAAATATCAACAGATAGAATAAAACAAGATATTATTAAGCCATTACTAAACATGTCAAACTCATCATAACTGGAGTAATAATAATAATGTCATCATAACTCATAACACATGTCTAAGCTATATCAGTCGAACATAGTCCATCAGATCAAAATAAACATAAACCATAAGTCTACTAATCCAAAAGTCTCAGAACTATATAAATGCAATGAAAGACTAGCAATTGTCTTAGACTGACAAAGAGCAATGCAAAACCACCACTATCATAAGACAAAAACAAGGGGGCATTACAACTTGCTTCACATATGTAGTGAATGCTTTGAACCTAAAGGTGTTATTCGTCTGTAGGTGCCAATAGTTGGAAAATGTCAATCCAAAAGTTTCTCCTTGCTTTCTATATCAAATGAAATGTCAAGATGATTTATGTTAGGTGAGAGGGACTACTCACTTATGTTGTATGTAGGTGGCAATACGTTAGTATGCAATGGGTACACTGAGAATGGTTGTAGAAAATTGTAAATTACACATGCAAAGTATATTACATCTCCTAAGTAGACTGTAAGGATGCCTATATGCATAGTGGTTTCTATACTATTATACAATGAACATTGATAAGTTATTAATATTGGGAAAAAATCAGAAAATAGTGACATTTGTTTTGCATAGAAGTTAGAATTTAAAGTTATGCGAGAAAAAAATGAAACCAAAGTGTGCAATGGGTAAGCCAAGATTGCATGGAGGGAAAACAAAATAGCGGTTCCTTTACAAATGTGAAACAAACATTGAAGAGTCCATCAAAAAATTGGAGGCATATTTGCTTTGACAAGAAATGTGGGTGCATTGTGAGATGTAGACATTATTTTTTTTAACAAATGATTTGGATGTCTTCAAACACTGAATACTAGAGATCATAATGGTAAAGAAAAGTGACAATCACTCATTAATGTTGGAGGCCATACAAATGAGGTAAACATACATATGACCTAAAATTGAGTTCTGTTGGCGTTTCAATTCGCACCTCCGGTATGCGATTTGGAAACGGACAGCTATGCATAGATAAACTGCTCTCCTATTGGAAGGGGGAGTTCCCTTTCTTGCTGATGTTCACTTGAAAAGATAACTTGAATGAAACTTCACCTATCTTCTTTTTGATTCTCAGCTGCAGAGCACAAGGTTATAAAACTCTAAACGCTGTAGAAGAGGTTTTTCCTTTTTAATAAAACTTCTACTACAACTAGCATAGACTAATGATGCTTTCAACCTCCTAAGTAAATTCAGAGCAAAGGAAGTTGAAAGTGAACGGGGAATGATTGTTAACACAAAAACTCAAGTAGTTTTCCTCCAGATTTACACCACAAGACTAAGAGTACTTTAATGATGAAAGCTGAAAATGAAAGCCACAGAAGCTACACATCTGACGACGAAAACTTGATGAATCGATATAGAATATTAGAGCAAAGTAGGCATGAGATTTCTATTCAATATCAGAAAGTTTAATACAACTCCAGGATAGCAAGACTGCAGCAAAAGGTAGGCATACAGTAAGCGATCAAACATTGGAGAACACTGAACACAAAGTGAACAAACACCTGAAATAACAATGTTTGCGGGCTAGAATAGGCACAACAAATTTGTTATCACAAAAGTCATTCCTTACAATGAACACAAATTGAACAGACACTGGGAATAACAATGTTTGCAGGCTAGAATAGGCACAACAAATTTGCTATCACCACTACCATTACCAACAATGGGCAAGGATGCCCTTATTTATACTCAAATCAAAGGAGTAGGGAACCCTAAAATCTCCTTGATTAACCCTAACTTGCCAACTCGCAAGCTTTATTACTATTCTAAGACAAAGATACAATAAACAAATGCTTTAAAGCAATCTGCTTTAAAGCAAAAAGATTCCAACTATCACAAGGTGCTTTCTTTCTAAATATAGAATGGATGAGCTTAGGATGAAAGCACATGCTTTAAAAACAAAAAGCATATGTTTTAAAGCTGCTTTATTTTGAAATACATCCTCATCAACATTCTAAGCTTTTTGGTGATGTCATCCATTGATATTCTGGGAAACAATATCTTCTAAAAAGCGAGTGACCGCATCTCTACCAAGAACACTAATACTCTCTAGAACAATATTCTAATTCTCTAACATTTCTTCACCATTGGCAACCATCTAAAGAAATTCGTGAACTTCACTCGCAACCTTGTCAATTTTCACTGTCATTGCAGCAAGACGACTCATCTTGATGGCATTGATATCATCATTAAAGTTGTTGCGGACGAGAGTCTGGAACTCTACTTGCACTTCCTCGAGGTCGTACAGGGTACCATCTTCTTTCTCATATGAACACGGGATCTGAGAGACAAAGGATCTGACAAACTTGAGGATGCCGATTACCTTTTCTTTCCATTCTGTCAACTCTGAAATCATACTGTCATAAGTTTTTACTGTGAAAAGATATTGCGCTTTCCAAGTAGAAACTGTCTTCTTATCTTCAGCCGAATCAACAGTATCAAGTGCAATCTTTAAGTCGGAGATAATGATCTCAAACACCGGCCTATTTTCTGCCATGATCTGCTGCAACCCCTGTATGCCTTGGCGTAAATCATGAGCGTTGTACTTCAACTGATAAAGCTCTACAAGTACAACTCTCCCTTTGGTCACAAATTCTTCTACCCAACTATCCATGTGCCTCCCATAGAGGACCAACTTACTGAAATGCCACTAATCGGCTGGTGATCCAAGACTCGGTGGAAGAAGCAAATCAACCTGTGAATTGCCATGGAAAAGGTTGGAAATGTATTGCCGCAACTGTCGAACCTCAGCTTGTCTTCTCCATCTCTCAACACCCTTTCCTTCAAGCTATCCGCTGCAACCTCGAAGAGATTGACGTCTGTATGGCGAGTACTTCTACCAAGGTTAGCTTTGACAACTGTGAAGTCATCAACCTCGACATCATTAGCACTTCTATTTTCTGGAGGTGTTGCAGTCTCAAGAATGATTTCTCTGTCTGCATTCTTCTCAATGCGAATCTGCTTCTTCAGCTGCTTGTCTGGTGTGTCTTGATAGATGCTTTTTAGCTCTATTAAATCCAGCTGATATGAGGGCTTTCTTCTCTTCCTTCCCAGAATGTTTTCAAGCCAGGATGAGCCATCCTCTCTTGGAAACTTGGTTCTCGCCTCATCAGCTCCTAATGAATCAATGCTTGCATCAAAGTTGTGAACCGGTGAATCTGGCTCTAAATCTATGTGAATAGGAGAAGGGATCGGTGAAGAAGTTGGAGATACATGATCTAAAGGTAACACTTCAACCTGCAGCGTTGTTTCAACAGGAGCTTCTGGTTCAACTGGTGGATGTTCCTGTTGGACATGAGCTGGAGACTCATCTTTTTTCCTCTTTAACTTTGCCATTTTTGTTCCCTCTGGGAGAACACTCATGGCTTTTACTCTTTGTTTTGGCTTGGAAGTGGAAGGCTCTGATGATTGCACAACTGGCAGCTCTGCTACTGGAATATCATCCTTCTGCTTAGTCTTCAAGAATATCAAACTATTTTTAACCACTCGACTTGTTCTCTCCTCAATGGAAGTACTCTCTTTTACTGACCAATTAATTGGCGGCAACGGTTGTTGCTCAATTTGGTCTCTGAAATACGTGGGAAGTAGAACTTCACCACTCTCTATCAAACCCTCTATGTCTTCTGATAGGATATCAGACATTTGCTTAAGAGTGAACCTGCTATAACTGCGTCCTCGCACTTCATACTCATCAGCACAATTGGCCCAGAAGTCTTCAACTGCAAACTTGTGTGTACAATTCTAACTAAGATGTGATGCATAAACACCACGGGGATCATATGAAGATCTCCTGTCGAAAAACTTAAGACCATATCTGGATGATTCATTACTGATTGCCTTAGCATCTGCTCCAGATCTACATCTGTAAATACTCATCCCAAGTGGAAAATTGAAGGCAATCTTGCATTTGCTACACAAAAATGTATGCACTTGATAAGCTTGCCTCAAAAATTCCATAAATGCTATTTCATCTGTAGGATATCACGGCAACATGGCTGGCTCTCCTGAGAAGCCATATACTCTGATGTAGGAAAAAGTAGAAATTGGATAAACTAATCAGCCCATTCTGCCATTGCTATTCTAGCCTCTACAGAAAACTGTATATGCGACTCCTTGTCCATGTCTCGCACTGCATGCATCAAGAATGCATCATTCACCCGCCTGTAATGTCGTTCAGCTTGAGAGATCTCTAACTGCAGGAAATGATGATACACATGCTGAGTACCTAGAGTTCCAACAACATTCAAACCTCTGAATTGACCTTGAAAAGCCATCGAATACACAAGGTATGATATCATATGGAATTCATGAGCCCTTTGAAAATCAATTATTTGTTGGTGGAGACAATCACTGATTAGTGCCGACCAATCATAGAATTCGGTTCCGTCAACAATCTGGGACATGATGTAAAACATCCAAGGCTGAAATTTGTTTGCATCTGCTTGACCCATGATACGACTTATCAGAGTAATCATTATTGCATGCTCCTCCTTGAATTCTCCACGTCCAACGTTCTTTGGCATAATATTCTGCTTTTCTTTCAACCACCTCTGACCAATCTTTTTTCTGTATTTTTCCTTATCATTATTCCAACCCTCTTGCATTCTTCAAGTGAAACAGTTAAGTTCTCTCTCCAAATAGGTATTGTAAAGCACTTTTCAATGTCGTTTGGCCTCAAGCTGCAAAGCACACGTCCATCACCCAACTGAATTTCTCTTGTGACCGAGTTGTAATGCGTCACACAAGCGATCACAAACTCGATACTTTGCACCGTGATAGGAAAGGATGCCGCTGCAAGCAAACTAGAGTGTCCAAGATTCCT